>JARHVA010003698.1:1390000-1874119 GCA_037957365.1 Torreya grandis | reverse complement strand
AAAAAGGTTTAAAATATGTACAATAAGTGCACCAAGAAATAAGAGGATTTGTGGCTCATTGAGATCTCTTAAATCTATGTGTAATTTTTTCTCAAACCATCATTGTAATTCAACATATAATAATAGAGAAGGTTGGTTATTGATTATTTTTATGAGCAGAACCTTAGTTAAGAGACTGCATGATAATCTATGAATGTCTATATGTTTGGTTGTGAATTGTGGTCAAGTAAAAAGTGAGTATATAAATCAAAATATCTACAAGGTAATTCCAACTAGATAATAGTCAGATTGTAAAGATAAGGTCTACAATAGATAGTGGAAATCAGGCCTTCTATCAAATTAAAAACAAATTGAATAAAGATAGAATGGAAAATTGGTCAAATCATCTTATATTGTGTTAGTGATAGTGTAAATTTCATCAATTTTGGTATTAGAGCCTAACAAAGCTCTTGGGGGAAAACTATATTATTTTCATGAATGCAAAGCAACAATTAGAAGGAGATGATGACAAGCCAATGAGACAACAATAGATCCTTGGAGAACTTTGATAGAAATATTGTTAGATGCAGGGATATAGAGAAGTGGAATTAAGGAGAGAATTGAAAAAATTTACATTGTGGATGTATAGCAAAGTAAAGAATTTGTTTTGTTGGACTAATCAAGATTGTGATTTGTAGGAAGCTTGAAAGTTTAAAGAGAATTGGTGAAAGGAGGATAAGGGAGGCCAAAAGAATAAATAGAATCCCTTAAGCCATAAAGGCTTGAAAAGTTAAAAGGAGCAAGTGAAGCTCAAAGCAGTCAATAGACCAAGGTGAGAGAGTCTTGGATGAGACCAAGTTTAGATAAAAATAACCTAGGTGAGGTATCTAGTACGATGAAATGGACTTACTAGGAGGAAAATTAAGAGGAAAAGAGAAGATGAAGGGCTCAGAGGAAAAGAGGAGTCACAAAAAAGAAGAAATAGATGTGGAGAGAGAAACAACTAAGATCAAACCAATCTTAGCATGTATGGAGGTCTTGGAAGGGACAAGATAAAGATTCTTTGTAAGAATCAAGAGAAGAGTATAGTGGCCTCTCTGGAGGATGGTTGAAAAGAGAAAGAGGAAGGAAGAAATTAGTCAGTAGCTAAAGGGGGGAGAAATGGAG
Source organism: Torreya grandis (assembly GCA_037957365.1). Lineage (NCBI taxonomy): Eukaryota > Viridiplantae > Streptophyta > Pinopsida > Cupressales > Taxaceae > Torreya > Torreya grandis. Next base: position 1,872,973 of record JARHVA010003698.1, on the reverse strand, counting down.
ACAAATCAGTCTCAATTATTTGCATCTAATCCTTTCTTTTCATGTGTGCATACAAGTGAAAGAAAAGATGAAGGATACATTGAAAACATTATGAGAAGCAAAAAAAACATTTTGAGAAGTTTGGCATGGCACTTGAAGAAGTGGAGATCTGTTATCCAGAAGAAGCAGATATGTTAAGTGAAGGTGAAGAAGGAATTTGTAGATCCATGTCATAAAATTCTGCTTTGTAATGGTGTCTTTGATGATGAAAATATATTTTCTCAAAGCGATGAATTGTATAAACAAAAGATGGAACTAATTGATAAGTTAATGAGAAATAAATGTATGGAGGAAGCACCCATTGAGATGTTTGTAAAATCTGATATGCAGTAAAAAGAGATGTTTCATATGACACAAATGAATGATAAATCAGTTTTAAACCAAGACATAAAACAAGAACAAGAGGATTTGTATCTGGTTGTGAGAAAAATAGAGAAATTAAACCTCATAAGAGATGAGGAAAACATGAAAAAATAGATATGGAGTCATTCAAACTCTACAATGAAGAGGATGTTGATAAAGGGGCAGCCTTGCCTTAAGTTTTTGAATCTAACATCACTTTTGAGTGGGTGTATGTAGGTTTGGAAGATGAAGTAGCAAAACAAGGAGAAGATCTTCAAGAAGATCAATGCCTCATTGAAGGAATAAACAATTAAGAGTTTATTAAAGAAGAAATTAAATGATTTATAAGACCAATTTGTGTTGCTTCCAATTTTTTTGATATTAATATGGAATTTCAAGAGTTTGGTGATGCATTGTAGGAAAAATAAAATGAAGGAGAAGTTGACCCTATGTATGGGCTTATTCAAGGCAAGTGTGAATAAAAATAAATACTTATTTCTCCTATTGTATTTGATGAAGAAAGTGTAAATTGTCATGAAGATGCTTTGTATGAACAAACAATAGCATTATTGGATAAGTTATTGAACAATAAAATAAGAAATGAAGTACTCATTGAAATGCTTATTGAACATGAAATTCAAAAACAAGAAGTGTCTTGTAAATAAAAATACAAAGTTGAAAAAAAAGAAATAATGGAACACAATGAAGATGAAGACATGATTTGGCATCAAATCATGATAGGGACAAAATATTTGAGCCTCATAGGTGATGAATAGGCTATCAAAGGAGTAGAGATGGAGGTAATGAAGCTCTTAAGTGAAGAAGATGTTGGTGGAGAGGCAACAATGCCTCAATTTTTTGAATCTAACTATGTCTTTAGTCTTGCATGTGTAGGTTTTAAAAAGAGAAAAGGTTGGAATTCTATTAAGTAGATTTCATTGAAGAAGATGAAGTCAAAAATGAACCATTTTAATTCATACATCCTAAGCAAATAAGGAAGAAGAAATATCTAAAAATTTGGAAGAGGCAAAAGAAGAAGATAATATTGCATTTGAGCAGGAGCTCAAAAATTTTCCCTCCTGAGAAGTCTGATCCAGGAGCATCAAGACATATTATATTTTTATACAATAAAATATGTTTGTATATATTTTTTAAGGTACTAGGGGTCATCAATAAACCATGAGATGATTCATTTATTTTTTAACTAGACCATTTGGAGTCTCCCTCCAAATCTACAATTAAATGTTTAAAATAAATTTGTAAGCCCTTTTCAAGTGCATGGACCTACAAAAAGACCTTATAAGGTCATAGAATCATAGTATAAATATCATTATCTTATGTAAAAATCATTATTAAAGGTCAATTTTATCCTAAGTGGCATCTAGAAGAAGAAGCCTTCTATGTAAGAATCAAGAGAGCATATAGTTAGAGTGAATATTTGTCTTGATAAAGACCAATCTAAAGTTGTATTAGAAGATAAATCTCCTACCTTTTAGCAAGGATCCAAATAAGGAAAATGGATAAGAATATAGGTGAAGGAATTTTTTTATGCAGAGAATAGGTATGGGAAACAAATAAAGGCCTCTAGGCCTGTATGTATTTTCATGATTATGTAAATATATGGAGATTAGTTAATAAAAGGACATTGAGGTTGAAGTATGAATCCAGAAGGATGACTTGTATGTGATTTCAAATCTGATAATAAAGTTGTAAGGGGTTTGTATACTATTGAGGAGGAAAACAATGGAAGGTTCACAAATTATAATACAAAGGAATGGCGAGCATGATTTCAAAATGTGAATAGTTAATTCAATGGAGTCAAGATAATGATGGCATGAAAATGGGTAAGCCTATATCTTTAATGATATTGACTTGTATGAAAGTTGACTGAGACCAAATTATGTATATTTTCATTGTTGTTGATTATGATGAATATAATTTGTGAATAATGACATAATTGGGACTGTGTTGATATTGGAAAGAGATAGAGTGAGATAGATTATACATGCATAGATTATAACGGATTGATTTTATCAATAGTATAAAAAATCTATCATAGTGGGTAGTCCATGAGTCAAGGAAATGACTATAGCGGATATCAATTCCCATGTAAGAGTTTAAATATTGATAACTAGGTCATTTTGTTAAATGAATCCCTTTTAGGTTTGTATAAATATGTACTTTATGAATACAGTCCACATTAATCAGATTTTTATAGATTTATAGATAGATAAATGCATGATTCATATAAATATTAGATTGGATTCAGATTTGAGTCTTAAATGTGAATAGAGAAAGGAGTCATGACTATGACTGTTCTAAAGAGAGGGACTATGATATGATCTTGATAGAGACAAATACTATTCAATTGAATGAATCAAAAGATAGACAAATAAAGAGAATGTGCTTTCAACAATCAACTATCTCTTGATTATAAAATATGTAAGTCAATTCTACTATTTTTCTTTATATCTATTATGCAATGTCATAGTAACCTCTAAGTTACAAAAGTATGAGGATAGAATAAGATGAGACTAGTTGTGAGTGGATCAATGATTTTTTTTATAGTCTTATTCACTATTTTAAACTCTGGCTAGCCCAATAAAAGACGTGTCTTGCATACACCTGTAAGTGTCAAGCAAGTATGATAACAAGAATAGAAAATTGATTGTCTTTTGTATTTATCTTGGTCTTTAAAAACTGTAATAAGGATTATTAAAATTGTATGACCCCTATCCTATACCTGTGTAAGGTGATCCACCTCATAGATAGTGCCTTGGTAACTGATAGAGGAGTTTTACATCAATTATGTATAAAGGTATAACTAGATTGTATGAGGAAATATTGAGATAATAACAATTTCATGAGTCTTAGGAAGAAACCAAGTGATAATATATACCCTCTCAACCTCAAGAAGAATGGGTGGTATGACAGTCAAAAGGGATCTAGTTGCCATATCGAATTGAGTAGGCATACTTGTGTTTAATTAATTAAAAAGGTTTAAAATATGTACAGTAAGTGCACCAATAAATAAGAGGATTTGTGGCTCATTGAGATCTCTTAAATTTATGTGTAACTTGTTCTCAAACCATCATTTTAATTCAATGTATGATAGTAGAGAAGGTTGGTTATTGATAATTGTTATGAGTAGAACCTTGGTTAAGAGACTGAATGAGAATCTATGAATGTTTATATGTTTGGTTGTGAGTTGTGGTTAAGTAAAAGTGAGTATATAAATCAAAATATCTACAAGGTAATTCCAGCTAGATAATAATTAGATTGTAAAGATAAGGTCTATAATAGATAGTGGAAATCAAGCCTTCTATCAGATTAAAAATAAAGTGATTAAAAACAAAGAATGGAAAATTGGTCGAATCATCTTAGATTGTGTTAGTGATAGTGGAAATTCCATCACTAAAGATTTTCAAATATCTCATCAATGTCTTTAGCATCATAATTGGAGTATGGCTTAGTGATTTCGTACCTATATTTTATAAAGGTAGCTATTTTTTCTTTTCTCCAATCCAATCAGGTGAGTTGTTTCTTCATCCCCCTCAATAATTTTTTAGATGATTCATATGCCTGGACTAAATCATATAAGGATTCCCATGGTTTGAGGGCATCCAATGAGATCTGAGATATATCCATATAATTTTGGAGGATGTCTTCTATGATCAACTTCCCTTATTCTATATATGCTAGGTCTGATACTTGGGAGCACTGGCAGTCTTCAAAGATTTTAGGTATCTATTTGGATCATAATTTCATCTATCATATATTAAATCAACTCTAATAGCTATTAGCTTGGATGTGATTAAGCATCCCTACTACCTTTTTACCACTATGATGATGTCACTTGTAAAAGGGATACCATATAGACCCTTCTTCTTCTTTCCTACTCCGTAGATAGAGTCCATCACATCAAACTAGCAAGCCAACTATAGGGCTAGGGTCTTATTTATTAGCATACATGGAAGATAAAAGGGTTCTCCCTAAAAACCATGAACTTAGATGAATGTAAAATGGGTTACCTAAAACCAATCGACTAAAACCCTGCTCTCGATGAGCCATGGACACTGCTCGTATATCATTCTAAATGTAATGGCCTATGTGCTGAGGTTTATGAGAACTAGATCCATAAAGAGCTTTGAGAACTTGTAGTAGTCACTAGTGATAGGTAGTATGTAGGTCCATATGGTGACTAGGGTTACCATGTTGGGGAAAATTTTTGTGTTATAGGAGTTGAGATTGAGGTACGAAGAGAAGAATTGAGAATTTTGGTATAGAATGAGATGTAAGAGGAAAGATGAGTACCAAAAGGTACTCAACATCAAAAAATTATCTAGCTCATCTCTCATAGAGGTGGTGATGGATTTTGTAAAATCCATCCTAAACACATGTCCATTCTCTACTATAGTCATGAGGAAGAGTGCTCCTAACTGAAAGTTATCAGCATTATCATTGGATTCCATCCCCAAGATGAAGACCAGTATGGATAGAGTATCCTTCAAGTACTATGAGGGGAAGCTCACCAAGGGGATGGGTAAAGGAGGCATCTTCATGATTTTGCTCTTGAGGATAAATCCAAGGAATTACACCTTATCTTGGACTCAGGAGTCCCAAAAACTTTGAAGGCTCTCTATGTTTCATATATCAACCTTGGGGTCACTTGGGAGCCAGAGCATCTCCCTGATGTTATTTTCACTAATTTTCACCTTTATATGGGCATTGCCAATAATTATGCCAATGTTGGTATTGTACCTTTGCATGTAGAGAGCAATGATCTTTAGGCATGGATGAATATAAGGTACCATGTATTTTTCTAGTGTGCAATCCCACATCCTGCATCCAAAAGAATCATACTCCTCCTTGCAGACCCTTTAGAGAATTTGGGCATGGGCACCCTCTCTCAAAAAATTTGGATTCTTAGCCATCTTGGGATAAAATATATCATCTATAAATTTAGCAACCAATGTTTGGTCCCTGTAGTTTCTTTTGGGTGCTTTTTTGATGGTTGATACCTTCTCTTTTTCTTGAGTAGGAGTAAAAGCGTAGGATTTACTTGCAACATATTTAGGGGGAAGGTTTCCCCTGCTACCTACACCATGGGTTCTCTATCTTATGGGATAATTTGTTATTCCTGATAAAGATGTAGAAGCCTCCATTATTGATAATTTAATCCAAAACCACTCTCTATCTTGTGGGATGTACTAGATTAATGGTTCTCTACTCACTTCTTTTAACTCTAGACATCAACTCTCTCAACTCTTTTTAATTTCTTAATGCTCTTGAGGATCTCAATGCATCAAATGTTTGGCTTAGATGAGGAAAGGGTATTTATACACTGATGCTACTAGGTGGGCTCATTATGGAAAATTTTAAATCGGTAGCCCCATAAATGATAAGGGTGGTGCATATGCTCAAAAATCCACTTATAAGAGATTTTCAGTGATAGTTATGGGGAGTCACACAATATAGTGTCTAAAACTAATGGTAGGTGAGGTGGGTAAAGAACTGTCTTTTAGAGAATGTTTTTTTAAAGATTTAGGAAGACTAGGGTGAGGACACATGGTGGTTAGACAAGCCACTGGTGCCAATGACACTTATTGAAAGGAAAAAGCAACTGAAAGGGAAATAAATTTAAGGGAAACAACAACAAAATAAAGGAAACACATAAATACAAATGGAAACTAGCTAATTATGTACAAGGGGGAGGTAGGTAAGTTTGTTAAAATGCTTTAAATTGATCCCATTAATTGGGATCTCAAATGCAATGCCCTCTTCATCTTCTAACTCAAAATCATTCCCCTACCTGCTATCGATGATGCCAAATGGTCCTCTCTGAAGAGAATTAAAATTTGTATGTTGACCTAACTCCATAGCCCTTTAATCATATTTGAGAACTAAATCCTAGGGTTTGAATCCTCAGTCTGATGACTTCTTATCAAACCATCACTTGATCGCTTGTTGCTAGCTGATTTTTGCATTAATTTCCTACTCCCTCACTTCTTAGAGGCTAAGTATCTCTATAATCCTAACCTTTATTGCTCTATTTTCTATAATCTCAACAGCTTTAAAAATTCATAATATGGGGATTTCTAATGACATCAACATGGTTACCTCTTTCCCATATACAAGTTCATATGGGGAGGTTTTTAGGATTTGTTTGGGAGTGATGTGGTTCACCCATAAGTTTTTTCTCATGTGCATGTGCCACTCCCTTTACTGCTCAGAACCCATCATTTTATCAGTCTTATCAAATGCTTGTTTGTTGACTCCACCAACCCATTCCCTTATGAGTATTAATTAGACACAGCTTATAAGAAAATACCATTTGAAAGTGTGAACTTAGATATTTTAGACTCAAGGAAGGCTTTTTAATTATTAAATATTACTATCTTAGGTGGGTTGAACATATTCATGAGCTCTTCCAAGAAGCTAAGGATCACATTATTGATCACCTCTTTCAGTGGGATTGCTTCGATCCACCGTGTAAAGTAGTTGGTGGCTATCAATAGCCACTTGTGATTGGAATTAGAGATGGGATTGATCATCACAATGAAGTCTAAGCCCCACTATACAAAGGGTTCATCAGTCATAATTGGGTTCAACAGCATGGCTAAATTCTTCCTTTTCCCTCAAAGAATTGGCATTTTTGGCATTTTCTTGATTACCTTATAGTAGCCTACAAACATATTCAGCCAATAATACCCCATGTACATGATCTTTATCACAGTGGTTTTTACTAAGAAGTGGCCACTTGTGGGAGTGAAGTGCATGTCTTGGAGAACATTCACAGTCTGGTGTCTTTTTACACATCAAAGTAGGTATCATAAAAGTTCCTTTTGAATAAGACTCCTTGGATTAGCATGTAGCTAGACCCCTAGAGTCTATAAAAAAACCTTTTATGTGTGGTAAGGTTGTTAGATACCAAAAATTTTGCATGAATCAGATTCAGTTGGTCACCCAAGATCTATTGATCTCAATTTGGTTGAGCAAGACTGCTTTCAATGTGCCTTATTCATGTAGCTAAACATCTACACATTAGGCTAGATACTCATAGATTCCTCTTCCTCTGATCAATTTTTCTGCCTAACCTTGATTTTGTACTTTATGATCTTGATGATCTAATTGGCTCACTTTTCTCTGACCTCTCATTTCATGATGTATTCATAGATGCTAGAGTGTGCCACATACACCATAATCTTGTTGCCCAGCATAAAGTGCCTAAACTTTTTGAGGCCCTCAACTATGGAGAAAGCCTATCTCTCTATGAAATTATATTTGAATTCATACCTATATAATGTTCTTGAATATAATGTAATTATTTGTTCACTTATTCCTTCCTCTTCCTTTTGAGTTGACACAGTTGTTAAGCTATGCTCACTCTCATAGACGTACATAATGATTTTTTTAGAAAATTTAGGGTTAACTAGTATGAGCATGGTAGATATTAAATCTTTGATTTTTTAAAATGCCTTTCTTCCTTTGAGCATCCACTTGAATTCTTAGTCTTTCTTCAGCATCAAGGTGATTGGTCTTACGAATCCTATGAAGTTAAAAATAAACCTACTGATGAAATAAATATTTCTAAGGAAATAATGTAATCCCTTATTATTTATCATTAAGACTAAGTCTCTGATAGAATTTATTCTCTTTAGATCAATGAAGATACCTTATTTAGATACTACATATCCAAGCATCTTGCCTTGTAGGAATTTGAAGACACATTTTTTGGGGTTGAGAGATACCCCAAATTCCTAACACTTTCAAAAAACCTCCTCTAGATGGTCGAAGTGGTCCTCCTTAGAAAACACAGTGAGATCATCTAGATAAATGAGGATGATCTTATTGATTATGCCCCTAAAGGCCACGTCCATTGCTCACTAAAATTTAACCCCAACATTAGAGAGGTTGAAAGGCATCTTTTCAAATGTGAAGGCTCCCCACTTCATGGTGAAGGTGGTTTTGTGTTACTCCTCTTCATTCACCCACACCTAATTATACCCAAAAAATTCATCTAGTAGATAAAGCATCTCTGCTCTTTCTACTGTTTGGAGGATTTGTCCCATAATGGGAAGGGGGAAATGGTCCTTCAAATATACCTTATTTAGATCACAAAAATATATGCATAGTCAGATCTCTCCACTCTTATTTTACATAGGAAATAGATTGGACACCTAAGTCAAATGCTTAATTAGGTATATAATATTTGATTCAATGAGTTTTCTGAGCACTTGGGCCATCAGGGACAATCTTTGGGTTTACCAACCTTTTTTTTGCCAAACCAGTTTGGCTCCTTTTACTAAGTATATAGTGTGTTGAATAACCTCATAGTCATATCCCTTCAATTCATCATAAGTACATGTGATGACTCCTTTATATTTGTCATAAAAAGAAACCAACCACTCTTTATCTCTCTGGGGGACTTCTTTTCCAACCTTTAGCTTCCTTCCTTCCCTAACATCAAGCTCAAATTAATCACCCTTATTCATGACAAACTTCCACTTATCATTTCTTACATCATCAGAATCAAAAAGATTTTCTAGGGTAATGAGGCCCTTTGGCAACTTGTTGGTCCTTAACTACATGATTTGGTCCCCGTAGGCTTCTTCAACCTTTGGCTATAGTTCCTCTATGAATTCACATGATTACTAGAGGAACATGAAAATCTAAGCATCATTTTCAAATACATACCACTTTTGGTCATTATCTAGGATAAAGGGCCTGATGATTACCCATACTACTTGCTCATTAGTGAACAATTCCATCACTGGGTCAAATTGGGAACTAAATATTACCATTATGTCAGTATTCACATTTATGGCCCTTGGGATGATCTAAATGTTGAAGGATTCAAAGGCTTCAATTATATCCCATATACGATGGTGGTAGGATCTCATGCACATGTTATTTATAGTTCCTACCCCCTTACTTGCTTTACTACTAATTTAGAATCAATGAATAACTTTAGATGTTTGACATCCATCCACTCGGTAAGGCTGAGACCATATATTAGTGCCTCATATTTGGCATCATTATTTGTACAAGAAAATTACAATTGGAAGGCTCAAAGGATCTCTTTTTTGGAAGGTGATGTTAGTCAAATCTCAGTTCCAGAGTTGGTCTTGTATTTTGCACCATATAAATGTAAAGTCCAAAATATAGAATCATTTTCAAGCCCTTTGCTCTCATCTCCTTTCTTCATCATGACCTTGGGAAGGTCTAGTCTTCATCATAGATCGTGTAGTTTCCAAGGTTGATGGCATCAAAGTTTGCAAATGGGTCATTCTCAAATAATTTGTTTAGAAGGGCTTCCTCTTCTAGACTTATAGTGTCTATAACCTTTTCTTCTTTGATTATTTCCACATAGTGCATCTCCATTCTTGAGAAGGAGGTGTGTGTTACTTTGAATTTCATCATAACTTTATCTTCTATGTGTTCTAGGTGAAGTAGTTCCAACAATACTTTCAACTTTGAACCATACTTGGTTTTCAAGATTAGATGGGATCATTCCAATGATAAGTACCTGCCTATTTTATTAATGAAGTCTCTTGACAAGCATAAATCAAAGATAGGTGGGATGTCTATCACTACAATTTATTTTGGTACAGTAATGCTAGGATAAGAATATAATATGAGGGGAAGATCCCTGATGATTCCCAAGATTTGAACCTTCTTCCCATCTAGTTGTATCACTCCTTTATTTAATGTCTCATACTTTAATTATATTACATATACTATTTGATTAGGCATCACCATCATGCTCATACCTAAATCAATTATGAAATGGTGTAATAATTTCTTCCCCATAATCAGTGTCAAATAGAATGGGGTAGGTTTTGTTTGGCTTACCCATTCTTGGGCATTGACAAATATAGAGGGCTTCTAGGATTGTGTGCTCATGCTAGCTTCCTTCCCCTTTGTCCTAGTAGGTTCTAAAATTGGCTTTCTTTTCATGGGATTTTTTTCTTCTCTAAGGCTTCTTTTAGAAAAGACTTATGCCCAAAAATCAATAGGACATCCCAGAAGGATACATTGGCTAAAACCCTCTTTAGTTATTCTACCACATTTTATGACCCTTGAAGTGAGACATCAAGATATTTTATTTTATTCTGCATTGCCTCACTCCATTTTGGATATGTCAAAGCTGAGGGATAAGGTATTTATCCTTTCTCAAAGGTCACTTTGGGCCTTATGGTGGCTTCAAGGATTTTGGCCAATCATTTCTTTGAATGAGTATAGTAGTCTAATTAAACCTATGGGGATATATACATGGGAGCTTCACTCATGTAGACTGCATCATCACCTTTAACCTAGGAGAAAAGGGCATGTTCTATGATTATTTATTCTTCTTATTCTAGGGACATCCCCTACATTTATACCATCAAGGCTGCATTCTCAATCCTTAGAGACTGGTATGTGTAGGCCAAATCTAGGGCTTGTCATCATTATTTAATTACCTTCTAATGTAGGTTCCCCCTTGGATAGTTTTGGGATCCATGAACATCATTATAAGGAAAACACCATAAATTAGAGTCATCTACAAAGTTGTTTTGGCTAGAAACTAGCTCTCTATTTACATTAGGCACTACCATATGCAAGGGGTTTGGTATTACAACCATTTGGTTATAGGACACATTTGATGACTCAGCACTTGATGATTCAAATGCTTGATGGTTTGGTTTTTTCCTCTCCTGGTACTGGTTTTGTTGGTATGGTGCTCTCCTTTCTTGGTAGTTATTAAAAAGGGGCTTTGAAGTCATAGTCTATTGTCTTTTGAGATTGATTATCTTAGTGGAGAAGTTCCAGAAATATATTATTCATATCATTCATCTCTATGTCTAGGGAGGATTGAGTGGATTTGCTTACTTGAGTGGGTAGATATACATACATATAAGGCAGGGTTCCTAAGGTAATTGGGGCTTCTTTTTATAAAGGCATTAATATCTCTAAGAACATTGGCATCAATGGATGTGAGGTAGATTTCCCACATTTATAAATTTATTCTTGACCTTTACTATCAGATCATAAACATCTGATAGCATCTAGACTCCAAGGAATTGAATCATAACCGCAATGTCTGAATTGAAGTCCTTGAGGTAGAACACAATAGCCATACCTCTAAGTGATTAAGCCATTATTGGGATCCTTTACCATGTCTTTTCAAACCTAGTATTGAAATTGATAATGGCTTCTTGTGATCCTCTCTTGATGGTTATTAGTTATTGTATAAGGTATCATCAGTCTACTTTCTTGTTAAATCACTCAAATAATTTGTCACCCAGGTCATCCTAGGTGCTGATGGAGTTGGTTGGAAAAGATCAATACCAATCAAGAGTCCATCCTTTGAAAGATATTGATAGTATACTTGAGGCTATGTTCTGCACATTGATGTAGTGCATAGTGCATGCATTTATAACATCTTAGAGATGTTCCATTGAGATCTTTAAATCCTCTCTTGATAACTTTGGAAGTGCCTTCAAAGCATTCATAAGAATGGGGTCCCACATAGTTAGGGGTGTTAGATGGATAAGTGGGTTGCCATTATCCCATGATACAAAGTTACTCAGCGGGCCTTGAATAGCCATTTGTTATTATTAAGTAGTGTTAGACCCTATGTCCCTTTGGTGAGTTGGATCTCCTAGAGGTAGTGTTAGTAGGCTCATATTCCTTATTGTTTGTGACCTTGTTATAGGACTTTGGCTCATAAACTTAGGCTCCTAGTCGATCAAACTAGTAGATCAAGTCTCACTAGGCATGCCAAAAAAGAAAAATTGTAGATGCCTAAAACTCTTACTCAAATTTAAATAGCCTCCTATGGGAAGCTTTATAGGTGTGGGATTGAATGCAGTTTATAAATCAACCTCTAAGATTTTAGAAGATGTCTCTTCATTCAAAGTCGGGGGTGAAAAGGGGAGATATAAATGCAAGTAAAACTAAATAAGCTGATGCATTGAGAGATTTAAAGCACTTAAACTACAATTGCATAAAATAGATCAAACCCTTAAACACTAAAAACCATAAAGGATAATAAATCATAAATTAAGATCTATAATGAAAGCAAATATTGATACTATATAAATAGAAGAAAAGAGATAACAAGAAGAGATAGGATCCCATGTGAATTAACATACAATATCACATACTCTTCATTGTTAGATGGATACATTAATATAGGAGGCCTCGAGGGCACATATAAAACATCCAGTGACACTTGTGAGAGGAAACTATTAGGTTTGAAGAATGAAAAAATGCTAACTTCTATTAATTCTATTCTATTACAAATGATGGTATACAAAAATAGCTAATACAAGCAAAATGGTAACCAGCCCATTCTAAAAAGAAAGAGCCTAAAATATATAGGTGAGACAACCTCTCATGCGAATGACACCTAGAGATACCAACACTCATGCCCATGATGATGCCATTGCAACTGAAAGAGAGTCTCATACTCATGAGTGCAGTTAGCCTCCAAATCTTGGATATTGCATGGCCACTTTGTCTTGTTAAGGCCATAATGCTCAGGAGTGGTGTAGTGATGCCACATGTACATCTCTAAATTTATCCATACTATGCTACATTCCCTTGGGCTTGGTCCATTAAAAATCAATAAAGTACACTTTAATTTAGGCATAAATTGTTTCAAAATCTTTGTTAAGAAAAAGGGACCCATAATCTCATCCAATGGTGCTATTCCAAGCTCTAATAAGAAAACCTTTGCCTTTGAAGAGCATAATGGTGCCACATGGAAAGGCTCAACTCTTTATTTTTATAACCAACTATTGGGTCCCCTTTAATCTTCTCTAGCCAATGTCACTACTCCAAATTTTGATAGACTAAAATTGCTCCTAGATAAGTGTAGGGACAACATATATCAAGTTGGTGCTTCTCCAGGGAAAATAGGTATTTATTTGGTAAGGTTGAGTATGGAGTTGTTATTTTTAAAGAAAACACTAATCCTAGGGAAGAAGGTCATTTATTTTTAAAATTAAGCATGAGGGCACCATGTGTTGGAACTGTATTCACTAGTAAATGGTTAGGTGGGCCCCATTTATTTATCGACTAGCCAATAGCATTGTTTAGAGGTCTAACCCAAAAGGAAATGGATTTGAAGAGTGTATGGATATCATGTGTTGAGATGGAACTCCACTAGAGTGAAATGAGATCCTCTTCAAGTGAGATGACCATTAGGCTACCATATTGAAGAAGTAGATGGAGGCATATACTTAGGTAAAACTTCAAAAAGAGGGCTTGAGAAAGGAAGAGGCTGAAAGGAGAACTGCTAGAAGGTACTAAGGAAATGATAGATACATCGAGTGGATTTAAATCCTAATATGAACTAATCAAAAATAACAAAATGTGAATTTTGATCCACACCATGTATTTATGACTGATTGTGGGAAAACTAGTAGTTATGTCTTAGACTACTAGACTATGATAATATGAAATATCATGGGGTGTTATCATTTAGATCTTATTGTATTAGTTTGGAAACTATATTTTAATGTGAATTTTACCTTGGTGGTATAAATTATAGGCATTATTTCTAGTTTGTGATAGATAATAATGTAAGACTCATTCATGTGTTGATGAAACAAATGTACACTTTACTTCTCCTATGTTTAGCATGTGATGTGATATGATTGCTAGGAGGAAGTAATTAGTATGAATCTTATGGTTAAATAATGTATACTGAGACATTATATTTTAGTATGTATGAGTTACATATCAGTGTAATATCTTGTAATAGAATGGTTTTTCTATGATACACTACATCTTTAGTTTTTAAAAATCATACACACTTGGGTACTTGTTCGTTGGTTTCTCATACCATCACTATCTACCCATCCATGAAGGGAGGGCCATTTCCTAATGGGATCAGTATAGGGGATCATTGGTCTATGGTTGGTGTGGAAAAGTGCTTAGATAATGCTCTTCCTCCCCATAGCAGTACTACTTACTTGGAAATCACACTTGAGATTATCAAAGATAAATGAATTGGTTTGACTCAAGATTCAAAGGGCATGGTATCTATTTTTAGTATTAAATATGAATACCTAAAGGAAATTTAATTGTCTTATATTTTTATATAGTTAAACATTAGTTGTTGTATCATTGGGCCAATTTTGGTTGAGCCCTAATGTGTTTACATTTTTTATAAATGTAATAAGTTATATTGCATTTTAGTATTAGAATTTGGAATTATTATTATTCTAAGTTATTTTTTGGATAAGTTGATAAGTAGGTTTATGTATAATTAATTTAAAGTAAAAAAAAATACTACACTATTCTAAATACAACTTGAGGTGTTGTAACATGTGGCATCAGAGCTATGGCTCAAACTTTAGGACCTAATGAGTCCATTAGCATTTTCATATCTTTCTATTTATTAGAAAGGATAATTATGAATGTGTGTGTGGTACATTGAGTGTGTACCCTAAGATCATTCATACCCCCTTAAGAGATTGATAAAGGCTTGGTTATCAAGTGTCTCATTAGTGATGGTGTAGACAACAAAATTACATTACACAAGTATATAATGTGTTGTGTCGAAACCCCCATTATACCCCCTTTATAATAAGTCTTCCTAACCCATGCCTTTACTCCACATATTTAATTAATTAATTAAGATTAATTGAATATTCCCTATGCCACCTTGCCCCAAGACTAATTCTCTCCTTGTGAGTCACCACTAAACTTGGCCTCCCACAACTAACTAAATTTACCCTATAAACCAATTTCTAACCAATTACCTTATACCCAACCTCACATATTGACCATTTATTAATGGGTGTCACACTTGGCATAGAGAAATAGAATAAAGGAGCCAAAAATATCCCTTTTGACCTATTATTATGCCTTTGACATTAGTCAACCCTTGACTAACATCGGTCAACCCTTGATCGATATTGATCAACCTGAGACTGACATTGGTGGGATCATTGATGTTGGTTACTTAATCAATGCTCTAAACCCATTTTGGGCCCCTATAAACATTATTTCTCTCAAGAAAAAACTCACTCAAGAGATTCAAAGCACTCTTAATAAGCTTTTGGTGATTATCCACTGTAACCAGGCTCACATCATCTTTGTACCAGTCACATCCTAAACTAGAATTGATCCATTGTGTAAAGAGCTCAAACTATGATGAATAGGTGCACACACTCATATCCAATTGGTTAGTCACCTTAACAAATCTTTACCAATAGTATTTCTTTAGGTACTTATATCATTTAAGCATCCCTATATTCTGTGAATTTTAATTATTTTTTATTAGCATTTACACAAGTCCCATCCATCCTCGAGGAGGAGTTTCAAAACTCCTTCATCTCCATACCTCTGCCTTAACCAAACCAAACTCCTCACCTATACTTCTTACCATCTCTCTAACCCCTCATACGACTCTTTTCTAACCCCATTAACCTGTCAAATATCCTTCCCTACACTCAAGAAAGCCTTCTATAAATTTTTGACTCCATTGCCCCTACCGACATCAGTTATCCTAATGAATTTGGTCACATTTCCACTACCAACATCGGTTACCCTACCAACATCAGTGACTACCATTTTACCCAGATCACCCTGAACCAGCCTTAATAGCCCTCTAACAAACCAAAATTGTATTTTACTTGCTCTGTGATACTAACTGCTACACACAGGTTACAAAAAAGGCACATGCAACTCTCTCTCTCTCTCTTTACTTTACTTTGTCATTTAATTTTTAACTCTATATTAAATAGTGGACTATCATCCCCCAAGAAGTTTGTCACTTCTTGGAATAAGTAAGTTGCTTGGCAGCCCACTCACCAACCTACTAAAAAATATTTTGTGGTAGTGTGTTGTTACTTACAGGTGGTCCTCCCTAGCCAAAGAGGAGTTCCCAACTTCATCTGGATACAGTATGCACCAATCTAAGTACATATAATCACTAATAACCAACCTTTCTTTCTCTATTTCTCACTTCTTAAATTTAATCAAAAATGATAATAAACATTTTGGCACTCCCGATGGGACACTTGGAGTTTTCCTTGGGTTCATTGTATGATTTTTAAGCATTCATTTAAGTACACAATAGTGAATTTGTCATTTATTAAACTTTCTCTCTCTTCTTATTGCTTAGAAAAAAGGAAAAAAAATGAAAATGCAATTTTCTTATTTTAGAAGCAATAAATTTAACTCCTCTCTCTCTATTATTCTTTTTTCTTCACAAAATAAACTTAATATATTTTTCAAGTTAAAAATAATTCTTTTCCTCTGCATGCATAGATAAGATAGTGAAAATCATCCTCTTTTCCTATTCCTCTTTGTTTTCATATGAATTAACACAATTTCAATTTGGGTTTAAAACATACTACATTTCATTCTCTGTCTATTGCATAATTAACACATCTAGTTAATAAAAGCATTATGAATGAATCTTACGTCACAAATGTTACACATCCAAACCACAAACACAAAATAAGCACTTCAACATACCTGAGACAAGGCTCATCAGGATTTCATCACCTAGTGGATCACCTTACCCTACCCAGTTATTCCACTTGGACGTCATTACCAAGGGAAGAGCCCACTTTGTTCTCTGGCAGAGTATAAACTCTAGGCAAATGGTATATTTTGGCTAAGCAACCTGGCTCAGCTTCAGGCTCGTGAAGTGGGGAGATCAAGCTCTTGACATAGGCTATGTACCCAGTCTAACACAAATACTTTTTTGAAAACTAAAATTTGCCTGAAACCATCCTTAGACTACTTTCTAGTACCTACAACAACCAATTCTTCTTCTCATTCTCTGCTTAAGGCATAAGCCAACATGAGTAAAATTAATCTCTAGTAGTTAATATTAGTGGATGTATGTTATTTTCCATTTTTTATATTTTTGAGTTTGTGAGGATGCTTCTTTTCTAATTCACGAGATCAAACCAAATTTGACAAATACAAAAGTTGAATAATCTCTAAAAATCAAACTTCCTAAGTGTTTATCACTCTCATACAAATTCTCTAAGATCTTTCAAACACCTAGATTTCACTCTCTAAATCCTAGAAACTCATTTTTTGCACTTTTTAGACTTCCACAGTGATCGACATTAGCTATATATAATTGACATCGGTAGCTGCCCCAACTGACATCGGTCATAAGTGACCAATGTCGATGACTGTGTAAATTTTTAAATTTATAGTTTTCCTTATAATAAAAACTTCACATAGCCTTTTAAACCTTCTCTAAACCTCATTTACCTTCAACCCAACCTTAAAATAGTGTATTTAGATTGTTATCATATTCTTTCACATGGTTTTAACACAAAGCCAAGCAAAGACACTTGTTGATTACATAAGCCATCAATCACTTCCACCTTCCCCTTCTATTTTTGAATCCATAATAGAACAAGATATGGAAAGAACACCCAGCCCCAATCGAATTCCCATTGTAGTTATAGGTGATCAAGATTTCACTCAATTTTTTGATCGTAATGTAACTACCCTCTAACATTACCTTGCTGCAAGCCAAACTCAAACCTCTTCAGCTGACCCACTTCTTGGAATGCCAACATCATTGATGGTATCAAATCTAGTTTTGTATGAACCTTCTATGGTTACACAAACCATCACATCAACCAATAACCCAATTATGCATGATGTTTTAAGTGCAACATCACCCGTCATTCAATCTAACCTCCACCTTGCCATAACTTGCTTACCTTCACAAGCACAAGGGATACAATCTATTTCAACCCCATTTCATAACATGGTGGTACCCATCCCATCAAATCTTGTACCTATTGACACCTGAATCACAACTCACCCCTCACCAAGCATAAATATGCCTTCCACTTAACCCATAACCACAAATAAAACCATTATCCTTACTTCAGTTGGGCAAGCCCCATTTATTTTTATGCTTCAACCTATGACTCACTATCCTTATGTTGTGTCAACACAACCACAATAGGTAGTGTCATATATGCCTTCAACTTCTTATTCTCTTCCTTATAATGTAGGAGGTATTTCTCAAACAAATCCTCCTCTCGACATCATCAAAATGCTCATGGATAAAATGAGTAGCTTTGAGACATTTATATCTAGATCAAAGAATATTCTATCTTATGATTAGATTTGTAATGAACCCATTCACCCTTATATACTAATTTGTCCATACCGAAACCAATGGAAACTCCCAAAATTTTCCCTTTCTAGATCAAAAAGGACCCATAGCAACACTTGCAAGCATTCAGACCTGTTTGTTATTTGATAGGACATGATGATGCACTATTACTTCATATATTCCCCATGTCTCTTTTAGGAGCTACTTTGGATTGGTATAGTTCCATCATGTGCCATTCACTAGTCTCCTTCACTCAGCTTGCACAACTTTTCCTTGATCACTTCTCCATTAATATCTCCAAAAAGGTTTCCATAATAAACCTTTATTCTATTTGGCAATTTGATGATGAAGTTATTGCCAATTTTGTTGCTCATTGGAGAGGTCTCATAAACCAACTCTCCTTCTCCCTGCCTCAACCTGAGCTCATTAAGTTCTTCTCTACAACATTTTCAAAACATATTTCATCCACACTCTGGGTGCAAACCTTTTGCACATTCGATGAAGCTTTCATAATGGAGTGAAAGCTTAAAATTTGGGCCATAGATGAGGATAGGATAAAATTTCATAGTAAAATTTCTAATTCTAAATAAAATGATCCTTCATCTAAAAATTCCCATCCAAATCAAAAAACTAAAGGGTCCGCAAATGTTGTGGTTGTGAAATCCACTTCTTCAACAATCACAACTCAACCCTCAATACAATCAAAACCAATCAACCCAACAAAGCTCTTTCAACAATGGTATGAGCAATGACAATATACTCCTATTAGGGAGTCATACACCTCCATTTTAGAAAAGCTACTTAACCAAGGAGTTATCAACCTTCCTACCATCAAACCTCCAATCCAATTTGATCCTTCTCAACCCATTCCAACATGGTTTAAAGAGGATGATTTTTGTAACTATCATCGTGCCAAAGGCCACAACATGAATGATTGCAAAACTCTTTAAAATATTATCCAAAATATGTTAGATAGGGGTGATATTATTTTAGATAATCCAAACACTCCCCCAAACTAGAATATGGACATATTCAAACAACCCTTCCCTAATCACGTGCCCAACCAAAACATAGTCCACACAACTCCTCAAACTTTTTTGGATCATAAGATTCATACATTCAATGTGATTTTTCCATTAACCCAACCATTGCCATAATAATAGGTGCTTATTTTACCTACTCCTACCCCACAAATGGTAAAAGTTGGTTTGACTCCACATTCTCTTTCAGCAAAAGAACCTATTTCTCCTCTTCCACTTCCACATGAGGAAGAGCAACCTTTACCACTCCCATTACCCCATGAGGATTCACCAATTACCTTTGCACTTACCTCGCCTACACTTTCACAAAATGGATTATTGCTTCTCCTACCCCTCAAACAAATAGTGAGATAAATCCTTTATTGCTTCCTCTTTAACCCATAGAAGAAAGTGACTCATCCACTCCTCTTTCACAAATAGATGAGTTAGATTTCTCCACTTTAACATTTTATGAAGCAACCATTGAACCACCCCCAAACCAACCCATATTTCCATTCTTCTTACCCATGGAAGATCTTACCTTACCTGTTCCTCATCCACATGTTGAAGGAACAATCATACAATTTATTTATCCCCTTAAGGATCCCTCATCTCCTCATTCTCTGCCTACTATTGAGGAACATACTTCTTCATCTATTACTGAAGAAGATGACCCTATTTTGAATCTTTCCCATATTTGGATGGAAATATCAGAGGAAAATAAATCTCCTCTCTCTCAATCATCCAAAGACAAACTGGTTGAA
The DNA here is from genome assembly GCA_037957365.1 of Torreya grandis. Taxonomy (NCBI): domain Eukaryota; kingdom Viridiplantae; phylum Streptophyta; class Pinopsida; order Cupressales; family Taxaceae; genus Torreya; species Torreya grandis. Next base: position 1,852,709 of record JARHVA010003698.1, on the reverse strand, counting down.
CCCACACCAATGACATCTAAACCATTTTCACATTTAGTGGAAAATCTTAAATTCTTTGATTCTAAAAAATTAGATCAAGTGGCATTTTGGGATCACCTTAAAATGCCTTATCCAACATAGATAGTATCTCCCTTTACTACTAACCCTCTCACAACCATTTATCCTAAGGTTTTTGATAAGGTGCGTGTTGCTTCACCTAAGCTTTCAGAAGCTTCCTCTTCTACTTCAGAGCCCTCCACCTCACATAGGTATGCCACATTGAAATAGATAAGATATTTAAGCAAATGACCAATTTATAATCTAGTTCATCTGTATATGAAGTTAGATTTAACCCCTCAAAAAAAAGTGGGTGTCTCTCTCCCTGAACTAAAGAAGAAAGGTAAAACCCCAAAACCTCATTGATCTACCCTTCTTCCACCTTCAACCTTACCATCTATTTTGGGTCCACATCCCTCTACCTTGATGGGAGTGTCACCAACACATGTAAAACATAAAATTACATTACCTTCATTATTGCCATTACCACCTCACAAACATTAAACATCTAGCACCCTCTTACCTAAACTTAAAAAGGTGGAAGTGAAACATGTGGGTTCACCACCACCTAAAAGGGTGTCACACATGACTACACCCATCACCACCAAACTCAAAAAGGTGTCCACTCCACCTATGAGAATGAGTGTTAACCCATTTCAAGGCTCCCAAGTATTCTATCTACACCATTTATTGTAAGCATTAGTAATAACTCTTCACCCATTAAACCATTTAATCCTCTTAGACCAAAACCATTATGGTTCAATGATTCACAAGTTTGTTTATATCATTGATCTCTAAGACATGATACTGAGAGTTGAAAAGCTCTCACAACAATCATTCATCACCATTTAAATGTTGATGCTCTCTCAAGTGTTAAATCAATTGAAACTCCTAACATTCAACTCTCAGCATCTATAATGCCTCACAAAAACCACTTTCACATTAAACCCAAAGATGTTATTGTACCTTCTCTATCACCTCCTTCACTTGTATTTTAGATTAACATGGTCAATGTGACTACACGATCATAAAATCAGAAAGACAAAGGAAAGAAAAAGGTCTCTACTCCTTGGGTTCGCCCCTTTACAAAGGATGTCCCCTCTTCAAATCCCAAGATTTCCATCTTGGGTGTCCCACAATAGTCATCATCGGGAGCTATCTAAAACTTCATGGTGAAGCAATTTCACCAATCCTCGATGAATATGTCTCTATATGAGTTAATTCAAAACTCATCCCAATATCGACAGACTCTCATTAGTGCCTTACAAGTAGTTAAAGTTCAACCCAAAGACCTTCAACCCCTTGTAACCTTCATCAATTCTCTCAACACTATTTCTATGATCTCCTTTAGTGATTCAAACATCCCCTCTCAACATCTTGAAGATCAGGATTCTACCCTCTTTATCACTACCTACATTGATAAAACTCATGTTAAGAGAGTTATGATCGATGGGGGAGCCAACCTAACGATCATTTTAACCCATGCTTACAATCAATTATCACTCCCTAACAATTGTTTGTCACAAATGGATGCAGTGTTACATTCTTTTAATGACTTTATTGCTACAACTGTTGGCACCATTCTTGAGTTATTTTATGCTATAGTGGGTGAATTCTAATACAACATACTTCTCAGGTGACCATGGATACGTGTTATGGTATGTGTACCTTCCACATTGCACCATTGTGTTAATTTTGAATACAATGGTCAAGTTCATGTCATTCCCATCGACCCACCTCCATTCAAGACATGTAACATGACCTATAGCCCAAATGATGTTCTTATTCCTTTCAACACATCATCACTGCCACAACCCACTTCTAAATCCTCCACAAGTTTTGCTACCCCAAACACACCTATACCAACGACATAGGTTCCCAACAAGGATCCCATGGAGGAAACCTTCAAGTGATTATCACTTGGTGAATATCATTTGTTAACTATCAACATGTTCCATGCCCCTCAAGAGTATGGAAAACCTCACATGAGTGCCAACTATAATCCACCCCATCTCTAAACCAATTTCACATATGGGGGAATTGCTCAATCTCTTGTCATAGGTAATTCATCCTCTTCACCCCAAAAGTTTAACTATGACTTTTCCTTCTTAAAAAAGCCTAGCTTTTTGCATACTTATATTTATAGATGTGCTTTGAAAGGTTTTGGCCTAGGAAATTATGATCAAGGTTCTCAAATTTCCATTCAATACCCTACCCATCAAACCATTGATAATTCCAAACAAAGGCATGGCATTGGTTATGTTGACCCAACTCAATCCATTAATACTTCTTCTATTCCCATCATTGAAGAACTTGTATCTCTTTCCAACTCCTCTTATCCACCATCACCCACTGAATTGGAAGTATCTATACCTCCTAATTTTTTTTCAATAAATGTCATTCACTAGGGCCCCCTTACCCATCGCTAGGGTAGGGAAACATGGTCCTTTCCTCTCAACATCCTCACATGATCGATGAGGATTTTCCCATAATTAACACCATCTCTTATGTGACTGATGATGATGTTTTTACCTATATGGGTACCAATGATTCTTACATTAAATGATCACTCCCTTCTAAGACACAAATTATGTTAAATGAATCAACCATTGATATTAACTTGCCTTCTCATGAAGACCCTCATATTCTTAAAATAGGCCAATCTCTAGATTCTTTCAAACAAAACAACTACGCCACATTTATCTATGACCATAATAAGGCTTTTTCTTGGTCCTACAAAGACATGCCTGGTATTGACCCCTCAATCATAACCCATAACATTGTCATTAATCATGATGCTAAGCTAGTTAAGTAAAAGCTTCATAAAATGCATCCTTGTATTACTCTCCTTGTCAAGGATGAGCTCCAATGCCTCCTCTCTATTAACTTCATCCAATCTATTGACTACTCATAATAGGTTTCCAACATTGTACCTATTATGAAAGTAATAGGGGGAATCTGTATTTACACTAACTACCATGACCTCAACCTTACTTATCCAATGGATGACTTTCCTTTGCCAAGTATTAATCAACTTGTTGATTTAACAGCCAGCCATGAGATGTTATCACTTATGGATGGATTCTCAGGGTACAATCAAATCCTATTTTCCCCTAAGGATCAACACAAAACAACTTTATCACCCCATGGGGAAATTTTTGTTATCAAGTTATGCCCTTTGGATTGAAAAATGATGGTGCTACCTATCAGCATGCCATGACTTATATCTTCCATGACCTCTTACACACAATTATGGAGGATTATATCAATGACCTACTTAGTAAATCTAAACTTTATCAGGATCACTTGGGGGTCCTTAAAATAATTTTCACTCACCTTCTTTAGTATAATGTTTGACTCAATCCAAAAAAGTGCATCTTTGGTGTTCTTTTTAGAAAGCTCTTAGGCTTTATCGTCTCTCTTAGAGGTATTGAAGTTGACCTTGCTAAGGTTCAGGTAATCCTCAAAATGCCTCAACCAACCACACTCAAACAACTCTGTAGATTCCAAGGTAAACTCCAATCGATTTGTTGTTTTATCTCTCAGTGATTAGATCATTGTCAACCTTTTCACCATCTTATCAAAAATGAAATTCCTTTCCATTAGGATAAAAATTGTGAGGAAACCTTTGATGCACTCAAATGGTATATCCTTTCTCCACCTATCCTTATTTCACCTAAAGAGGACCAACCCTTTTACCTTTATATCTCTTCAACTAACCATTCTTTAGGAGTTATGATAGCAAATAGAGATGATCACCACTGTGAGCAAGCAGTCTATTACATAATATAAATGCTTATTAACTACAAAACTTGCTACACTAATATCAAGAAGTTATGCCTTACTTTGGTATATACATCTTCTAAACTATGACATTACCTCCTCAACCATAAAACTTATTTCATCACCCACACTGACCCTTTCAAATGCATGCACTCTAAACCTTACCACAACTAATGCATCACTTGGTGGCTTTGCTTCTAGCTGAATTTGATTTAGAATTAATCCAAAAAAAGTCCATCAAAGGGCAAACCATCACTGACCAACTAGTTACCATTCCTCTCCTTGATAGCTAACCCTCAAATCTTGAATTCCCCAATGAGTCTATTACCATGCCTTCCACCAATGATATCACCTATCAAATGATGATGTTCTTTGATGGGTCTAAATGTCAAAATAGTATGGAAGCAAGGGTTATCCTCATCCCTCTTGATGATGATTCGATGCCTTTATCATTTAAACTAGACTTTGATTACACCAACAATATGGCTAAATATGAAGCCTTAATTTTAAGGCTTCAAATGGTCATCTTCTTAGGAATCAAATCCATAACCAATTTTGGTGACTCACAATTAGTCATAAACCAAGTCAATGGTTCTTATCTATGCAAGAATGAGACTCTACAATGATACAAAAATTGTGTAGATACCTTATTAGAATCATTTGACCATTACCTTTTGTAGAGCATTCCTCATTCAACCAACTAGTTTTCAGACACAATGGCTTCTTTAGCTCCCACATACCCTCTTCCTCCTCTTCTTCCAAAATCTATGTCACTACACATTGCCTAACTTTACCTTCTTACATTTCCTCCAACATCCTCTTTATGGGTAATATCACTAAAGATCCACATGACTTGTGGTATACTCAACTCATAGATTACCTTTCTTACTCTATTACTCTTCCTGACTTCTCCCATAATGCATGGCATGTGTTCATAAAACATGCTGCATGTTACACTATGCTAAGGGGACTTCTCTACAAATGGGGTTTTGATGGTCTCCTCCTTCGATGCCTCACTAGTAAAAATATTCCCTTTGCTATTAAGGAGGTTCATGATGGATTTTACGATGGTTATTTTAACGGTCACATAATTTCCAAATGTCTCCTTTACTTTGGCTATTATCAGCTAACACTTTCTCATGATTATAGTAACTATGTTAGACGTTGTCTCAAATGTCAACAACATGCCAACCTATTTCACATTCCTAGTCATGCCTTACAAGTTACTAAAGACTTTTGGCCCCTCTCTCAATGAGGTTTAGACTTAATTGGTGATATTAACCCCCATTCCTCTCATTGTCATTGATCAATCATAATAGCAACAAAATACTTCACTAAGTGGGTTGATGTCATTCCTTTCATATCCATTAAGGCTGATAAAATCATTGAATTTATCAACCATCATATCATATGCCATTTTGGTGTACCTTAAAAAATCATAACTAACAATAGTAAGTCTTTCAAAAACAAGACTTTCCTATAACTTTGTGATGCCTTTGGTATCAAACACAGCTTCTCTTCACCCTATTTCCCATAATCCAATGGGCAATTTGAATCCTCTAACAAAACTTTAACCAAAATCCTTATGAAAGTGGTTAATACTATTGGAAAGGATTGGCATATTCACATCCCCTATGCTTAATGGGCTTATCGTACTAGCATTTGCACTTTTATAAGAGATACACCTTTCTCCCTGGTCTATGGGATGGAAGTTATTTTACCCCTTAAAGTCCAAATTATTTCTCTTAGGATTTCACTACAAGACATTCTAAATAATGATGACTTTCACCAATAATGTTTGGCTCAACTTGAGCTACTTGATAAATGTCATCTTGTAACCCTTAACAATCTCCACATCTACCAAGAGCATATCAAATGTGCCTATGACAAAAACCTTAAAGAGCATGATTTCAATATTAGATATCTCATCTTAAAGGAAAATCAACATGTGACTAACTTGGGAAAGAGCAAATAGGGAAAGTTTACTCCTAATTGGCTAGGACCCTACATTATAACTCATAAATATGGATATGAAGCTCATCACTTATCTTCTCTCGAAGGATGACCAGAACCTGAACCTCTAGATGCATTGCATTTATGACCATTCTTTTGTTAATTAAGAGACACTTTACCTTGTGTTTAACTTAAGCTCATCCCTTGAACAAACCCACTATATTCATATTATTTTCACCTTACCCTTATTCCTCCACACTTAGTTAACCTATGAAGTGTTTTGGTTTTGTCCCAAAATGTGGAAAACCTATAAGCCTCTATAGACTTGTCCATGACTAAAGTAACAAAAAAGACTCAAAAAAGAAAAATCAAAAGAAAATAATATGGGATACATCAACTACTTCAAATCATGCCTATCTCTTAAAAAAGTAGATTGCTCCCTTAAAGGAAAACTACATTCAAATAGATTGCTCCCTTGAAGGACAGCTACATTCAAATAGATTTCTCCCTTGAAGGATAGTTATTAAAAACCAGTAAAATAAAAAAGTCAAAAAACTACTATCAAAGGCAAATATGATTCAGAAGCTTCCCTATTGATCTACTTCATACCATTGTGAGTTTCCACACTGATTAGCTTACACAACAAAGGCAAAAACAAAGAAAAAATAAAAAAGCAACACAATAACTTTATGTCATGGACTTGTCTATAGTCTCTCTCAGGCAACCCACAAATGGGGCATACCATTATTACTCCAAAGGTTACACTACCTCACTACTCATATTCTATTTTACACCTTCTTTCCCTCAAAAACACATTTTCAAAGGACTTTGATCTTACTTAACAAAAGGTGATAACCATGCTTCTCTAACTAACAAATGGTTAACTAATGCAATGCATAAAAAAGGTTCAAACTTTAGAGCCTATTTACATTGTTATTTTGGTTTGTGTCAATAAAGATCACCTTGTCTTTCTCTTTTACCTTTCACTTCACATGTTGAATTTTCTTCTATAGATACATTTTCCAATAGAATAACTCACCATCTCAACTCATAAACATAAAAACTCTAAATCCTACACCTACCCAAAACCAATGCCTAAAACCAATCATTTCTAATATATACCATCACATATATGGGACAATGATAAAATGCAACATGACCACCATTTTACTAACTAACAATAAATAGGAATAATGTCACAATGCTCAAAACCATCACTTATGCATACACCATCACATATGGAAAATTTAGAAACCAAATAAACATGAACAATATGTTCATTTTTAGTATATACCCAATCACATATATGGAAGGTACTAAGAATGCAACTTAACCATCATTTTCCTAAAAACAAATACATAGGAAATAAACCAAGACCAAACCACTCATTTTTAGTATGATACCAATCACATATATGATAGATACTAAGAATGCATCTAAACCACAATTTCCTAAATACCAATACATAGGAAATAAACCATGACCAGAACAGTTGTTTTTAGTATAAACAATCACATATGGAGCATGATAAAAATAAAAATTAACCAAGAATATACTATTTCACATATGAAAAGTGCTAAACCTTTATGTCATAAACACAAACCATTTCATTTTATGCATATACCATCACATATGGGAAAGTTAAACATGAAAATCTCATCTACTATGCATATGCCATCACATACATGGGAGTGCTAGTAAACCAACATCATCATTATATCAATATCATAAACATTCATCCAAAACCATAAACATATACATGAAAATAACAATTACATTATAATCACATCAAATAAAACATCTCATCATGTGTGTGTGTGTGTGTGTGTGTGTGTGTGTGTGTGTGTGTGTGTGTGTGTGTGTGTGTGTGTGTGTGTGTGTGTGTGTGTGTGTGTGTGTGTGTGTGTGTGTGTGTGTGTGTGTGTGTGTGTGTGTGTGTGTGTGTGTGTTTGTGTGTGTGTGTGTGTTTTGAATCAATATACATCATATACAAATATCAACATATCTCATCTCTCTCTCATATACATCTTGCATCATCAGTTTGTAGGCCAGTATATATATATAAAATGAATAAATACAAAAATATCTCTCAAAATCAGGATCAACATGACCTCCTAAAAATCATGATGTATGTGATGAGGCGATGTCACCACCACCCTTTCCCTATCTCCATTTACATTGGAACCTGAGTTTGTGTCTCTAACTACTCCTACTCCCTAAACTCTACAAATCTAGCAATCTATAGAAACTCATGGATCTCCCTCTCATAGTATGCAATCTCATTTAGTGCAGTGTTATATCTCATAAGAGATACAGTCTGTGGAGGACCCATGTCACCTACCTATCTTACTACCTGTACTACTACCTATGGAAGAGGATGAGGAGGAACAATTACCAATGCCCATATGACCCACAGTGTGCTCTATAGCCCAACAAGCTCTTCCTCCTGACCTCTGAAAACTAGATACATCAATTAGGGGTGCTAGATAATATCTCCTAGACTCAATCCATCTAGTATCCCTCTGTAGTGTGTGATATCTTGCCATCATTTGAACCTAACTCTAAATCCTACTATAATCATGGTTGATAGTCCCAATGGCCATGTAATTGTGATGTGCTCATATGCCCAACAATGCAATAGGTTCCCAACACATAAACTATAGCATCTATGTAGATGCAAACCCCAAAACTCTCTATATAGTGAGCCAAGTATACAAGCCCCCATGCAAAAACTATCATCTACTCTATCATCTGAGCTAGGACCCTATCAAAGTGATCAAAAATTTGCCACCATCTACATCTAACATTGTATACATTGTGATGTTGATCATCATCAAGATGGTAAGATGATGTTCCTCCTCATCTACCAAAAATAGAGGCTCATAAGTGAATGATGTTGAGTGATATGTAACCTCACTCACATGCTCATCAGACAATGACACCACATGGATGTCATGCTCCTTCCTCATGCATGCAAAAAGCTACTCACCTTGCAGAGGTAATCTAAGGATCATATATACATCCTCTAGTGTGACTGTCATCTCACTAATCAGTAGGTGAAAGGTGTTAGTGGTATGATCCCACCTCTCAATTAGTGTGATCATCAAGCTGACATCTTGAGTAACCTGACAACACCACCAAACTCTGCCAAGACCAACTACAACCATGTGATCCCACTTGTCTACTAACACATCTCTCTTGATCCTAGTTAGGAGTGTCATAAGATGGTCTCTTAGGGTTAACTCATGCCTCACCTACAACCATAAACACACCAAATTAATCAGTAGACCTTTCTAACCACCACCTAAACCATTTTTGCTATCCCATGGGAGAATTACATTATCTTGAGGCCCTTTTGAGATATGTAGGTAGCACTCAGTAAATATGGGGTCTTCTGGGGCTAGCTTGGCCATCTACCCACTTCACTATCTAACCTATCCCTTTTTACCCAAGGCCTTATGACCTATCTCTCTTAAACCAAGCCTTTTGGCCAATCTCTCACTATTCAACTGAGCTAAATATAGTCTATGCCACATAATTTGCCTCTTCCCTAAGGCCTCATAGATTTTCAACTCTTTTTCTCACCATTTTTATCCTTTTAACTTTAATAAGGCCACCGATGTTGATCACTTATCGACTGACATCGGTGCTTAGACTATTGACATCGATAAACAACATACTAACATCAGTGCCTTTGCCATTGATATCAGTAGGAAGACCTTAACCGATGTTAGTGGACTATTTTTAATGTCACTGATTGGTTTAGCTCTAGGGCTAAAACCCACCCATTACCCATTTCCAATTTTAACCCTAAACCCCACCTAAACAAGCCTAAACATGCTCCTACCTTCCCCACTACCCACCCACTACTCACTAGCAACCTATTGCATCCCCCACTCAACTCAAATCAACAAAATTACCAAAAAACATAAGCCAAAGGTTTAAAGGACCCTACCTCATCTCTTTACCTCTACCAGGTTGGGATGACTAGTGCCTATACTACCACTCCTCCAGCTGGGTCTCCACCTCATCCTACTATTTGCTCAACTTTTTTGTATTTTTCTTTCTCTCTGACCAATCAACATGCAAATGAAATTGGTTAGCCACCTAGCCCCTTTTTGTCAGGCTTGGTCGGTCACTGATGTCAATCATTTATGCCCTAGGCCACTGATGTTGGCCACTTTACCACTGACGTTGGTACCATGCAATAGCATTTTAATGCTTGCACATCACTTTTTATAGTCCCTTCTTCATTCTATGGCAACCTTAAACACACCTTACCTTTACAAACTTGACCATGGGGATCATTTTCATCTTTTCTCAAGCCAACTATTACCCAAACACATGTTTCATTATGCACCCACTCATTACATCTAAGTTTGGTGTCTTGATTGTTCATGTTATTTAGTACAAGTTGATAATACTTTACATGTATGACTATCAGTTGATTTGGATCACCACTAACTAATCTTATCACCTACGACCTATTGTGTTTTTAGGGGTACTTCCTACCTTAGATACCTAGAACACATTTGACCATTGGAGCTACAGTTTTGGTTGATCCTACCTTCTCAACTATCACTAACAAGTTGTGCCTTGGTAACTTTAACCAAAATCCTCCATGACCACACCTATTTTCAACTTATCAACATAAATTTTTATTACTTTATGACCATGATGTCATCTCTACACTACTAACCCACAACCAACCAATCTCATTTACTCCTTGTTAAATTGGTCACTGGTTTTGGGTTTTTCCCAATCAACTCCCATTTTGAGGGGGAGGATATCACACCCCATGCCTAGAGCACTCAAATTTCATTTTTGTCTTGCAACTTACTAGCACAACTTACCAAGACAAAAAGGGGTAAATGTAGACACCAAAATTATGTTACATAAGTGTATGTTGTGTTGTGTCAAAACCCCCCTTAAACCCCCTTTGTAACAAGTATTCCTAACCCATGCCTTTACCCCACATATTTAATTAATTAATTAAGATTAATTGAATATTCCCTGTGCCACCTTGCCCCAAGACCAATTTTACCCCTATGAGTCACCACTAGACTTGGTCTCCTAAAAATAATTAATTCTTACCCTATAAACTAATTTCTAACCAATTACCTTATACCCAACCTCATATATTGACCATTTCTTAATGGGTGTCACACTTGGCATAGAGAAATGGAAGAAAGGAGCCAAAAATAGCCCTTTTGACCTATTTTTATGCCATCAATGTCGATTAACCCTCAATCGACATTAGTCAAATTGAGACTGACATCGATGGGATCACCAACGTCGATTACTTAAGTAATGTTCTAAACCCATTTTGGGGCCCTACAAACATTCTCTCTCAAGAAGAAACTCACTCAAGAGATTTAAAATACTCTTAACAAGATTCTGGTGATTATCCACTGTAACTAGGTTCATAGCTTCTCTGTACTAGTCAAATCCTAAACTAGAATTGATCCATTGTGTAAAGAGCTTGAACTATAATGAATAAGTGGCACACACTCATCTCCATTCGATTAGTCACCTTAACAAAGCTTTATCAAGCATATTTCTTTAGGTACTTATATCATTTAAGCATCCCTATATTCTATGAATTCTAATTATTTTTTATTATCATTTACACAAATCCTATCCATCCTCAAGGAAGAGTTTTAAAACTCCTTCGTATCCATACCTCTACCTTACCCAAACCAAACTCCTTACCCAGACTTCTTACCATCTCTCTAACCCCTCATACGACTCTTTTCCAACCCCATTAACCTATCAAATATCCTTCCCTACACTCAGGAAATCCTTCTATGAATTTTTGACTCCATTGCCCCTATCGACATCAATTATCCTACCAATGTCGGTCATATTGCCACTACAGACATTGTTTACCCTACCAACATTGATGACTACCCTTTTACCCAAATCACCTCAAATAACCCTCTAACAAACTAAAATTGTATTTTGCTTGCTCTGTGATACTGACTACTACACACAAGTTATAGAAAAGGTACATGTAACTCTCTCTCTCTCTCTCTCTCTCTCTCTCTCTCTCTCTCTACTTTACTTTATCATTTCATTTTTAATAACTCTTTATATTAAATAGTGGAATGTCATCCCCCAGGAAGTTTGTCACTTCCTGAAACAAACAAGTTGCTTGGCAGCCCACTCACCAACCTACTAAAAAATATTTTATGGTAGTGTTTTCTTACTTGTAGGTGGTCCTCCCTAGACAAAGAGGAGTTCCTGACTTCATCTAGATATGGTGCGTACTAATCTAGGTACATATAATCACTAATCCCCAACCTTTATTTGTTTATCATTTCTTAAATTTAATCAAAAATAATTGAAATAAATGGTTATTTAGGGTATTGGGGTAGGTATGTGTATAACTTATTTCATGAGTTATGAACAATATTTTTCTACCATATTCTTGATCTTTTAGATTGAACACCTCAAGTGTGATTATGTCTTTCTTGTTAATCGAATCACCTTCATCATTTGTGTTTATGTATTGTGAGTGTTTTAAAAGCATGAAGTGCTTCTCACTTAATTTTTTATGCTTTAGTTTTGTATCTTATTTATATGAATCCTAGGAATGGAAATTTTTATAAGAATTTTTTTAGTTTGGTACCATCTTGTATGGTGGGAATTTTCTTGTAGTTGAGTGTAGATGTCATGGTTGATAATTCCTTTGTGTTAGGAGTTTGTTATGTGTATTAGCATCCTTACATTTATACAGACTTTAGAATAAGTGTCATCTCTCTTAGTTAGATTAGAGGTGAGTTGTTTTTCTCTCAGGATCCTCTTACATCATTTTAAGCTATCGAGAAAATGTACATTCACATAGTGTTGATTTAGTGTTTTCTTAAAACAAAAACTTGTTTTCTAAAATGTTGTTTTGATCTTATTCCCTTGAGTTCATGGGATAGTGTTTTCTACTTCTTTTTTAAATAAATTGTAAAATTAGATGGATTGATGCATCTTTGTGGTTAGTATGTTCATTTTGGTTGTGGAGGTAGGTTATAATACTACACTTACAAGTTTCATAAGTGAATAGTGATTTGGCAATTTGGGTTGTGATGCTTCTTTTTACCACATGAAGGTATGTAGGAGTTTTGTTTATGAGATATTAGTTCTGTACTTTCCACTTTCTAAATTTTTAGAGTTACTATTTTATCTAACTTATTAACTTAACTGCAAGGAATTGTAAACCTTGAATTTATATTAATTCTAGTTTATTATAATTATTATGTTATTATATACCTTTGTTTAAACTGGTATTATTTTATTTTTAAAACATGTTGTTTTGAAGAGTTATATATGTACCTTTATTTAAGAGCAAGTAAGTTATAAGATGTGCGAACATCTTGGTAGTCTAAAAGAATTGAGATAAAAAATTTAACTTGTGTGCTAGTCATGTAAGCAAGGAGACATTGTCTTGCTTATAAGGTTGTAAGGACGGTATGATCCCTGGCCTTTGTATATTATGATAATTTTAGCATTATTTCCTCTTAACTATGAATATAATAATATAGGTTAAGCTATGAATTATGGTACTAGTTATATATATCTAGTGGCAACTTGATATAATATCTGAATGATAGTAAGATTTTTCTTGTATGTATGTTAGTACATATGGAATCATTTAGTATATAGTATTGATTTTTATGATCTGTTAGTATAGATTTCATTTTATTGAATCTTGTGCACATTTTGGAGATTAGTAAGTTATGGAGACTTAAGGGAAGAGTGGATAATTAAAAACATGAGTTATAAGCAATATGATGGTACCCTACTTAGTCTCGCATTGATTTTGTTATTACTAAGTTTAGATCTGATAGATAGACTTGTCGAATATAGGATTTGATAGATGAACTTATCAAATTTAGTCGTATGGCTATATGCATGTATACTTTGGATGGGTATTTCATGATTTTGTATACATTAAAAATTTAATATTTTTAGTTCCTATTTATTATCATACTTGTCAGGAGTTCCATTAAGTAGTGATAATATTGACATGTTATACTTATTTGAAGTTATGCAGATTAGAAACAATATTAACATATATACATCATTCTTGTCAGGTTCTCTAAATACTTTTCTATGAAATGAAAAATACACTCTCTAGATAAGAGAGATATGCATATGGGCTGGAAGGTTTTGTGTAACTCTCTCTAGTAATTTATTTTAGCTTTTATGATGATCTCATGTGCTTTTGAGAAGTTAGTGAAACTTTTAGCAAATTATTATAGACTTGTCTTGCTGATATCAGACCCTAGGGTGATCATGATAGAACCAATTAACATAGTGACATTTGTAAAACTTGATTACATAATAGGAAATGTCACAGAGCAGGGTTTTATGGGACCAATACTCTAATAATAGTGTTAATTGGGAGAACTATAATGAGTTCTTCAGGTAAAATTTTGCATTTATTTTGATGATTTGATACTTGATACTATGTTTTTATTATATTAAACTTTGTTTATTATTCATAACTTTTGTTTGAATAAGTGTCATTGGGATGCTGGCCATTTTTGGGGGAGAGGATGTCACATCCTAATTTTACCCTATGATTTATAACCTTTAAATCCATGGATTAGTATGGTTATTATTTAATTATTATTAATTTATTATGAGCTTTATGACATATATTATTATGGAGCAGTGATATTGTTGATAGTATACATGATGTGACAGTTGTATTTTATTATTTTGTATATTATGGATATGTATTTGTTAGTTTTACATCATTAAAGGATATTTATGATGACTCAGACTAACTACCTATTTATTTTGAGGTGGATGTAGGATTGATCCTACCCTTAGAGCTTGGTGAGGAAGAGAAACATCAGAGAGGATGGAATATATGGGACGACAGGGGATGACAGAGAAATTGCTAGTGACCCTACACACACATAATAGAATAACTTGTTAACTCTTTTTATCTAATTTGGTTAACTAGTTATATGGATTTAATTGTTATGATTATTATGTTCATGTGATGTTATTCCTAGTAAACTAGTAATCCATATTATTTAATACATCTAATTAAAGATAGTTGAAAACATGAACTAACATTCATAACGAATTCAGAAAATAAATTTGAAGATATAACATTAAAATATTTGAAATATCAGTTTAGGTAATTATTTTTATGTTAGTATTTAATATAATACCTCTGTTAATTCACTATATATACTATCCAAAATTAAATACTAAAATATTTATATAATAACACTTTTTCTTAATGTCTTATAAAGTAATTGCTAATTTTGACATTGCTAATAATAGGCATATCTAGTTTTACATGTAGTCTTTGGTTGAGTCTGAGTTTATGAGTTGGAAATGGACTGCATGAAATTACATTTAAAGTTAGAAATTGGTTACCATTATTTTAATTAGTCAAGATAAACTTATATTGAGATAACATGGGTAATAGGGAGTAAAGATATTTAAGGATAAAATTATATGTTTTAAATATTAATTAATAAATTTAAAATTAAGTAGACTATGGCTATTAGTGAGATAAAAGACAAGATAACTAAGATTTGTTAAATTAAAGGAAAGAAGAGATTGTATGCATGGATGGCAAACTTATATAAATTGAGACGTGCAAATTTAGATGATAATTAATATGCAAAGAGAAGGGGTGCAATATAATTGAAGGGAATTAATTTATAAATAAACCCTGATAAAAATCAAAATGGATAGAGAGACATAGGGAGAAAAAGAGGATGGAATATGGATGAAGGGAGAAGCAGGTAGGATAATTTGGAGAGAAGTTTGAGAAAGAAAAAGGTAGATAGGTGTATTCTTTTCAAGTAACTTCTTATCAAGTCTGTTCTACAAATTATATTTCTACGTTTTTACTCTTTTGGCTGCATTCCACCTTTACTTTGATTGCATTTCACTTAGTGTAGCTTGAGTCTTAATAAATAGATGGCATCCTTTAGTGTTGGTTGCATCTTACCCATATAGACCTATGTTTTACCTTATAGGACTACGTTTCATTTTTATAAACCTATTTTTCACTTATTCTATGCAACATTATAAAACATTATATTGAAATCATAATGTGTTTGATATACATTATTGACAACATCTTTTGTATTTAGTTGTTAGAGTAATTTAATGACTATGCTTCACTCTTTTAGAATGTGTTTCGAAAATATAGACATGTATTTCATTTCTAAGGTCTACACTTTATATTAAGGAGTTTAGCATCCTATCTTTATGTAAACCAGGGAAAATGTTTAACATGCAGTGTATTATTTAAATAAGTTTGATGGAGACTTATGAATAATTTAACATGGAGCAGTGCTTAAACTATGGACTGTGTCCAACCTTCTATATTTTCCCTTTAAATAAGAATGTATAAAATTATTAAAAAAGTGGTAGCATCATATTAATAAGTCTAGGTAGTGACCCATATGGAAATTTTAGGCAAATTGTATCCTTATGAATAGCCAGCGTCTTAGGGTAGCACTTTATATTTTTGGTTGTGATGTGTATTTTACAAGCTGTATTTTAATTATATTGGAGTGTGTTCTAAATTGAAATGCCAAGTCACTAAATTGGATGCTGAGTATAAAATTAGAAAGTTGAGTATAAAATTGGAATGTTGAGTTATATATTGAAATCAGTGAGTTTTTAAATAGATAGCTGAGGATTTAAAAGATAAATCACTGAATTATTATTATAACTATAATGATGAATTCCAAATAGAATTGTATCTTATTAAAATATTAATTATAAGGAATGCATCATGTATATTCAAGAGAAGAAATAAATTATTAAAGTGATCCATATTCCCTCTTTATTGCAAGATCAAAGGTTCAGTGGATCTTTATTTTTTGCCTTGGATTTCCATATTGTGGATAGCCCAAGTGTGCATTTAAATAAAAGAGAATGATTATCATGAGAAACTAATGAGAGTTGTGATATTTTTATTAGTATTTCCCCTTGGTCAGTAATCAATGTTGGAATGATCTGTATACCTTGTTCGAAAAGATATAGTAAAACTTATGTTTCATTTCACATAACATTTAATTATGTAACCTTTTGAAAATAATTGTAGAATATAGAAATATATATGTAAACGAAACAATATAGAGCTTTATATTATGTTAGTGGTACCCTGTAAATGAATACTTGTGATACTGCAAAGTAAATATTGATCAATTGGGTAAAGTAATAGAGAATGAAAAGAGTAAAATTTGTTGAAGAACTATTAATTAAGAGTAAATATAAACTAATTTTTTTTAAACAAATATTATGTTGGTTTTATTGTTTGTATGGTTATCTTTAGTCTTAGTTGAATACTTGGATTAGCTTACATTGATACTTACAAGACAAGTGAGATATATTTTAAAGTAGGATAATTAGATCCTTATGATCAAATGTCATTACAGAGGATATTACTCATGCAAATTCAATACGCTTGTTAATAAAGATTATGATCATATGACATAAGAATAAGATTATATGAGATGATTGATTCTTGACCTTATTTTGATCCTCTAATTTGTGTCAAATTAATTAGTGAGCTTTAGTCAATCAGTGATATGAGATGTGACTATCTATCCTTGTAAGTCATTTTTATATGATGATCATGCTTAGAGTTTTATAGTTTCAAAAATATCATTATGATTTGGGTAAACTATAACAAAGTTAGATTTTTCTATGATAATTTTATTATACTTCTGTTTAATTAATACTATATCCTTGATGATGTAATTATATGATCTAAATATATACTATGGTTTTATGTAGAATTATAGTAGAGTGATTCGGGCACTAATTTAGGCGACAATTCGGGTGACAGTTCTACCCCAATTGATGACGAAACTTCTGGGAGCCATCACTTTTGCACCGTAGCTCCAATTGACTCACCGTTTGAACCGTTGGAAAGCTAAGAATGAGGAGAACATTATGAAATGGCATAGAGATTTGATCAATGAATTTTTACCCCTAAAAACCCAACGGAAGTGCCTCAAATTTCAATTTTAGTAGTGCAGTCTAAAAATAATAAGTTTCTAAAAATAGTAATTCCTTGAATTCTGTATTGTTTTAAATATTGGAAGTCAAACCACTTAATTCCCCTCAATATTGGTGACCTTCTACATCCTCCCCATGCTTTCAAAATGTGTATAAATGAAGAGGTAACCTCAAATGTGAAGACAGACATCTCTTCCCAGAGATAAGCATATATTTGTATTGCGATCTTGAGTAATACTACATTTCTTCTCAGAGAATTCATTGTTAATGTGTTATTTCTATGATATTGAGATATTTATCAACCAGAACTTATAAGTTTTGGATCATAGAGATAAATAATATATCTATAGCATAGTAGTGTTATGCAAACATGTTTGCAGGTTCAAATTTTATAGTGTCATGTAAAGATGAAAACTTGTGTTCAGTATATTTTGTGAGAATATTTTGTTCAAGTGATTAGACATTTCTAGAATTAAATAGTGCATCATGATGTGTGCCTATATATTATATTTTCATCTGATTATTAGTATGTAGTATAATCTAGGGTATACTTGGGTAGTATAATCTTGTGCTTGCTTGTTTAATAATTATAGTGTAATATTGTTTGTTCATGTTTGAGTAGGGTGCTCATGCACAATAAGATATGATGACATGGGATATCATAGAGTACTTCAACTTGAATGTCTATACTTAGATGATACATACTATAGTTGTAAGTTTAGACTCTCACCTACGTTGATTGATTAAATGTATGTATTGGTTATTACTTGAACAATATGTTTTGTAATAGTTAATAGAACATCATGTATCATACAACCTTGAGAGCATAAATGATTGTTAGATTAGAATTTTATGTGTTTATATGACTTTCTTTATTATATATACTTTCTTGAATAAAATCTTATAAATCCATGTATTTATGACTACTTTGCATGATTGATTGTAGGAAAAATAGTAGTTATGTATTAGACCACTAAACTATGATAATATGAAATATCATGGGGTGTTATCATTTGGATCTTATTATAGTACTTGAGAAACTAAAATTTAATGTGAATTTTACCTAGGTGGTATAATTTATAGGCATTATTTATAGTTTGGGATAGATAATAATGTAAGATTCATTCATGCATTGATAGAACAAATGTACACTTTGCTTCTCGTATGTTTAGCATGTGATGTGATGTGATTTGATTGCTAGGATGAAGTAATTAGTATGAATCATGTGTTTAAATTAAATTATATAGTGAGACATTATCTTTTAGTATGTATGAGTTACATGTTAGTGTGATATCTTGCAATAGAATAGGTTTTCTATGATACAATACATGTTTATATTTTAGAAATCATACACACTTGGGTACTTGTTATTTGGTTTCCTGTACCGTCACTATCTACCCATCCATGAAGGGAGGTCCATTTTTTGATGAGATTAATATATGGGATTATTGGTTTATGGTTGGTGTGAAAAAGCACTTGGATGATGCTCTCCCTCCCCACAATAGTACTACTTACCTAGATATCACACTTGAGATTGTTAGAGATACACGAGTTGGTTTGACTCAAACTCTGGAGGGCATGGTATCTATTTATAGTATTAAGTTTGAATGATTGAAGGAAATGTAATTATAATATATTTGTATATAATTGAATAATAATTTCTATATAATTAGACCAATCATGGTTGAGCCCTAATGTATTTAATTTTCTTACAGTTATAATAAGTTATATTACATTTCAGTATTGGAATTTGAAATTGTTATTATTCTAATTTATTGTTTGGATAAGTTGTTGAGTATGTTTTTTTAGAATGAATGTAAAGTATTTAGTTTTTTAAAAAATACTACATTATTCTAAGTACAACTTGAGGAGTTATAACAAATTGAGTTTTAGCCTTTATGGGTTATAACCGACCTATGTAATGTTGGGTTCTCATATGTAATGTGAGTATGAACATATTTTAAATGTGATCCAAGTGGTTTAAAGATCTTTGCTGACCAATATGGATGAAAGGAAGAGTGTTATAAAGGCAAGGCCTAATTGGCCTATTTGGTTTAGTTGAGGTGAAGTGGATTTAAGTGAAGAAAATAGCTCATCTAAAGAGCAAAGGTAGGTCATTGAGGACCATCAAAGGTTGAAGAAGATCAGTCATGTATATCTAATTAAATTGATGTAATTGGATACATAGGTCATTGGACTTAATGATCCTAGAATAGGCATATTGAGCGAGTGAGCGCTAAAGGCTATTTAAGTGAGAGTGAAGAGGAAAGAGTGAAAACAAAGAAGTTTATCATTAGTTGATGAGTCAAAAATAGGGGTTCATGATGATCAAATATTCAAGGTAGCTAATTTGGTGCTTGGTTGCCTAGGGTTTGGAGCCTCTGTTGGGGAATCCAAGAACAACACACCTGTTCTGATCCCACTTTTTAGGATCTTGCTCCTCAGAAAGAGCACAATATGATTACCAAATACAAGAAATTAAACATGCGGAATTATCCAGAAGTAACAAGTAACTAGAATTCACAAATAGCACAGAATATGAGAGACAATACACAATCTTGTATTAATACTCATCCAAAAAGAAAATACAATAAAGAAGATGCCACTTCTTCTCCACACCTCTCAGAAGCTTCCCACACCTCAAGTGTTCAGTAATTTTCTTCAAGAGTTCACTCTCCTACCAAAAACAGTCCCAACACACAACTCACACACAGAATTGGTGTTCACCTCCAACTAGTCAATAATAACCCTGCCAGTACACAAGTACTCAAAGTACTTCAAGTAGATCTCCCATAAGCTTGCAACAACCTGCAACTCAACAGACCTTACTTACACATGTAGATCTTCAAATGTGGCCTTGCACACCTGCTGACCAAGATCCTATAACTGGAAGAAATCATTTTCTTGACTTAATTATAATACATGCCAATGGGTCTATAAATAGATCCTAGACTTAAACAATAACTTAGACTTCTAATTTACAATAATTAGACACGCAGCTCGAGACTATAATTATCCCTTAACATGCAAACACTCGATTCAATGAACTAACTGTCCATGCAACGAACAGTTCTAAAACTGCCACAGGTGACCGATGTCAGTCCCTGTCTGCCTAGAGGTGACCGATGTCGGCCGACCTCCTGCCGATGCCGATTGTCTTTAGTTCACACCTGTTGATGTCAGTTGCCTTTTTCACTATACTATGCTGACACCGGTCTCTCTGGAACTCAACAACCTCCTCCATGTCTGCAATAGTTGAAGCTTTTAGCTCCACAACCTAACAATCTCCCACTTGGAGATAAATAGCTACAACTGTACCTGTACCTATACATCATCTAGTTTGTTCCCTTGGCTTTGTATCCCTCTTCAAAATCACTCTTGAAGACCAACCACCACAAAACTTGTGGTGCACCACCTGTCATCCAAATCACCTACCACATCTGCATCTACAAACCATGTAGAAAATAACTTGACCCTGCATAGCATGTCAACCTGCTGTTGGTCCCTCTCAGAATCCACTGAACTGCCCTCCAGTGCTTCTTTCCCAGATTGGCTCCAAACTTGTGACAACTCCCACTGCTTGGGAAAACTCAGGTCTAGTACATACCATGCACTTAACCTCATTATGTGAATCAAGACACTATTCATAGAACTATCCAACCATCGGCATGCTAACCGGTCTCACACAATCATTCTAAAACAAAGTCAACCTGTGACCTTCCATGTCCCTAGAACACACTCATGCCAAAGAATCTTGTTACTCCTAGATTCCTCATGACACACCTCTGAACTAGATTTTCCTTTAGTTCAGCAACTCCCTGTATATGTAACCCTGTAACAAGCACATCATACAGTAACAAGATAATGTAGCTAATATTATCCAACCTAGTAAAGAGAAACACAATGATCAAACCTCCATTGCCCTATAGCTTATTCAAGACCATATACCCTGGCCTTCTGTATTCACATATCCATTCCTGCTCTTCTTTATCTTGAACATCCATTCATCTCTCAGTGCTTTCTTCCAGCTGGCAACTCCACCCAAAACTCTCGTTTGGTTCTTCTCCAAAGAATCACATCCTTTATCCATGCCAAGCTCCCACTGTTTCTTGGATCTACCTGCTCTACTTTTTTAATAACTTCCTGGTTCTTTACCATCAGTGAGCAACAAGTAGTGTAAAGAAGGGAAATGATGAATTTGAGGCTTACTTACCCTTTAAGTTCTCCATATGGGCACTTGAGACTCCTTGACAGCTTGTTGTCCACCCAAAATCCATCTCAGGGACCGATGCTGGTCACATCTCAATCTGCACCTGACCGACGTTGGTTCCATGTGATTGCCTCATCACTGACGTCGGTTCCCCTGACTGATGCCAGTGTTTATCTATCCTTGAGTCACCGATGTTAGGCTGCACATAGCCAACATCGGTCCCTGTTTGGACGCCGATGTTGGTTTTCTAACCAACATCGGTCTCTATGTTTTTCTTGTGATAAATGACTTCTACCTGCGAGCTCCTTTTGGATCAAACCCTTGTCCAAATCAACCCTACTCTACTTACAATTCTTCAGCCCTTGTGACTGATCTCTGTCTGTCATCTTCTCCTTGAAAACCAAAACTTTCCTGTTCTTGTCACGAACATCAGATTCCTCAAGAAACGTTACCTTCTTCTTCTACATACAAAAATCTCGATTCATGCTTTTCAAATCTGAAAGCATACCCTTTGACTCAAGAACATGCATCTCCTTCTTATTCATGTGACCAAGCCTATTAAGCCACATCTTCAAATCTACAACTGAAGTAGATAACCCAAAAAGAGAATCAGTAATACAAGTAGATAGATAAAGTGTACCCACTTTATTACCTCTTGCTACAACAAGTGCACCCTTGGTAACCTTCCAAGAGTCCACTATGAGAGTTACTGTGCAACCCTCATCACCCAAACTTCTAACAAAAATCAAATTCTGTTCCAGAACTGGGACATGCATGACCTCCTTCAACACCCATGTGTTACCTGTCTGTAATTTCAGCTTCACTTTCACTTTGCCAACCATTTGGCAAAGCTTACCATCCCCTAAACAAATTTCTCCAAAGTCTCCCTGGACATACTCATGAAAAAATTCCCTATTTGGGGATGTATGAAAAGAGGCACTAGAATCTAAAACCCAAGATTCTACTTTATCTAAGGAACATACCAGAACATCTTATGCAACAAAATTTGCAACATCTGCTTCTTCTTCATGTCCTTCATGCTGATCTTCACCCAACCAACAATCTCTCTTTAAGTGCCCTTGCTTTCTACATTTCCAGCAGGTTATTCTGCCATACCTGGACTTGGATCTCCTGCCTATCTTTGACCTTGATCTCTCACGCTCTATCTTCTCTCTTTGTCTTCCCCTGCTTTCCACACTCAAAGCATTTTCTGATGATTCACCTGTGCTTTTCCTGCGAATTTCTTCATTCAATATTACACTCAAAACATCATCCACTTTTAAGATTTTTGAAACAGACGTAGTATTACTAACTGCCATTACCAAACTCTCCCAACTTTCAGGTAATGAGCATAATATTAAGAGAGCCTTAATTTCATCATCAAAAACAATATTGACTAAATTTAATTGGTTTACCAAACCATGGAAATCACTAAGATGACTATGTATAGATCCACCTTCCAACATTTGCAAATTAAATAATTGCTTCATAAGAAATACCTTATTCGAAGCTGAGGATTTTTCATATAAATTTGCCAAAGATTCCATCAACTCTACCATTGTCTTAGCGTGTGATAAGTTGGAAATCATAGATAATGCAAGACTCAACCTTATAGATCCCAGAGCCTTCCGATCAAGAACCTCCCATTCTTCATCCTTCATATCCTAGGGTTTCCAATCAACCCCACCCAATGGTAAGTACAAATCTTTTTGATACAGATAATCTTCAATTTGCATCCTCCATAATTGATAGTTCTTGCCATTAAACTTCTCCATTCGTAGCTTACTTTCTTCTACCATTGCTCTACTCCCACTCAAACAGAAACCCATGTGAGTAACCTGTAATCAACACACACTAACCAGATCTAATCCAACCTGTTAGTATCCCAACCAAAAGCTCTGATACCAGTTGTTGGGGAATCCAAGAACAACACACCTGTTCTGATCCCACTTGTTAGGATCTTGCTCCTCAGAAAGAGCACAATATGATTACCAAATACAAGAAATTAAACATGCGGAATTATCCAGAAGTAACAAGTAACTAGAATTCACAAATAGCACAGAATATGAGAGACAATACACAATCTTGTATTAATACTCATCTAGAAAGAAAATACAATAAAGAAGATGCCACTTCTTCTCCACACCTCTCAGAAGCTTCCCACACCTCTCAGAAGCTTCCCACACCTCAAGTGTTCAGTAATTTTCTTCAAGAGTTCACTCTCCTACCAAAAACGGTCCCAACACACAACTCACACACAGAATTGGTGTTCACCTCCAACTAGTCAATAATAACCCTGCCAGTACACAAGTACTCAAAGTATTTCAAGTAGATCTCCCATAAGCTTGCAACAACCTGCAACTCAATAGACCTTACTTACACATGTAGATCTTCAAACATGGCCTTGCACACCTGCTGACCAAGATCCTACAACTGGAAGAAATTATTTTCTTGCCTTAATTACAATACATGCCAATGGGTCTATAAATAGATCCCAGACTTAAACAATAACTTAGACTTCTAATTTAAAATAATTAGACACGCAGCTCGAGACTATAATTAGCCCTTAACTTGCAAACACTCAGTTCAACAAACTAACTATCCATGCAACGAATAGTTCTGGAACTGCCACAGGCAATCGACGTCGGTCCCTGTCTGCTTGGAGGCGACCGATGTCGGTCGACCTCCTGCCGATGCTGGTTGTCTTCAGTTCACACCTGCCAATGTCGGTTGCCTTCTGCACTATACTCTGCCAATGCCGGTCTCTCTAGAACTCAGCAACCTCCTCCATGTCTACAATAGTTGAAGCTTTTAGCTCCACAACCTAACAGCCTCCTTGTAAGTTAGAGCTTACAGAAGACTAGTTGGGTGGGTTCTCAACTAGGTAAGGTTTGGTGTTCTTTATGAAGTGCATGATTCATTAAATGTTGAACATTTTCATTATAGGATATTAGTCCATATGCATGTTTCATTGGTTTTTATCCTCTAATAGGGTTTCCCACATAATCTCTTGTGTTATATTGTGATGTACTTGTGTGATTGTTTACTTATGCATTGATCTCTTATATATGTTTCATGAAATGTTGTTTGGAATTGAATATGCATTATTGTGAAACTTATTAACCCCCCCCACTCAGTAGTTAATTCTAACAATTGGTATAATATCCAAACATTTTAGAGGAGGCTTGACAGCCTACAGGTAATCCTAAGTAGTTTGAAGTGTGATAAAGATAATGTTCATCTTGTTTGTAGTAATGGATAAGTTTATGAATATCATGGTTGAGGTATGTAAAGAGGTATGCATGATGGTGTTATAAAGGTTGAAGAAGAAGGATTATGTTGAATCTAAGTCCAATATCAAACCTATTTTGATATACAAATAGACCTTGAAGACATATTGAAAGATAGTCCTATTTTAGGTCTCAATGAGACCTAATGAGGGTATGAGAGCTAATGGAACTTTCTGAGTAAAATTGAATTGTTTGTGGATACCTATGCATGGATAATAGTCATATATAATGGGAAAAAATAATATAACAATATTTGGTTCATTGAGAGATCTGAAAATGTGCATTTGTGCAAGAAAATCACCATAGAAGTTGACTGTCTCAAACGTCTTCTAATTGACAGACTAGTGTGACTTGTTAAGTTAAATGGTGACCTTAGACTCTCAAAGTGACTGATCAAAGTGTGTTACATTTTTATCAAGGTAATATGGCACATGTAGATGCTCTGAGATTAATCATATTTATCTCAAATTTGAAGAGCTAACTCAAGAGGTGAAACACAGTGATTTGAGGGTTTCAAGATGAGATATGACTATAAACCCTAAGGTATGCTCTAATAAGTCAAGTGAGTTCATTCTTGGTCTTTTAAGAGTTCAGTGATTATTAGAGGGATGAAATTAAATTTTGTCTTTAGTGGTTAATATTCTTGTAAAGCATGTTTGAGTGCAAGGTAATGTTCAAAGGAACCTAACTTAGAATAGGGGTATGAGAGTAATGAATCGAAAAGCTATCAAGATAATAAAATACCAATAGGTAAATATTCTAAAAAAATAATTTATAACTAATTAATATTGATTACCTTCCCTTAATTACAACCTAAACCATTCTTAAATAATCCTCAATTAAAAAATAGATTTGACATACAAAAATTTGAAAAAACTAAAATCTAAAAAAAATTCTATTTTTAGCAACTGCTATTTTTAGTAATTTTTGCATATAAGAGCATGTAGTTCTGAAAATATCCCAAAATAATCTAAAAACTAAAATTATCCTATTAAAATAATTTCAATTTAAGTTCACATTTGGTCATTAAAATATACAATTTCTAAAAATTGAAAAATCCTAAAAAAATCAATAAACTACAATTTCAAACCCTAAGATGGTCATGTTTGTCCTCCTAAAAATATCAAAAACACCATTAAGTGGAAATAACAGCTTAGGTTAGAAAAAAAAATTGAGATGGTTATTTTGGCATGTGAAATATCCCAAACAAATCTTAAGATAAAAAATTATGGCCTCCATAAGTTGGCTTGTGTTTTTTGCATTAGAGAGTTGAGGATTGGCTTTCAAGACCAATGTTCTTCAAGATAAGAATTGGTGTTCATAAATTCCAAACTTGAAGTTGAATCAAAGAGTGATTTGACATGTTGTATATGCCTTGAGGGTGTTCGTAAAGGATGTGTCTTGATTTTTAGTGTTCTTTTGGTGTCTAGATGACCTCATAAGGTCGTGAAGGAATGTGTTGTCATATTGTTGATATCATGAAGAAGGTCTCAGTGTTCTATGGATAACAAGTTATGAGTTTCCTCTCAAGTCTAGATAGTTCTTATTGAATTTTATTTTGTATTGAGTATTTTAAAGGGAATAATGCATATCATATGTCTGATAGAGATCAATTATATTCTCAGGTCTAGTTGGTTGTGTATCACCTTATGTTTTCAGAAGTACTTTGAAGAATTCTTAGCCATAATGACTTGTGGTGTATAAAGGATATATGGTTAATGTATTGGGGATCATATGGTAGTTGTTCTTTATTGTCTTAGATGTTAAAAATAATCCAAGAAGATAGTTGTGAGTAAGAAGGTATGAATCTTGTTTATTTTAGGTCTTCATGAGGACTATTGGAAGCATGAGGACTAATGAAGTCTTAAAAATATGGCTCATAAAGTCTCATTGGTGGTTTTTTGAGGAGATAGACATATTTTCTTTGGTCTATACTAGATATAATGAAGTTATGAAACCTATTTGGTGTTCCCATGAGGATATTGATTATGTGACTAGTGTTTGAAGAGTTTGTAGACCTAGTTGGTTAAGGAGACCTGTTGAAGATGTCATGATCTAAGTGAAGCATGGAGTTAGGGAGAGATAACTTAGATAGTTTGAAAATATTGAATATATGTGAATGATGTGAGGTGGATAATATGTAAGATCTTATAGTTTTAAGCTTAAGTCATGATGGAATAAGTTTGTGATGGATATGATCTCAAGAGACACGTCACAAAAGTTGATATGATGACTTGATCAAACCAAGTCATAATTTTGAAAATGTATTGAATATCCATGCATGGACACAATGGGATATTATGAGATCTATAAGTAAAAAATTCTAAGGATCAGATAAGCCCAAGTGGAGAAGTTCAGAATGAGGTACAACTAGAGTGAGGGGGAGCATATGTGAGATGTTCCAGTTTTAAGTTTTAGATGATCAAGATGTGTACGTCAAATGGGGATCAATTATTCATCCATGTGAATGAAAGATAAGTATCCTAAGAACCTAAAAATGTATTTTAATGTATGCATGATGTTAGGGGGAGCTTAGTTGTTGTTTAGTCCACTTTGTCATTAATGGAAAAGGGGGAGAAGGAGAACAAGAGGTTGCCATAAATGATAAAGGGGTAGATTATTGGAAAAATTATTTTCATTAATGTAAAATTTAATGATAAAGTGGTGATGTCATTTATGAAGATATCATTAAGTTACAAGAAGGCTTTGAGAAGTCTAGTTCTATCATGAAAGACCTAGTGTAAAGGCACAAGCTTGGTAGTTTGTTGAGGTAAGAAGCATGTGACCTATGTGAACATGGGGGGAATTTTGGGAGAATTGCATGAGTTCATATGGAATTTTTATGATGATTTAAGATAAGTATAAGAAGGTTCCAGGTGATTTCAATATCCAATTTTGATTGATGGTTCTGACCTAATGTGCATAGAAACCTAGTGAGGTCAAAATGAAGGGTCAAATTAAATTTCCAAGGTGTTGAAGTCATGTTAGCATAGATTTAGGTGTAAAAATTTGGTTTAAAGGTGTTAACCAATTTTTAGGTCTTGAGGAGAAATAAAAATCAAGAAACAACATTGGAAGGTTTTCCTATGCATGCAGAATGAAGGTTCCAAGACTGAGAAGGAAGTTGAGATGCTCATTGGCACGTGTAAAACTTTCATGATTACCTAAACCTTTTGGATTAGTTGGGTAAGGGTCCTAATAAGCTTCTAGAATCATTTTGTAGATAAATTAAGCCATCTACTTTATGAACAAATATTAAGAAGGTAAGGAGGTTTTTGTGCTTACAAACCCTCATGATGGACAAATTTAAAAGATGTGAAAGGTTAGTGTCTAGAATGGATTTTAAATTCATTTTTTATTATTTTATGCGGTATAGGACTCCTCTAATCATCTCCAAGTGTAAATAGTGTGTCAGGGTAGTGAGTAGAAGGTATAGAAAAGTGTTTGTTTCTAGAAAATTTGATGTTATAGGTAGAGTTGACTAGGTCAACACATGCAAGTTGTTGGAAGTTTAAGGAAAAAAATTTTTATTGATACCCACAAATTTATTTTTATGAGTTATGTTCACTGTGTCAATATTATTTATCAAACAAGTTGTCTTATTTCTAAATTTGCAAAGAGTGAAAACAGTGAAAGAAACTAGGCAGAGTGAAAAAATGATTAGGGAAGAGTTTCAAGTGATTAGGGATGGATAAAATGGTTTGAGGTTTTTTTTTAATACCTATTCCTAATTTTCCCTTTGTTTTTAATTTTTTTTGGTGCCCATACACAAGCTAAAAGATGCTCACAAAGTGACTTATCTATTTAAGTCAAGACTGTGAAGGTGTGTGTTCTAGAAGTTGATTCATATGTTTCATAATTACTATTAAACATCTATGTATAAGTTTTTTAAAGTATTATAAGTATGTTTAAGTAAATTTAAATTTATTTTTATTTCAATAAAGTGAACATACAGACATTAGGTATCATGCTCACTATGACTATGTTTCTGAGCCAAGTTGACAATTCTAGGTGTGTTAAGGTAAGTGATGAGTTTCAGTCCTTATGAAAAGATGTGATGTATAAAATGGACATATTGATGTTTTTTGAGACCTAAATGAAATATAAAATATTTATGGAATCATAAGAGATATTTTAAGTGTTTGAATCATGAAATCCAAAAAGGTTTATCTAGTTGTGTTGGCATTATGTGAGAAAGGCCTGAAAGCTTAGTCTGTAAAACCAATGAGTAATATTATAAAATGTGATATATACACATTATATTAATATATAGATCACATATAATCCATGGTTGTGAATTATATGTCTTGGTTCACTCTTTCAGGTGTTAAACAAGAACTTGTTCATAACAATGTTCTTGAAGGCTACAGGCAGTTTGAGTGACCACTTTGCAGAAGTGAGTTAGAAGTGTTCTTGGAAGAGTTGAAGAATAAAATGAGTATGTATATGTTTAATAATTTTAAAATATTAATAATAATTAATTTTAATTCATATATTTTCCTTATTAAATTTTTTAGAGTCAAGATGCTTGATTGTACTTTGATTGTGTTTGATCAGAATTGAGTGAACCTATTATAGAGGTGATTTTGGATTATTGGAGCCTGAATGAAGGAGTCAAATGGACATGGATAAGTTTAAAAAGTCATGAATTATCTATTCATGTGTTTTTTCAAATGTTTTATTTGAAAAAAGTGTTATTATGCTTATGTTTTATAAGATAGATTTTTCTATGTTTTTAGGCCTAATGGCAAGTAGGCTAAAATGGCTTGGTTCAAGTGGTGAATTGAAGTTCTAAGTGGTATGGACCCATGTAGGAGTGATAAATTATATATTTTAAGTATTTTTTATATGTTTCTTCCATTTTTAAAGGCAAAAGGTGTTCCAAAGGATCATAAGTGTAGCGTGTGTGTGTGAAGGGCTAATTCTATTAGGTCTTTATTAGGCCTAATTGAATTTTAGCCTCTATGGGTTATAATTGACCTATGGAGTGTTGGTTTATCATATTTAATGTGTGTATAAACCTATTTTAAGTGTTATATAAGTGTTTTAAGTATATTTTCCAACCAAGATGGATGAAAGGAAGAGTGTGGTATAAAGGCAAGGCCTAATTGGCCTATTTAGTCTAATTGAGGTGAACTAGATTCAAGTGAAGAAAATAGATCATTGAATGAGAATGAGTAGGTAATTAAAGAACATCAAAGGGATAATAATATAATTCATACATATCTAATAAATTTTATACATGTGGATACACAGGTCATTGGACCTAAAGAGCCTAGAAGAGGCATATTGAGTGAGTGAACCCTAGTGGCTGTTTGAGTGAGAGTGAAGAGGAAAGAGTGAAAAAAAAGGAGGTAATCATCAGTTGAAGATTCAAAAAAAAGTTTTAAATATGGTCAAATATTCAAGGTAACTGATTTGGTGATTAGTTTCCTAGGGGGTTGGAGCCTCATTGCAAGTTGGAGCTTGCAGAAGACTAGTTGGGTGGGTGCTCAACTAGGTAGGGGTTAGTGCTCATTATGAAGTGGGTGCTTCACTAAATTTTGAATATTTTAATTATAGGATATTATTCCATGTGCATGGTTCAATGGGTTTTATCCCCTAAGAGGGTTTCCCACATAATTTCTTGTGTTAGCTTGTGATGTACTTGTGTGATTAGTTGCCTATACATTGATCTCTTATGTATGCTTCATAGAATGGTGTTTGGAATTGAATATGCATTGTTGTGCAACTAATTCACCCCTCCCCCTCTTAGTATCTACTTATAATAGGTGATGTCATTCAGATTATCTAATGTACCGAACATATTTATGAGGGTGATGAACATAATGTTATGAGATTACATCGGTATGTTTGTGGTGGTTTTTTTGATGATATTTTTATATTCATTAAGATTAAATAAAAATAATTAAGGAATTTGAGAATGGTATTGGCATTGTTAAGAAAGAAGATCTATACAAAATGAAGAAGTGTAGGGTTATGCAAAATAGTATGGTTTTTTTGGGGTTTGTAATTTCAACAGATGGTGTAAAAATAGATGAAGAAAAGGTAAAGGCAATTATTGAGTGGTCTATTCCAGAGATCATCACATAGATAAAAAGATTCCATTTTTTAACAACTTTTTATAAAATTATCATAAAGAAGTTTAGTTATTTTTTTCACCAATAACAGGTTGCATGAGAGGAAAATAATTTATGTGGACAAGGGCAATAGTAGAAAGATTTCAATTATTGAAGAAGAAGATTACAAAAAAACTCATTTTAGCATTACCATATTTTAACAAAGTGTTTGAGGTGGATTACGATGATTTACATGTGAGAATTGGTGTTGTGTTGCATCAATAAGGAAGGCCAATAGCATATTTTAATGATAATTTAAATGAGGTAAGACGTAAGTATTCTACATATGATGTTGAATTTTATGTCATTGTACAAGCATTAATACATTGGAGGCATTACCTGATGCCTAAAGAGTTTATCTTATTTATAGATCATAAGGCCTTAAAATCTGTAAACACTCAAAAGAAGTTAAATAGTAGGCATGCAAAGTGGATGTCTTTCTTACAGTGATATACTTTTTTTAAAGCATAAATTAGGCAAGAAAAACTAGGTAGTTGATGCTTTGAGTAAGAGAGTGGCACTGTTAAGGTGAGTGAAGTAGTTGGATTTGAAGTTGTTAAGGAACTATATGATACTAGTCCATATTTTAGAAAAATATTTAACCAATGTAGGAATCCATTGACAAGTGAGATAAGTAATATTCATGTTGAGTACCTTATACAAGATGGTTATCTCTTCAAGGAAAAATAATTAGGTATTCCAGTTGGGTCTCTAAGAGACAATATTATAAGAGAGTTGCATAGTGGTGGTTTAAGTAGACACTTTGATAAGACTAAGCCAATAAATTTGGTGAAGGAGAAGTATTTTTGGCCAAAGATGAATACATATGTGACAAGGTATGTTTCTGGATGTAGGATATGCTAAGTGGCTAAATTCCATGCATAGAATACATGGTTATACATACCATTACCAATTTCAAGAGGACCATGGACAAATTTGAGTATGGATTTTGTATTAGGATTACAAAATACATAGAGAGGTAATGATTCAATTTTTTTTTTGTTGTAGACAGGTTTTCTAAGATGGTTCATGTTATTGCATGTAAGAAGCCAATAATGCCACTAGAGTTGTATAACTAGTTTTTAAGGATGTTGTGAGATTGTTTGGTATTCCAAAAATCATTAAATCAAATAGGGACACAATATTTCTAAGACATTTTTTGAGGACTCTATGGAAGAAGATTGGAACTAAGCTAAAATTTATTAATGCATACTACAAATAGATGGATAGATAGAATTAGTTAACAAGAGCTTAGGAAATTTGTTGATATGCATAGTTGGAGAGAAGCCCAAGTAATGGGACTTGGATTTACCACAAGCTAAGTTTGCATATAATAATTCAGTGAACAGATTAATAGAAACGTCACCATTTTAAATTTTTTATGGGATAAATCCTATGGATGTTTTATATTTTTTATAGTTACCAATTGTAGAATGATTTCATGATGATGCAAAAGCATTTGCAGAGCACATATGATAGTTATAATAATAATTAAGAAGAAAGATATAAGAAATTAATGATATGTATAAAGTAATAGTAGATGTAAGAAGTTCCAATTTATTTGAATAAGGATATTTAGTGATTATTTACTCGAGGAAATAAATATTTCCAATGGGCACATACAAGTTGAAGTACAATAAAATTGGTTTGTGCAAAATTGTGAATAAAATCAATGACAATGTTTATGAGATAATTTTATCATATAATTTTGATATCTTTAAAGTATTTAATGTTTCATATTTATATAATTTTTATGGATAATATGGTGAAGGTGAAGATTATAAGTAAGTGGATTGGAAGCAACAGGTATTAAGGATGAAGAAATAAAAGATAGTACAAGTTTTAGATAAGAAAATAATGAACACATGGCAAGGAAGTTATAACAAGTATTTAGTAAAATGGCAAGGACTTCAACAAGAAGACAACACATGGATTTTAGAATGGGAGTTGAAAATATTGAAAAGAATAAATGGAAGGAATATAATCAATGCAACTTGTAGGAGCTGAGTTGTTTTTAATCAAAGGAGAATGGTGTAGAGAGCGAACTTCTAAAGGCCATAATTTTTGACTCGTTAAGCCGATTGATCTCTTGTTTATGCCAAAAAAAATTAAAAAAATATGAATGCAACTATAAATTGAAAGACCATTTAGGGGATATTTTAAGATATTTATAGATCCATACGATATCATCTAGAGGTTTGAAAGTACATTCTAGTATTTTCAGTCATGTTAAAATAGCAAAAACTGGATAACTTTGTAACTTGATGTCAACTTGAGTTGAAACTCACCCAAAATTGTGAATTTAGTATTCAGATGATATTTTTAAAATTTTAGGCCCATCTAAGCGTGCATGTTGAAGTTGTTATAAAAATTAATTGTTTATTTATAATAGGGTCTAGTTAACTTTTAGGTAGTTTTTCATGTCAAATCTAATTTCAAGTTGAGATTTATTTAAAGATTTATGTCATGATTTTATTCATTCAAAGGTGAATCAATGAATATTATATTTTCACAAAATTTTGAGTATTGTGCCTATTAATATTTTCATGTTTTACTAATTTGTGGATTCATCAAACCTTAGGGGGAATAAGAGCATCAAACCCTAGATTATATTGTAAGAATATTTAGATCAATATATTCAAGGAGAAACTTTTCAAGGTGATGGGAAAAAATAATAATACTGATTTTTCATACTACAATTTAAATGCACACTATTAAGACACTATGTTAATATTGGAATGAATGCTTAAAGAGATAATTAGCACCTTTACTCACTTTAGTCATCATTTGGATTCCTTAGTGTAAGAAATGAAGCAATTTCAAACTAGTTTAAGAAGAATTGAAGAACTCTTTGTAAGATTTGAAGTCCAATGTTTTTTTTAGATGGGTATGTTTCTTTATAGTGATGTTATATGTGAATATTGGGTTCAAACTAATAATTTTAACTAGGAAAATCATAGTAAAAATAAGTTAGAATGATTTCAAGAGGATTCTAACATTTAAAGACATATTAATTTACTTAAAAAGGATCTATTCAGGAAAAAAAACATTTGGAGAACCACTAGAAGAAATTATGTTATAACAGGATGGGCTTCTAAAAATTCCTTGCATTGCATTTGTACTAAAATGAAATGAAATGATTTTAATCACATTCATGAGACCTAATAGTCCATGAGACCACATATTATTCTTGCTACCTTAATCATTCAAATATTTTCAGGTTGAGTTGTTTGTTTAAGAAGGTTGTTCCTTCTTTACTGATTTAGGTTATCATTGCCCTTGATCCTTTTATTCTAGCCACTTCAAATAGCTCCAGAATGAAGCCAACTCTTAATATTTCCATATATTTTACTCTTTTTTTGGTGCCATTTGGGCATTCGAAGATGAAATGTTTCTTCATTTCTATTACTCTAATGGTGTAAAAAACATATGTCCTCTCTTCCCACTCTTCTTAGAAGATATGTATCTCCCTACCTCTTGTGGGAACTAGTCCTTATTTGAGCTATGAATATCTTCTTCCTGTGTTTTATTTTATTCCTTATATATGCCTTTTTTCAATGCTCATAAATTGGGTTCAACTCGATAATATAATTTTGTCATTTTCTACTTATTTTATTTCTCCACATGACAATTTTAAACCTTTCATTTACATAGTTTTGTATTTCTTTGTTAACATTTGGGTATTCATGTACACTGATATCCCTCCATCTATCCATTTATGGTTATGTTTCATCCATGTGTTCTTTCTTATATTTAACTCTTATTCTTTTGTGACCCTATGCCACATGTCGATCTCTGTATTCTCTATTTTTGTAAGTAACATAATAGTTTGGTCTTAGCAATTGCCTCTAATAGAAAAGTGCATGTTTTAGAAGGATTATTTCATAGAGAACTGAAGTCTTAATTCTAAAGTTGTTTGTGATTATTACTATTGGATCCTTTCTATTTGTCTTTATTTTGAACTAACGTAACATCAGCGCATAATTGACACTCGTACAACGTTATTAGGGTGAAATAATCCAAATAAGATTATTACATAATAAGTCTTAATTATTCCCATGTGTGTATAAGTAAAGTGAACAACATGTACTTGTCTAAATAATTCTAGATCTATTTTAATAAAATTATAATTATGTCAATAGGTGTAACTTAAAGGTTGTTAGTGATGGCGGTCATGGAGTGTCATTATATGACATGTCAATAAAAATGGTTGACCTTGAACTTGATGTCTATTTTATCATAATAGTATAATTTTTCTTCGAACTTAGAGAAGATGATCAAAAAATCATAATATCTTGAGCATATGGTAAAAATGTTTTTCCAAGACCAACACAACCGTACAACTAAATTGAGTATCAACACTCTATAAAAAAAAATTATAAAAAGTGATGGAATTAATTAATCAATAAAGAACCCTTCGATAAATAAAACTATATGACAAATCTTTTATAACTATCTCAAATAATACATCTCGACATTTTCTAAATAAATATATTTAAGATCAGATCAAGACGAACTCTCACTTACACCCCTCCAAAATCATAATTAATATATCTATATTTTAAATTTTAAATTAAAAAATAAAAATAAAAAATAACTTTAAATACTAAAACATGGTATGCCAAACGTAAGCTTTTGAAAAATTATTTATCATTTTTTTAATAATTAAATATTTATATAATATTAAATCATAAACTAATAACACGTTATAAGGGAATTCGAATTAAATGATCAGACATGTAAAGCCTAAAACTTAAATAACCTTACGGAACATCTCAAAAAATTAATCCTACATCATGGTACAAAGCAAGTGGGTATCTTTATTCGTAGACGAATACCCCCTCTTATGAGGAGTTGCATAAGGACAATGTGCACTATTTCTCTAACCATTGAGAATAAATTTCAATTCTTTGACAATGACTATCTTCTCCTTGATTTAAGTGACTATCTTCTTCTTGTTTTAGATTGGTAATAATATTTAAAATAATAAGAAAAAAATAAATGTTTCGGGTTTTATTTTAAAGATTAGTTGGATTTTTATTCGTCAATTAATTATGAAAAATTGTAAATATTAAGTCAATTAGTATGTTAAATATAATACATTTTATATCTAAAAATAATTCAAATGGTATATAAAATCTTAAATTATATGTCGAAAGTGTTCCACGATAAATACTAGTTTCAAAAAATAATAAATGCTCTAATGATTGTTTGTTCTCTCTATAATATTTATGAATACTCAATAAATTATCTATAAATACATATCAGATATTGTATCTCTTTAACATACTTATTACCAAAAATAACTATAATGTTTACATATTTAAAGATAACTTGAAATCAAATTATGACCTTATTGGTCCCAATCTAACACCAAAATAACAAAAAGTGATAAGGACATGACAAAAGAGATGGGGTACACCCTAGCATGAAAGGGCCTAAAAGGCAAGCCCAAGAGCATTGATTGTGATCTAGACATATCAAGGAGTGTTATGTTGCTCTAGACAATGTGCTTAGAAATCCAAATAGAGAAAAATATGAGAGAGAAGCAGGTTCAAACAAAAAGAGGGATGTGATGAAATATGACAAACCCACCAATAATACTTAATTTATAAAGATTATAGATAAATAGATAAACACACTAAAAGCATGTAATTCTACAACTTTAAAAAGAAATTCCATAGAGCCATTTTTAAGTATCTATATTTTGCTCCCTTTTGATCAGTGTGTGCATGCATGCATTTCATAGTGGAGAAAGATCACAAAGGTGGATACTAGAAATCTTACGCACTTGGATCACCTAAAAAAATCAATATACTTGGGAACCTGTAAAAGCATTCTTATTTTTCTACATATGCATGTGTCAAAACCAAATAATCATAACAAATACTAAAAATATAGTGCTGAAAATTACGATATACTTGATGAAGCTAGATTTATAATATACTCAAAAAAGATATGAAAACATATTGAATGGAATCAAAATATGATCCACATGGATTGTGTGTCACCGGGTGATGAAGTTAGGTACACTATCAATTTTTAGCCTTCAATCCATATCATCATCAAAATATGATCCACATGGATTGTGTGTCACCAGGAGATGAAGTTAGGTACACTATCAATTTTTAGCCTTCATTCCATATCATCATGAATTGTCTTGTACATTATTTAACATCAATAATAGTCAAGGTAATAAGATAGATAAATATAGAATATAGTTTTTCCTTCAAAATTCAAGAAGAGCATATGAAACAACAAAAATCATATATAGAGAAAGATAATAATATTCCCTTATATGCAATGATATAAAACATTTTGTATATTGTAAATATATGACATTGCAATATATACTATATATATCATAGTCAATAATAATGAAAATGGTGTGGTAAATATTGCCCAATGACATCATTGGTTATTATAGTACTACAATTGTATCATATCATTTAAAATTTGATAAAACATATAGTAGAAAATGAATGGTAAATGTTAATTAGGTTTTTTCCACTATAAAGTGAATGTAAACATAGAACTTACATCAATCTTACCTTTTAATTTTACACGTAGATTTGCAAGAGATATGCATCATGAATAATTGATGAGATCTCATCACATATTGAGTGGATCATGTGTAGACTACCATTACCCTTGTTGAGGAGTTGAGCTTGGTACATCATTCTAAATCCAATTTTTTTAATAGCTTGGTTATGAAATTTTCAAATATGCTTAGCAAGTAGAGGGGATTATTTTTCACCAATCTAGAACTAGTGCTATCTTGGCAAGCATTACACACATTCCTAACATTTTATAATTTTTAATCTTTATGATGCCTATTATTGCAAATAATTAACATTATAGATATATTTATGAGAGACATTGATTTTAATCTTCATTTTATTGTGATATAGAACACTATATGTATACGATAATTTTTCCAAGGTATAATGTTAAATATAATACACTTATTGGGGGTTATATGAGGCTTGCTGGGTGCATCTAAGCATAATTCACCTAGGCCATATTGTGTGCATTCATGTAATGAGCTATGACCTTGTTATGCTCATTGCTTGAATAGAGTAATGGAATAGTGACACCTGTACCTTTTGGTTGCCAATAGGGGAGATGATGGTGACCTTATAAGATGTATGATAGATATTGATATTACCTATCAGATAGAAATAAGTTTCAACATAGAAACCAACAATATGTGAAAAATGGCTAGATCATGAATTCTACATGGGTAGAGTTGGGATACTTGATAGACGGGGAGAGATTCTACTAAGAATCCTTGTGCTAGGAGACACAACACTCATGTGCAATTATTTATGTATACTATTGATCTTCTTTATGGTGGTCAATGAAAGAGTGTATTGTGTTCATGTAGTCTATCTCACATAGTACAAGACATGGAGGAAAGGCATATTCTATACTCCTAGGGGCACTGCATGCTTTCCCATTTTTACATAGACCTCTATAGATTTAAGTATGATAACACACATTATAGAATGTTGGGAAAATAAGCATCTAACAACGATTAGGCATATTGGCCTACCTACCCTCTCAAAGTATAGAGATAGACCTTATGTATGGAGATGGGTCTAGTGGGACTCAAGAGACAATAATATCATGATGTCTCACACTAGAGGAGGGCCATAAATTATCTCATGGAGATGGACATCACCTAATGACCATATAGATATCATACAATTTAGGTTGAGGATGGTATAAAGATGTGATAAATTAAGTGGCGTAGATGGTACCAGTGTCAATTCTTAGGCACCATTAAAATATTTTAGTATTAGAGTATGGAGATAGTACATATTTACATAATATGTACCCCCAACCATTATTATATAGTGTAGGAAATAAATATTCCCCCAAAGGGAAAAAGAGTATGAGCTACTTGCAATTGAGGCATACACACTCAAAAATGATGAAGAAGAGAATGAGAGGCATCTCGACCCTAGATTTGATGATGCAGGAGCTATAGGATATTAACAAGCATTCTAGGTTGAGGTGTGTCCAACACCATTGTTTACACCAGAGTGAGAGGAACACTATCCTAAGGGGGAACACTATGAAGAGGGAGAATATGACATAAAGGATCCTAGCAAGCCAAAAATAGAGGAAGTGAAGGAGGAACCACTAGTGGTTTTTGTAATTTGAACAAGGAGGGATCTAAGATGGCGTCAAGGAGACCCAAGTGCATAGGTCAAACAAAATTATTTTATTATCTTTACTTAATGCTTGGGAATTAACTAATTAATATTTGTTAATGTGAAATAGTGACAATAAATTATTAGACCATCACCACTAATGTTATGATCTAAAGATTGACTCAAGACATATCGAAATATATTATGGTTATGATCAACTAAGTTGTCTTTGAGGCGGGAAAACATACTTACCTATTCGATCCAATCAATAGTGCTAAAGTAACATATATACACACATCTGCTAGGCTAGAGGATGTGAGAGTAGAGCTTACACAAGCATAGGTAGAATCACATGAATACAAATACACAACTCAAGGCTTAACTTGTTGCTTGCTAATTGAGCAAATAAATAGATACATCCATGAGGTGGCCATGCCCCCTCTCTAGGGATGGAATTACTTATACTACTTTCACTTAATATTTATAACTATAGTGAGTAAATTATGAACTTAAAACTTAATAAGGTCATGAGATTACAAGAGTTTGATACCATGAAGTCGGGATCGATGACTAGGACACAGACTATGACATTCATATTTATAACATTGACTACCCTATGAGATAAATTAAAAAAGAAAATGGATATTTCTTCTAAATTTAATACATGCTATATATGAACCATGTTCCCTCTATTTAAAATTTTTAACCTATAAGTAATTAATAATTAATCTTTTAATTATTATTGACTTCTATATACTTATATGAATTGATATGTAAAATGTGTGCTCTCTAATACACTCAGAGAGTATATACTTATTTTTCAATTACATGATAAAAATAAAAACATAAAAAAAATCACACCATAACACAGCAAGTAATCTTATCATAAAAATATTATACATATTTATAATAATCAATGTAAAACACAACGAAACTTATAATAAATCATCACAAAAAACCATGAAATAAGAGCAAGAAAATAAGGGGTGAGATAAATGGGGATCCTTATTTACCCAATTCTTTTATCCAAATATGTTGGATTACTAGCATGTATCCTAAAACGTGCAATCATCAGGGTTTATAAGAAAAGATCAAGCAAGCAAAAGAAAGATAAATCATATTCACACTAAGATTAGAAAAGGTTATTCATGAACCCAAAATAATATCAAAATAAGAAACATAAATAAAGTGAGTTAAAACTATTAAATAGTGAAAGGTTATATATCAAATCTATTATTAAAATAAGAAAAAAGAAAAAAATTAAGAAAGCAATTTTTTTAAAATTTTAAATGTTATAAAATATTGAAACACAAATTTAAATTTTAATTATTTTAATAGGTGTAATTTAAGAGGGATAGCCAGGGATGGAGGTTGAGGATGGTGGTTGTGGAGTGAAATGATATAAGATGTCAATAAAAATAATCGATCTTAAATTTAATGTCTATTTTATTATCATAGAAAAAAAATGTATTTATTTAAAAAAAACTATGGAAAAATTATAATATATTAGATATATGATAAAGTTTGGCACCCATTTTTCTTAATGCAATAATACAATTAAATCGAAACCATCTATCACAATTATTAAAATTTTTTTTTAAGAAAATAATAAAATTAATTAATCAACATAAATTATTTTAATAAATATAATTATATTACAAATCTAAAATAAATACCTCAAAATTGACAAATATCAATATGTTTAAATAAATATATTTAAAAAATTTATATTAAAATTTATATTGTTTATAATAATTTGTTTCAAATATTCAAAACTCGCTCAATCCTACGATTTGTTCGTAGACCAAGGGGCCCCCTTGTTATGAGGAGTTCAGAAGGACAATGTCCATATAAAAAGGGCAAAAAGAATCTATCATAAATGGGAAAAGACAATACACGCTATTTCTATTTCAATTCTTCATAGAGACTTTATTCTCCTAGGATTAGACTCAAAACACTATTTGAAACTTAAAAAGAAAAATAATGAATGTTCGGGGTCTTGTCTTAAGGGTTATTTTGAGGGTGGCTTAAATTTTTAAGCATCATTTAATTATTAAATTTTTAAGTAGTAAATAATATATTAAAAATAGTAAACTATATAATTGAAAATAATTTAAATTGTATATAAAATTTGAGGTAGTGTATCAAAAGTGTTTCATGATAAATATTAATTTTGGAAAATGATAAATATTTTAATAATTATTTGTCTTCTATAATATTTATTTTTGTGTTCAATAGATTTTTTATAAATGAATGTAAAATATTGTTTTTTTTATCATTCTTATTGTCAAATAAATTATAATGCTTGTGTACTTATAGATAACTTGAATTGAAAATATAACCTTATTGAAATTTAACTCACATCAAAACAACAAGAAGAGAAAAAGACAGGACAAAAGGGGAGGGTACACCCTAGCATAGAAGGACCCAAAAGGTGATTCCAAAAGCATTGATGGCACACCAGACATATCTAAGAGCATTACGGTGCTTTAGACACTATGCCTAAAAACTCAAATAGAGAAGAAGATAAGAGAGAAGGCGATAGAAGAAAGAGGGGGACATGATGAAATATGTGAACCCTGCTAATAATGCCTAATTTAAACCAATTGTAGACAAACAAATAAGCAAACTAAAATTATGTAATTTTAAAACTAATAAATGCTATGAGGCCATTTTTAGGTGGTTGCATTTTCTCCACTTTGAAGAGAATTCATGCTTATATTTCAACGTAGAAAAAAATACAAAGATGGATAATAAAAATATTGCATGCCTAGAACTTCCAAAAAAAGTCAATGTACCTAGGAACCTACAAAAATATTCTTCTTTCTCTACACATGTATAGGTTAATACAAAATAATCACAATAAAACGCTAAAAAAAATGAAGTATTGAAAAATATGATGCCATATGATGAAGCCATAATTATGATATCATAAAAAGAGGTATGAATACATTCTGAGTGGAATCAAATTATGATCCACATGAAATGTGTGTCACTGGGAGATGAAGTTAGGTAGTATGTCAATTTTTTCCTTTCAATCATTATCATCATGAATAGTCTTCTATATTAAAATATCAACAATGATCAGGGTAACAAGCTAGATAAATATAGAATATAGTTTCCCATTCAAAGTTTAAGAAGAGTGTATGGAACAACAACAATCAAAACTCGAGAATGATAATAATATTATCCTTGTAAGACAATGCTATAAAACAACATGTATCATCAAGAAATATATATCATTACAATAAATATAATATATCATGCTCAAAAAACAATGGAAATTGTATGGTAGATATCATCTAATGATGTCATTCGTCACTATAATATTGTAATTATTTCATATAATTTGTAGTTTGATAAAACATATTAAGTAGTGGGAAATGAATCATAACAGTGAAGTGTTAGGAATAAGTGATTAAAGTTAATTAATTATGCAATAATATGCAACACAAAAATCATTCCTCAGAATCACAACAACAGAAACATATGGAAAAAAAATCAAATCTAAGCAAAAATACATACATAACACCGATATAATGTG
This sequence comes from Torreya grandis, assembly GCA_037957365.1. Taxonomy (NCBI): domain Eukaryota; kingdom Viridiplantae; phylum Streptophyta; class Pinopsida; order Cupressales; family Taxaceae; genus Torreya; species Torreya grandis. The sequence goes on along the minus strand of JARHVA010003698.1, from coordinate 1,809,612 downwards.
GTTCACCCAATGTGGGCTACCTTCACCAAGAGGCTCTCAATAATATTATAAAAAAGAGTAAAAACAACTCTAAATAAGAAACCTCTCACAGAGATAATTTTTTCTAGCCTGAATTCACACCAGAATTCTCGAGATGCAAAGCTACACCTCAAAACTGATCACACTGACCGTAAAAAGAATGTAGAGCTCAAAAATAAATGCAAAATGCAATGAATAATGTGTTACCCCTCTCCCCTATTTATACTTTTTAAAATCCCTTGAAAAATGTGTCATAACCATAAGGATAACCATATCCCTACAAAATAAGGGAGGTTTTAACCACATAATCCCCTGATTCTCTCAACACCTTTAAATCATACCCACTTCTCAAAAATGTACCACAAAAAAAGAAAGTGGTTAAAATTCATCCCACCATTATAAAAGGTAAATATTTTATGTCAAAATTACCTCGGTAATTTTATTTTTACCTTAGGGGTGTTAAAACGAACTCCACATTTAACAATCTCCCACTTGGAGTTCATTTCCCCTTGAACAAAATTTAACACTCCTCCATGATCTTCACGAAGACCAACCAAAGCTGAACAGAACCTCAACTTCTCCAATGTGACTATCTTAGTCATCATATCTATAGGATTTTGGCTTGTATGTATCTTTCCTAGCTTTACCATGTTTTCCTCCAAAGTTGTCATGATGAAATGATACCGCAACTATATGTACTTCATCCTCAAGTGGAAAGTAGAGTTCTTGGCTAAATGTATAGCACTCTGACTATCACTATGTAGTCCTCCAACTTCCTACTTATGTCCTAACTCATTAACTATTGTAACCAAATCATCTCCTTGCTAGCCTCTGTAACAACAACATACTCAACCTCTATGGTTGATAAAGAGACAACCTTCCATATCCAAGAAATCCAACTAACTGTTGTATCCCTGATAGTAAATACATAACCTATTGTACTCCTCTTGATATCAACATCTCCAACCATAGCCAAGTCCACATAACCATATAAAGTGGTGTCTAATCCACCAAAACATAATGTTGTACCCATGGTTCCTCACAAATATCAAAGAATCCATTTCACTACTTGTTAGTGCTCATAACCTGGATTACTCATGTATCTACTTACTACTCCCACTATATGGGAAATATATGACCTAGTACAAACCATAGCATACAATAGGCTACCAACCATTGATGAGTGAGGTACCTTGGACATCTTTAGATTTTCTTCTTTTGTCTTGGGACACTGCTCCTTTGATAATCTGAAATGCCTTGCCAAAGGAGTCACAACTGGCTTAGCATCCTACATACTAAACCTCTCCAAAACTTTCTTCACATACTCTTCCTGGGATAAGATCAGTTTCTTCTCCTTCCTATCCTGATTTATCCTCATACCAAGGATTTTCTTCGCTACACCCAAATCCTTCATAGAAAAGGAATCACTAAGCTGCTTCTTGAGTACTTGAATATGTTGCATGTTCTTTCTTGCAACCACCATATCATCTACATATAAGCATAGGATAATATAATTACCATCCTCAAATCTCTTGACATACATGCAATATTTAGAATGACACCTGCAGTAACCATGTTACAATATGAAACTATCAAACTTTTTATACCATTGTCATGGAGTTTGTTTAAGACCATACAAGCTCTTTTTTAGTTTGCACACCAATTTATCCTTTCCTTCAACCTCATAACCCTATGGTCATTCCATATATAATTCCCCCTCCAAATCAATATGAAGGAATGCAGTCTTTACATCTAATTGTTATAAATGAAAATCCTCTACTACAACTATACCAAGCATAGTCTTAATAGAAGTCATTTTAACAACACAAGAAAAAATCTCATCAAAATCAAGACCTTTCTCCTATGCAAACCCCTTGACCACCAATCGGGCCTTGTACCTTTTCCTTCCTCCATCTTCTTTTATTTTGTATACCCACTTATTCTGCAATGCTCTCTTGCCCTTAGGTAACTTCACCAAATCCCACATCTTGTTCTCCATGAGAGAACCATGTTCTTATTCCATGGCTTGCTCCCACTTCTTCCTAGTATTTGCCTGCGTTTCTTCCTCAAAACATTTTGGTTCTCCACTATCACTAAGTAACAAATAACTCAAAGATGGGGGAAAATGTTCAGGAGATTTTCTTACCCTAAGAGACCTTATTACTATAGGATTTTGGGGTTCCTATGTAAGAGGTTCCAAAATTGTCTCCTTGAATACTTTACCATTCGTAATATCATCCAACAATGTGTACTTTTTTTGTTCCTATTCCTGCAACTGATCCTTATACATTACTTTTTATTTAAAGACAACATCCCTAGACCGGAATATTTTCTTGTCTCTTAAGACTCCAAACTCGAAAACCAAATTCATCCTCACCATAACCAATAAAGGTGCATCTCTTAGACTTAGCCTCTAACTTGGTCCTATCTTTCTTGGGAAAATGAACCAATGCCTTACATCCAAAGAACTTAAGAAAAGAATAATTAAATCTCTTACCAGACCAAGCTTCCTCAAGTATGCCTCCATCCAAAAGCATTGAAGGTCCTCTATTAATTAGGTATACTGATGTGCTAACTACTTCCACCCAAAACATTAGGGGTAACCTTGCGTACAACCTCATGCTCCTAACACACTCCATGATTGTCTTGTTCATCCTCTCTGACACTCCATTCTCTTATGGTATCCTTAGAGCCATCCTTTGCCTACAAATTCCATTCTATGAACAATAATCATCAAATGCTTTGCTACAATACTCACCTCCATTATCTAACCTAAGACATTTCAACTTGAGACCTGTTTCATTCTCAACTAAAGATTTCCATCTCTTGAATGTTTCAAAAACATCAAATTTCTTCTTAATGCAATAAACCCAAACTTTCCTAATTGCATTGTCAATAAATATAACATAATAATTTGAACCACCAATAAAAGATACTTGAGCTAACCCCCATACATCTGAGTGAACCAACTCCAACTTATTCTCCTTCTTTGTAGGTCTAACCCTCAAGAACTTAACTCACTTCTACTTCCCATACACACAATCATCACAAAATTTTAAATTAACCTATTTCAATCCAGATAATTTATCTTTCAAGATCTCCATGCCCTTTCAGCTCATATGACCAAGCCTGTAGTGCTACAAAGTTGCATCTCTATCTGCAACAACTAAATTATAGTGATCAACAATACTAGTCAAATACAAAGTGTCAATTTTCTTACCTCTCACAACCACAAGAGCACCCTTGGTAACTTTCCAAGAGTCTACTAAAAACATCACTAAACAACCCTCATTATCTAATTGCCCCATTGAAATTAAATTATGCCTTAACTGTGGGACATGTCTGACATCCTTTAGTAGCCATGTGTTCCCATTCTGCATCTTCACCTGAACACAACCTTCCATACTATACTACATGGTTCATCATCACCAAGATAAACATGTCTAAAATCTCCTTGAACATAATCCATAAAATGATGCTTATGTGGGGTGGCATGAAAAGAAACCCTTGAATATAATACCCAAGATTTAGAAACATTATCCAAAGAAAGAATTAAAACATCCTGACTAACATTACCTATTGTCATATTTACCTCCTTGGTCTCCTCATGTTTGGTCTTCTTGTCCCAAAGTTCCCAACATTCCTTCTTTGTGTGTCCACTTTTCCCACAGTGCCAACACACCATCTTGGTTCTAGATTTAGATCTTCCCCAACCCTTTGACTTTCCATGATTTCCTTTGCTTATGTTTTTTTGTCTCCCTCTAGTCTCCACCATCAAAGCATTCCCTAAAGATGATTATCCAATGTTCTTCCTTTGCATTTCCTCACTAAGAATCGCACCTATAACATCCTTAAACTTTAAAATTCCCTTAGCAAGGATGACATTACTCATAGCCATAACCAGGCTATCCCAACTATTTGGTAAGGAGCACAAAATCGATAAAGCCTTAACTTCATCTTCAAATTTAATACCAATAGAAGTTAACATACTCACAACTGTATTAAAATTATTCAAATGATCAATGATAGCACCATTTTCAGACATTTTCATATTAAACAAATTTTTCATCAAAAATATTTTAATAAAAGTAGAGGGTTTTTTAATATAACTCTCTTAATTTCTTCATCAGACCAAATGCAGTCATCTCCTCTGAAATATTGAAGGCAATTGAAGATGCAAGTCACAACCGTATGACTCCCAGTGCTTTCCTATCAAGCAAATTCCAATCTGCTTGATTCATACCTAAAGGTTGTCCTATTTTCCCCATCAAAGGGAGATGAAGATCCTTTTGAAATAACTAATCTTCCATCTGCATCTTCCATAATCTGAAATTCTACCCATTGAATTTTTTAACTCTAGATCTACCATTATCTGCCATAGCTCCCACTCAAGTTAATATCTTTCCTTGTAATTCACCACTTTAGCAAAAAACACTAAAGCTAGCTCTGATACCAGTTGTTAGGAATAAGTGATTAAAATTAATTAATTATGCAATAATATGCAACACAAAAATCATTCCTCAGGATTACAGTAGCAAAGACATATGAAAGAAAAATTTAGATCTAAGCAAAAATACACACATAACACTGATATAACGTGCTTCACCCAATGTGGGCTACGTCCACCAAGAGGATCTCAATAATATTATAAACAAGAGTAAAAACAACTCTAAACAAGAAACCTCTCATAGAGATAATTTCTTTTAGCCTGAATTCACACTAGAATTCCTAAGATGCAAAGCTACACCTCAAAACTAATCACATTGACTGCAAAAAGAATGCAGAGCTCAAAACTCAATGCAAAACACAATGAATAATGTGTTACCCCTCTCCCCTATTTATACTCTTCAAAATCCCTTGAAAAATGTGCCATAACAATAAGGATAACCATATCCCCACAAAATAAGGCACAAAATAAGGGAGGTTACAACCACATAATCCCCTAATTCTCTCAACACCTTTAAATCATACCCACTTCCCAAAAATGTGCCACAAAAAAAGTAAGTGGTTAAAATTCATCCCACCATTTTAAAAGGTAAATATTTCATGTTAAAATTGTCTCGGTAATTTTATTTTTACCTTAGGGGTGTTAAAATGAACTCCACATTTAACATGAAGTTTTTTTTCCCATCATATATGAATCAAATGTATAAATAGAACTTACCTTTTACTTTTACAACTAGAGTTGTGAGAGATATACATCATGAGTAATGGACGTGATATTATGGGATATCGATTAAGATCATGTGCCAACTATCACTACCCCAGCTACGATGCTAAGCCTAATAAGTCATTTTGAGCCAATATTTTATTTAATTTTTAGCTTGGTTATGTAATTTTGAAATATCTCAACAATTAGAAGGGATATTTTCCCCCAAATTGAGACTAGTATGTTCCTAACTCGCATTATATGATCCTAACATTTTAAACTTTTTTTAATCTTTATGATGCCTACAACTAATAAAACATTGATACTATAGATATATTTTGTATGAGAGACACTAATTTGTATCTATGTTTTACTATGATGAAGAGTATCATATATGTACAATAATTTTTCCAAGGCATAATGTTAAAAATAATACACTCATTGGGGTTGCATGAGGCTGGGTGGGTGCATTTTGGCGTGATTAGCCTAGGCCATGTTGCATGCCTTCTCCCAACGACCTATTACCTTGATATGCTCATTGATTTAGCATAACAATGGAATAATGCACTTGTACCTTCTAGTCACCATTAGGGGATATGATGATGACCCTATATTATGTATGACAGATATTGAGACTACCTAACCGATGGAAATAACTTTTGGATTTTAAAAAATAAATTGATGAACCAAGGTTAAATTATGATTACTATATGGATAGCATTAGGATTCTTGATAGAGGTGGACATATTTTACTTAACACCATTGTGTTGAGAGACACACCATGCATGTCCAAGTATATGTGTATTTTGTTAAGCTTCTTTATGGTGCTCGACGAAGGAAGTGTATCTTATTTGTATGGCCTATGTCATGTAATACAATACATTGAGGAAATGCATATATATACTCCTAGGGCCATTGAATGCTTTCCCATATGTATAGAGACCCATACATATTTGTGTATGAGATACACGTGGGAAGGATTGTAGTGGAGACACTATTGCAAAAATGGGCATATGAGCATCTAACAATGATTATGCTTATTAGCCTAACTACATTATTAGAAGATAAAGATAAACACTCTACAAAGAGATGGGTCTTGGTGGGACTTGAGAGACAATGAGATAAATATATCTCACACTAGAGGAGGGCCATGGATTCCCTCATGGAGATATATATCACCTAGTGACTACAAAGAGATCATCTAAGTTGGGTTGAGGTTGTTACACAAATGCAGTGGATTGGTGAAGTAGATGGTACCAATGTCGATTACAAAGTGTCATTGAGAGATTCAAGTATGATAATGTACTAAAATAATACATACTTATGCAATACATGCTCCCAACCATTGTTGTCTAGCATAGGATAGAAAGATGTCCCTAGAGGGATAAAGAGCATGACCTACCTTGATTTGAGGCACATGGAATCACAAATGATGAGGATGAAAATGAGAGGCATCCCAATCTTGAAGATTATGATGTGGGAGCTATAGGAGATTAGAACACATGTAGGATTGGGGAGCGTCTAACACCACTATTTCCACTAGAAGGAGAGAAACACTATCCTAAGGGGGAACACTATGAAGATGGAGAATATGACATAAAAGATCCTAGCAATCTAGGAGCAAAGTGATTGGAGGAGTCATTAGTGGTTTCTCCAATTTCTGAGTAACGAGTGACCAAAGCTTACATAAAGGAGACTCATGTGTATCAGTCAAAAAAATTATAATATTATCCTTGATTAATGTTTGGGATTTTATTTATTAATATTTACTTAATGTTAAACAATGACTGAATTACCATCACCATTGATGCCATAATCCAGAGAGTATCTTGAGACATACTGAAGGATATTTCAAGTATGATCATATGATTTGATTTCAAGGTGAAAAGGCATACTTCCCTATTTGATCCAATCAATAGGGATAGGGCAGTATATTTATAGACAAATTATAGGCTAGAGGATATGAGTGTAGAGTTCACATAAGCATAGGGATAAATCATGTGCCTATAAACATACAACTCATTGCTTGAGGCTTCACTTGTAGCTTGTTGATTGAGTAAAGAAATAAATAGAGACATGAGGTGTCCATATCCCCTCTCACTAGTGATGGATTTACTTGGACTATTTTCACCCAATATTTGTAACTATAACTAGAGCTTTTGGAGCTTATAACCAAGGTCATGAGTACACATGTGTGAGAGATACCATGAGCTCAAAATCTAAGGTCGTGTCATAAGCTAGGATACCTATCTTTGTAACATTTACTTCTCCACAAAATAGATATTATAAGGAAAGATATCATTCTCTTGCACCTAATGCATAATATATATGGGTTATGTTCCCTACAAATAATTTTGTAACCTATAGATGGCTAATATATTCTATCTTTTAATTATATACATGTTTAAATGTATCTATCTGGGCATTGATATGTGAAATGTGTGTGCTTTAATATTATCATAGTGTGTACAATCTTATTTCAATCACATAATATAAATATAAATGAAAAGGAGGCACAACATAACATAAAAAATACATTAATAATTTATTACATCTTTTGACAGAGACATGATAAATATGTATACAACAAAACTTGGGTATAAATTACCATAAAAAATTCATGAAATTAAAGCATGCAAATAAAGGGGTAAGATAAAGAGGGATCCTTACTCACCCACTTCTTCTATCAAAATGCATTGAATTACCAATATGTTTGTAAAAATATGCAATCATCATTAAGAATTTATTGTGAATTTTTAGGATGAGACAAAGCTAATAAAAAAAAGATAAATTATATTCAAATAAAGATTAGAAAAGGTTTTTTGGTGAATCGAAAACAATATCAAAGAATAAGACACATAAAATATAGACACAAATCAAAATAATTGAATAGTGAGAGGCCATATATCAAATTAAAAAAAAGTAAGAAAATAAGAAAATCGTATTTTTATAAACTTTAAACGTCACAAATATTGAATACAATTTTAAATTATAATTACATCGATAAGTGTGATTTACATGATTAATGAGGGATGGTGGTCGAGTGAAATAGTATAAGATATCAACAAAAATGGTCGATCTTAAATTTGATATCCATTTTATTGTAGTAGGGAAAATTTTCCTCTGACTTGAAAAAGGTTATTAAAAAATCATGATATGTTGGGTCTATAGTGGAGTTTGGAGATAATATTTTTCATAAATTTTTTTTATCAAGACTAACACAATATTATAATTAAATTAAGGCCATCTATTATTAATCAACAAGATTTTTTTAAAAATAATAAAATTAAATTCTTTAATCAATATAAAACCTTTCATTAAATAAAACTATACAATAACTTTAAAATAAATATCTCAAAATTAATACGTATCAATATTTTTCAAATAAACATATTTTAAAATTTTTATACTCCCTCTGAGGAGTAAAAACGAACTCTCAGTTAATCCCTTCAACATCATAATCTAATGTATCTATCTTTTAAAATTTAAATTAAATCATAAACCAATAAAGATCATAAGAGTTTTAACTTCCATAGCGTCCAAAAATAATAATCGTACATCAACTTTAAACTCTAGCATAATGTGTTAATGGTACAACAAGTGGATCCCTTTATTCGTAGGCCAAGGCCCCTTCGTAGGAGAAGTTCACAAGGACAAGTCCATATAAAAAGGGCAAAAAGAATCTATCATAAATGTTAAGACAATATAGACAAATATGCGATGTTTCTCTAACCTTTGACAAGAAAGTTCAATCCTTCGAAAGTGATTGGGAATAAAATTTAATGAAAATAATATATTGAAGGACCCAATAGTATCAAGGGCACTACACACTACATAATATGCTTAGAAACGTAATCAAAGAATAAGATGAGATAAAAAGGCCGCCTTGAAAAAAAAAAAGGGAATGTTATAAAATATAATAAACTTGGCAATAATGTATAAGCTAGATTAATTGTAGATTAAAAAAACATGTACATTAAAATCAATAAGATTTGTGTAAAGAACTTGTGCAGAGTAAGATTTGTGTTTAAAATAAATTATTTTATTTTCTAGTTTAAATGTTTTTATTTGATGTAGAATTACAAATGAACTCGAATGTTTTTGCATCAATATTTATTGGTCAACACCAAATAATCATAATAAATGTTTAAAATATGAAATACTAAAAAAAAAAAAAATACTACACAATGAAATTGGATTTTTGATATACCAAAAATAGGTACGAGTACATCTTGAGTAGAATCAACATATGATCCACACGGAGTGCGAGTTACTAGGAGATGAAGTTAGGTACGCTGTGAGTTTTTGGCCTTCAATCCTTGTCATCATGAATATTCGTGTGTACTAAAACATCAACAATAATCACGATAATAAGATATATAATGTGTTTTCCCCCTCAGGATTCAAGAAAAGTGCATGAAACAATGGCATCCATATCTTGAGAAATATAATAATATTACCCTTAAAGAGCAATATTATTTAAAATGTCACTAACATTGATACATATATAACATCATACTATATATTGATATCATGGTCAATAATAATGAAAAATGTGTGGTAGATATCGTCCAATGATTAGGTTCATCTCCCAAATATGCCTCTTCCTTTTTGGCATTCAATAGTTTTTAGAGACATTGGGAATGCATTGGGAAGATTTGTAAAATCTAATTTAGACATAATCCGTCAAGGTCTTTCCACCTTTGCTCGTATTTGCGTGGAGATAGATCTAAGTAAAGGATTACTTGAAAGCATTTTACTAAAACATGGATCATTGACATAGAAACAAAACCTGGACTATGAAAATACATCTTTAGGTGTCGCTTTTATCACCAAACAGGGCATCTACAGGAATCATGTGCTCAAGCAAGAAGACATACTAAGGGGGAAAAGGGAGCTACAACCAAACCAAAAAGGTGGCAAACTTATAATCCACATTTTTTTAGGATGGAGATGATAAGAGCATATCATATTCACTTACAATAGAGGAAGGGAAAGCTACCAATGTAGGATCTAAAGATAAAAATGATGATACAAAACAAACATTAGACAATTTGGCGGAAGAAACGAAGGTGGGGGAATCATCCACATGAGGAACAGATACAAATGAACATCCATTAGGAGGAAACAAGAGATTACATGAATCATATAACTCTGAATCTGATAAGGAATCACCATTGGTTGGGATTTTAGGCATACAACCATCTTACCTGCAAATGGTGGTTGCAGGTATGCTTTTAGGGGGTTGGATTGAGGTGAAAAAGAAGAAAGGGAAAAAACGCTGGATTGAGGATTTGGCCATTTGATGCAGGCTTGCCTTTTCCCCTTGGGAAGAAGACCATGTTTGTTGATAATTTGTTAGTTCCTGCTCCTCAATAGTTTGAGGATTCTATAATTATGTTTTTTTTACCTTATGGCAATATTTATATTGTACTGTGCTATATGCACCTGCAAAATGTGTTTTAATTCTATATTGGAATAAAAATGTGACTTTTTCTTTGGAAAAAATGATATCATCCAATGATGTCATTAATGAATATAGTATTACAATTATATCATATCATTTGTAATTTGATAAAACATATAAAGTAGAGGAAAATGAATAGTAATAATGAATTAGTGTTTTCCCCAACTTATAAAGTGAATGTAAAATTTTAACTTACCTCATTCTTATCTTTTACTTTTACAAGTAGAGTTTTGAGAGATACATCATGAGTGATCCACGAGATATTATGGCACATCAGTTGGATCATGTGTAAACTTTCACTAAAATAATTGAGGCATTGAACATGATATGCCATTCTAAGCTTGATTTTTTTACTTTTTTGCATGATTATGAAATTTCCAAATATGCTCAACAAGTAGAGGGGAGTATTTTCCCCAATCTAGGACTAGTGTGCTCCTAGAAAACATTGTGTGGTCCTAACATTTTCTAATTTTTATTAATTTTGATGCCTATAGTTTTAAAACATTGATACTAAGAACATATTTTGTATAAGAAACATTAATTTTTATCTTCAATCTATTATGATGTAGAGACGCATGTGTCCAATAATTATTCCAAGGCATAATGTTAAAGACAATATAATTATTGTGGTTGCATGAGGTTGGACGGGTGCATCTAGGAGTGATTAGCCCATTCCTTGTTGCATGCCTTCTCACAATGATCTACAATCTTGCTATGTTCATTACATTAGTAGAATAATGGAATAACAACACTTGTATCTTCTAGTTTCCAACAAGGGAGATAATGGTCACAAAAGAGGATGTGCGACAAATACTAAGATTATATTAGAATTTTTTGGATGGGTCCATGATATGTTGATATAATACAAGTTCCAATACATTTGAATAAATAACCTCAAGACTATCACCCATGATTGCAAATGCATATCTGTGAAACATTAAAGCAATATAGATATAGATATGATCAAGGTATAATGACTACCGATACATTAAACTTAGATGTGCAGGAGGCCCAAAGGTCCTCCTCACATGATGAATATAATATAAAATAATCTTGAAGATATATCTTCATCAATACCCTCCAACTTCTTATATAGATAAGTAAGAAGGTTTATGATTGGAAGGGATCTCTATCTTTTTAAAATATTATCTCAAAATAGACAAAATCTATTTTGAAGATAACCACTAAATATATTATTATTTATAAGTACTTATAGATAATTTATTATAAATAAGCATGGATAATGATGCACACATAAATATATGTTTATCCATAGAGAGTGCGTATTAGATAATACAAAAGTGTATGCCATAATATATGCTAACATCACCCCTTAAGATGTACTCTATAAAATGAGAGGATGAAGTAAGCTAGACTAACCTAAGTAAGCTTAAAAGAAGAAATTGAAGTAGTGGTTAACACCTCCTACCTTACCCTATAAGAGCAACTTAGAGATAGTGTTAAAGCAAGGAAAACTTCAAATATGGGTCCCAAAAACTAGCCCATGTTAGGTACTCTTGTAAAATAAGTACACAACATAATTGCATGAAATAGTGAGAGAATAGAATGCATAGCTATACAACAACCGTGCTACCAAGAATAAGTAAATACATGGTATATTTAGATTAAATAGTGCATAACTATATAATGACCTGATAACCAAGAAGCAATAGAATTATAAACATATCCACATACATCCCCCCATAATTTTTAATTAGGTGAGATATAATAATATGTGAGTGTCATTTAAAGAAGGAATCTAAAGTAAATGGTGAATATGCAAATTAAATGCATTGTAATAGATCCAAAATAAAACATGTGTGAAGACAAAATATTAACACTACCTATGGTGATGATGAATGCATTAAAGTATATGATACAACCATACTAGATATTTGGAAGGTACATCAAGCCTATTTTGGTGTTGAAAGAGCCATGAAATAAAATATCCCATAACAAAGGCTTTCTAGTTGAATAAATCACCAAACATGATTACATAATAGTTAAGGCAATAGAATAAGATGATTTGAGATTTAATTTAAGAGATAACACAACTTATTTTAGGTAGTTGAATATGTTGAAGATGATGCTAAAGCTTCCTTGAAAATCATGAATTTTCTCCACAAAACTCCAATTTAGTGTGCAAGTATATCACAATGAATCATAAATTGAATCCCATTAATAATGTGTTGAGGATTACCAAACATTTCAAAGTCATTATGGATGCCAATCAATATGTATTCATCTAAAATGTCATTTCAGTGCAATAAGTGTCACTTGAGACCACCTTATCCCTAAAGTCTAGGGCCTCTCTTGATCATTTTCCCAGCTTTTGTGTGAACCCAACCCATTCTTAGATATATTAAAGGTAACATTAAGTCACCCCTAATGTACCTAGGTCTATTTTTTTCCCATTCCTACCACCTAAACATTAGTGCAGTCTTTTGTACTATAGTATACTACACTATTGACCAAAGGGAAGAGTTAATGTCCCCTTGCTCTTTACTCTCCCAACAGATATATTTCCATTCCTTAAAGAAACTTAGGGTCAGCCTAGACCTATTTCACATCTTGAAAATCATTATAACACTATATATAGACCAAATTCATTCATTTATCCCTTAGATGGAAGTCAGATGCAAATACTCACAAACAAACTCAAAAGTTGTTATGAAAATCAAGGTCATTGATCCCTATTATGCCCTACTTATGAATACACCCATCTACAACAACCCAGAGCTTAGATTAATAGTCTCAATTCACACTCAAATCATTCAAATAGGCACTCATACTAGTATTTACTTGCACTTGCACCAACACTTAGATTGGAAGAACTATATCAGGCTTGATCCCCTTTCGAGGTATTGGTATGTAGGCAATGCTCAACACATAGGGTTTTGATATCACATCCAACCTACCCTACTAAAGCCACTCTTTTTACACTTGCGCTCCTTAAATACCATAACAAATATGGAGGCCTAGGGTTTTGTATTGAAATACTTCAAAATAGGGAACATACAATGAACCAACATTTAGTGTAACATCTCTACTAGGATATAACTACAAATAAGATTTATTTTTTAAATAAACACATATGTAAAAATAGATTACATCTTAAGAGTCTAAAAGATATAGTAATAATAGTATTCACGTGAAAAATGACATCAACTCATACTACAACATAAAATATGGATCTCTAATATCATGAGAAAATGGCAACTCAAGATAGAAAGTAATTATAACATTTTAAACTCAACTTACCAAAATACACAATCACCACTATTAATGTGCATCAATGTATAATTACAAATCTTCATGATTATTTTATAATAATAAGTACAATATAATACGATGTACAAATAAGATACTTGGTTACCCTGGATCATAGTTCTTTAACTTCAAGTATCCGTGCAATCTCAAGTGTCATCTCGATAATTAGTAATGTTGTGGGGATGGAGATCATCATCTGAGCACTTTTCTATGCCAACTATAGACCAACATCCTCTGCACTAATCCCATCAGAAAAATGCCCTCCCTTCATAGATGGGTAGATAATGACAGAGTGGGAATCCATAGAGACTAGCAAGTACCCATGTACTGTATGATTTCTAACTAACTAAACATGCAGTGTATCATAAAAAACTTGATCTATTACAAGATATCATACATACATGTAAATCATACTGATGAAATGATAATGTCTCACTAAACATGCTTTGGCCCAAAGTTTTACAAATAGTAATATAAAAGTGATCTATAGATCTATCAATTTCATACACACCACTTGATCAGATTGCCTTCATCTAACATTGCAATGCCAGTAAGCCAGTGAAGTTCATCTCACTCCTTACTCTGTATTAGCAATGCAAATTGGTCAAATACAATTCAACCACAAGATTCAACAACTTACATCCTACTAGTAAATAAATCACATGACACACCATACATAGGAATAATAATAACAAACATTTAGTCCTTCAAACATATGCATTAATCTTTCATTATATTCAATCCCATACTTTCTTTTTAATGATTATAAATATACCACCCAGGTAAAAATACAATTTAACAATATGATTAGTTTCTAGTTATCTACACCCTATGGTAACCCATATTACCATAGTCCAGTGTTTTAAGAATTAACTGCCAATTTTCTACAATCAAACATATGAAGTAGTCTCAAATGCATGGAAACATAAAATTTTACAAGTAACTATAACTAACCAAAAATTCATCGTTCCCATGGAACACAACAATATACCAACATAACATAAAACTTTCAAAGTTTGCATACACGGATACACAAGTCTTACCAACTATAATAACACACACTATCCAAAACAGTAACTAACATGTATATAGTAAAATAGTCAGATGTAGATATGATTTTAGGTATAATAAGTATAGTAAATACCACCTAGATACAACATGATTTTATACCATAATACCCTATGATATCCCATACTATCATAGGTTCCCAACTACATAACAACACATACTCTAAATTTATGATTTTCAAGACTCAACCAATTCATGCAGATAACACGAAAATAATAAAGTATTATACCACTCGAGTACACTACATATAAGCTTACCAAAGTCTCACATCATATAAACATGCATCATGATATGCCTTGACACACTAAGTGTAACCACACATTTATAAAAGTTCTCAATCATGTATTTCACACAAATATTCAATATTGAATACGTATAACTGACTGCCAATTATTAATTTATAGAGGGACAGAGAACTCTAAACTATGATACACCTCTAATAAGCATAATACAACATTTATTACTCTGCTAGGAAATTTTATCCATATAGCTATATTTTCATTCCTTTAGAAACCTATAACTTGTTAAATATCTATTACTATAGATATAGGCATATGATCCAATGTACCTATGTAAGTCATATAGTTATATGAACACCTGAGACTACATATAGGTATATTTATATGTGAATACTGTCATATGCATTAAAAACATTTGACTGCACTTAACAAAATACAAATATGTTAATCATTAAAATTTAAACTAATAATTTAACATGTTTGTGGTAACCATCAACCATTGCAATCATACATTCAGGTTTAATAGTTCAGATTCAAACATGAACTGATTGGCTATATACTTGCTCCACTTTGCTCAAGTCAACTTGGCATCAACACTCTTATGGATATGACATATAATATATTCCATCTAATATAACATCATACTGATCATAATGGAATATATATATATATATATATATATGACTAACATCACATTGCCATGACTAAACTATAACTACCTCTCAACTTAGTTTTAGAACTAGCTCTATATTAGATTCATATTTCCATTGCAACCATTAAATTATGGAATCTCAATATGCTTTAGAATGTTTGTAGGTTTAATATTGATAGACTCGATGCTAGCTAACTCAAATCGTCAAGACTTCATGAAATTTGTTATCTTGAAATTATATATATCTTAATATATCTGTGCTTGACTACTACACTATATCTCCAAGTAACAAGGATATAATCAAATATTGTGTCTCCCATAAATAATAATTATATTATTTGATTCAACTAATGTTGACCTATTCAAGTAGAGGGTAACAATATGATGGTCTCGATATCACCCACTAATATACTAGTAATACCACAAAAATTTCTTATTTCAACTGTATGCTATGCTTTGTTAAAATAGTTAATACATTTGGGAAAAACATAGTTTAACAAATATTTGTTACACTAAAATAATGTTACAAATATTTAATACATGTTTAGTACAATATTTGTTACAGTCACCAAAACCTCATGCCCTCAGATTTAACATATAAACCAAATCATTCTACTATGGTTATTAATTACAAATACTCAAATCACTCCACATGAATATAAATTTAAATGATCAATTCAGTATAATATGATTATGTTGTCAATCAAACTTGCACCTTTGTGAAGGTAGTTTTAGGCCTTCACAATCTGTTGAAACATGCAATCCTAGGTTATGGGTGACCTAATCAACAGATTGAATCACTAGATTCTAAGGGCTAGCTCCCTTTGGTGTATCACTTAGGATCCCTAGTCTATGCCACAAATTGTTGAGGAAAAGGGAAGAGGGAAAAGGTAAGAAAGGAACTTGAAGGGAAATCCTATCTATGATGGTGATACATCGAAAATATGACCTTCATTTGCTTGACATGCACTAAGAAGATGAACAAGGACATGAATTTAATTACACTACTTAAATAAAATCCTTAGAGCATCAATATTTCACATAGGGGCTCAAGCTTGTGCATGATCTAAGGCAATTATTTAAT
This sequence comes from Torreya grandis, assembly GCA_037957365.1. Taxonomy (NCBI): domain Eukaryota; kingdom Viridiplantae; phylum Streptophyta; class Pinopsida; order Cupressales; family Taxaceae; genus Torreya; species Torreya grandis. The sequence continues at coordinate 1,792,665 of JARHVA010003698.1, read as the reverse complement.
AGGTATGTCAAATACACTAGAAAGAGCTTGCACTTGCCATATAATAAGATGATAGAACACACTATGCAACTTGAAAGGATGAGATTAACACCTGCAAATAGGTATAATGGGAAGGATAAGATGAGAGGAAACCTTAGCTATCACTTTCATCTGCCAATAGACCATGAAAATACACTAAAACATAAAATTTTGAGGAGATATCAACTCTGTCTTATTCATCAAAAGAGGCAAAATATAGATATTTTCCAAAAATGGAAACATTGATCATTATAATGGCTCAAAATATTATACATATGTAAGAAAGGACAAAAGAGAGGAGGGACTTTCATTTTAGAGTGAAAAATTGAGAGAGGAAGTTACCAATAACTATGGATCCCTCGTTGTTCTTGAGCTCCTCAACATTGAAAGCATGCAACTTCTTTGATCATGAGATTAGCTATCCAAAATCACCATGACTCTCCTCAAGCCCCTCATGCATTCAAGTCCTTTATTTAAGAATTGATAGAGCTATGTCAAAGGTAGCTGCATGTCCTTACCAAGTGTACATGATTCGATCCTTGCATTTAAAACTTGGCATGCTCCTTACTGCAGTCTTGGACTATATATCTTCTATTATTGCATGTTCACTTTCCACCTGGATGCATATAATTGAGCTTGGGTCACTTTGCATGTTCTATATGTGAGCTATAGACCATGTCATCAGTGTTTAACCATTAACTTCTTCTCTTAAATTGGTTCTTGGACCACCATAATTGACACCTCTTTCCTCTTCTCAATGCCTTTCTGAACCAATTTTCATGATGGAAATGTGTAGGGAACAACCACCTTTTCTTCCTTTTGAATGAGTATAGGAGAGGGTGGTTTCACAAGAGAGGGCATGACATAATCATGGTCAAAGGTGTAGGAGAAGATCCATGGTGGGATGGTTTCAAAATCTTGAGTGGGAATGGGCATAGGGGTAGGAGAAGACAAACTGATTAGTTTGGTTTTGACATACTCATCCTCCTATTGAGTCAACATATCCTTTATTGAGAGTATCCAATCCTTCATCTCTTGCTTCTAAACATGTGGATAGTCACCTTATTTAATGGATTCCCACACACTCTAAAACTTATGTAAGAAGCTCCTTATCCCCTCCATGACATGAATGGGTAATTCTTGACCAAGTCCAACCTCCTTATTGATTTTTTGATTGTTCTCCTTTGGTCTAGTATTTCTTCTCTGATTCTTGACAAGGTTGACTAAGGGGTTGATTTGAAACCTTTGGAGGCTAAGATTAATGCTCTTGGAGGGGAGAGGACACATATGACTAATTAGACTAAGTTTGTTGATATTCATATGATGTCAACACACTTTATAAATTTTGGACTATGCTTCTCAACCACAACTTATTGTCCCTCTCACAAACTGCCCATTATTTATCCTCAAAAACGTACCACCTATTCTTGACCAACTGAAGAAAACTCCTTTCCTCTTATAGAACATGAATAGGGATGATTGAAGAAAGTTTTAAACCCTAACCAATCTCCCTTATCAACTCAATATAATCTAATAATGCTTGCTTGAATCTTGACAAGTATGTAATAGGATAAACATAGTCTTGACAAAGGGAATTAGTAGACTGATTTGAATGCAAACGAGACTAATCTTGGTCATATGTAGGAGTGGGAGCGGAGAAAAGGCCATAATAGGGTTGATAGGTTGTTTGAGGTCCACTTAGGGGGAACACATAAACATTATTAGCTTGATAATTATGATGTTGAGGTAGATAATAAGCGTATTAATCAAAAGATGGTTGATTATACATACCAAATAATGATGACTAGGCACTTGGGTTTCTCATACCAGTTGATGAATACTTAGAGTCACCATTGGTGTCTGCACACATACCTCCAAAGGCTTATTAGATAAAGAGAACACCAAAACTCTTCACTTAATGAACAATGTAATCCCACCAAGCATGCCAAAAACTATTGTCAATCAAAATCATACCCTTGTGAAGGTAGTTTTAGGCCTTCACAGTCTAATAAAACATGGAAAAAATCCTAGGCTATGGGTGACCTAATCAATGGATTGAATCTCTAGATTCTAAGGGCTATCTCCCTTTGGTGTATTGCTTAGGATCCCTAGTGTATGCCACAAATTGTCGAGGAAAAGGAAAGAATGAAAAGGTAAGAAAGAAAATTGAAGGGAAATCCTATTTATGATGGTGATACATCAAAAATATGACCTTTATTTTCTTGACATGCACTGAGAATATGAACAAGGACGTGTATCTAATTACACTACTCAAATGGTAGCCTTTGAGCATTAGTATTTCACATAGTGGCTCAAGCTTGTGCATGATCTAAGGTAATTGTTCAATAGGTCTGTCAAAGACACTAGAGAGAGCTTGCACTTTCCATAAAAAGAAGATGATAGAGCACACTATATGACTTGAAAGGATGAGTTTAACACCTAAAAATAGGTATAATGTAAAGGATAAGATGAGAGAAAGCCTTAGCTATCACTTTCATCTCCCAACAAAACATGAAAATACACTAAAACACAAGCTTTTGAGGAGATATAAAATCTATCTTATTCATCAAAAGAGGCAAAATATAGATGTTCTCCAAACATGGAAAAATCAATCATTACAATGGCTCAAAAGCTTATACATAATAAGAAAGGACAAGAGAGAGGAGGGACTTACCTCTTAGAGTGAGGAACTAAGAGAGGAAGTTACCATTAAATACAGATCCCTCCTTGTTGTTCTCAAGCTCCTCAACATTGGAAGCATACAAATAATTTGATCATGAGATCAATCATCCAAAATCATTGCAACTCATCTCAAGCCCCTCATACATTCAAGTCCCTTTTTTCAGAAATGATAGAGCCATGTTGAAGGTAGCTGCATGTCCCTGCCAAGTGTACATGATTTGATCCTAGCATTTAAAACTTGGCATGCTCCTTACTACAATCTTGGACTATATATATTATATTATTTTATGTTTTTTCTCTACCTAGATACATCTAATCAATCTTGGGTCACTTTACATGTTCTATATGTGAGTTGTAGACCACATAGTTAGATTTGAAAGGAGAAAACCTTATCTTTTTTTGCTAATTAGCTATCAAAATCCCACTAGGATCCTTTTGAAAACTTGGCCTTTTCTCATCTGTTGACCTCCCATTGTGAGATCTTTATGAGTGTCAAGCTCATGATAATCTTGATGAACCCTTTGAAAACTTGACCTTTGTGAACAGTTACTTATCGGGGCTTGAACTTTGACATTTATAGGCCCATTATTTGTTCCTTTAAACTTTTGTTTTCGAGCCATTCCCTTTGAAATTTTATTTGTTTCAAGCAATTTGCCTAAAATAATTTCTTCAAACTTTCCTTTGTCTCAGTGATAATTATTTTGAGCTTTTTGTTTCAACGTTTATTTATGTAGAAAATTCTCCTGAAAGAATTCATTCCTTTTCTTTGGCCTTGACTAATTTTCTTTAAAAATGGACCTTTAGAGTTTTTTCAATGAACCTTTTAGAAATTTTCAAAGAACATTTTCCAAAAGGAAAGAACCCTTTAGAATTTTGAAAAAGTCCCTTCAAAATTTTTGCAAAAAACCCTTCATCTTTCTTGAAATGGTCTTTTAGAAACCTTACTTATGTCCACTTTTCGAAAGAAAATTACCTTTTGGAAACCTTGAAGTGGGCCATTTTCCTGAGAAAATACCCTTTGAGAATTTTGAAAATACCAATTCCTTTGAAAGTTTTTCCCAAAAAACCACTTCCTTCAAAAATTTTAATTGGACCATTTTTTAAGAAAAGAACCTTTTGAGGAAATTGTTTAGGGTACTTTGGTATAGAATTCCTTTGAAAATTTTGAAAAGGATCATTTAATTGAAGAGCTACCCTTTGGGAAAATTGTCCCAAACAATTTTCATGAAAGAAAAGTCTTTGCCTTTTACTTCAGACATTTTATTTGAAAGAATTATCCCTTCAAAAACCTTGTCTCAGACAGCTTGTTTGAAAGAATTCAACACTTAGCCAAAAAGGGGTCCCAAAAGAAAAGAAACACTTAGTCCTCACAAAGTCTGAAAGAATGAACAAGTAAAGACTTAGCTAAATAGAAGATTTTTCACTTAGCTTCTAGCTTGTAGGCTTATCCTTAAACACTGTTGCTGGTTCCTTAGAAAACCTTACTTGGATCCTCTCTATTTGCAAATGTTGGATCCATTTCTATGCCTTTGATCCACTTCTTCATCAAACCATGCAAGAGATTTATATGTGGGCCAAAAATGGCCAACATGTTATAACATAGATTTAGTATTTTCTTATTCCTTTATAATTTTATCCCACACTTAAATTGGATAATGAAAGTTTCATTGATGCCTTATTTATAACCATCTTCCCAATAAAATATGGTAGTTTTGATTTTTGCAAGCATATGGATACAGAAAGGTAACCAACATATGATATTGTATATTTAATAATTAACTTTTACAAATCATTTAATTAAATATTAGACAACTTATATTTGATAACCAATATATATATATATATATATATATATATATATATATATATATATATAAAAGACCTCCAATGACTTTGTAGTGTATCGTAAGTGACTTGCACTGTAGCATCAATGAATAACAAAATTGACATTGTTAATACTCAGCTCAATAATCTTACAGGAATTAACGTTGCTTGTAGAAATCTCATTCACTAAAAGTCATTGTATAAATAATGTAAGATGCCTCTTAAACTAGTATAATTGGGTAGATCAGTGTCCTATCAGGTTGGATTAAGACACCATATTTATTAAATCTCTATATATAGGGCATTGGCTTAATGTATTAAAATTTTGGGTATTCTAAATTTCTTTAAAAGAATTTTGTTAATATGTTTATTCTAAATAAATATATCCGAACAGAGGTATGTCTACACCATACTAAATAAATTTTGTTTATTACTAAACACAAACCCAATGCCACTAGAATTCCAATTCCATTTATCCTCAGTACCTAGCTTAAAAATAGATTGGCTAAGTGGTACAATGCCCACAAAAAAAATTTCAAGTTCAAATCAGATTGACAAGAGATGCAATCAACACTACAGGGTTTTGTGACCAAAAAAAGCAATTCAACATAATGGAAAATACATATAACCAATTATATAAAAATACTCAAATGGTTGGGAAGTTAGGTTTACATGTGACGCCCTACTTAAACTTATGTCCATAAAAACATCTAGTCACTCCCCAAATCAATTATCTAAACAATATTTTAAATTCTAGTTAAAAAATCAAATGGGGTGATGCCCTTATATAGAAACTCTGATCCAAAGTTTATCTCTTTTAATTTACAACTTAATGAATTTACTCAAGTATAAACTACTTAATACAGGGTTTACATGCCCAATAAAAAATCACCCCCTTAATTTGTATTTTTTATATTTAACTTTCAGATTTAATACTTAGATTACATACTATATTGATGCCTTGCTAACTTGATTGAAAACAAGATTGAATTAAATACTATTTCAATTTCATGATAAAATATTCCATACCCAGTTTAAAAACACCAACTAAAACTTCCAAAAATAGGACACTCAAAAGATAATATTATTTTAACATGGCTAAAATGCCAACCTAGCAGTTGAACTATCCTCTTCTTATTTTATCATGCTTGCTAGCTTCTTTTTCCAAAAGCTCTTTTCTTCTTTCTTCTCCTAAGCATAGGCTATGCCAATTATCTTCCATTCTATCTTTTAAATAGAAAATATATGCTAAATTATTTTCTAATTTTTTTATTTTTTATTTTTATCTTTTTGTGTTTGTTAATTTTAGATCTTTAATTTTTTTCTTGTTTTTCTTATTTTCTACTAATTTTATTTTATTTCTCTCTTTTTTTTTAAATAATTCCCTTTTTATATTTTAATATGAAATTCCAATCTCATATTAAACTCAAGTTAATATTTACTTGCACTTTATCACTTTAATGGTAAAATAATAACCCGTATTAATTTTAACTTTATTAAATTTGCCTTTAGGTACATTAATGGCACATTAGGCTAAGCATACAAGGGAATTCATTTTATAATCTTACCTATTCAGGCAACCAAAGAAAATATCAATTTAAACAAACACTAAAATCAATCATTTTTAAATGCATTTTTTACCATGACTAATTATTGTGATGTGTGTAGGGTTTTGCTAGCTCTCTATCGACCTGTGATGTCTCTATCTACAACATCCTCTCTGATAATGCTCTCCCTCCGGTACACTTGAGGAAAGAATTCTCCTACTTCCACCTCACAACACATAGGTAATTAGATCTTTTCACATGATAATCCTAAGCAATAATATATAACCGAAACGATTCATTAATATGCTTAAAATGTAAATGCATACATAACTAGTTCATAATAAGTAATCATGTATTAACATTTAACTAAGCAACATTCTATTATCCCAAAAATACATAAATCTCAAGATTAGTAAAAAATATAACCAAATATGAATTTATTAATTGCAGATATCTACAAATGATCTAGTAAATTTGTCTAGTGAAGAATCAAGATGTAACATCCTTCCCCCTAAAAGTAGTCATCGTCCTTGATGACTCTTATTCAAAGATAAGTTATCAATAAAAACATTTCTTAACAAATCAATAATATGATATACAATATTAAACTAAGCAAATAATTGAAAAATTACATGTATAACTCACCATGATTCCTTCAAGTTGATATATTCTTGAAGTATTAGTCCCATAAGACCCTACTCAATGACATCTCCAAATTAGTAAACATGATTGTGAGTATTATTTACTCTGACTGATTCTATCATGACTACCCCAAAATCTAGAATCATCAAGACAATTCTATATAAAAAAAAGGCTGACCACTTTTGTTACCCTAAAGGGTCTCACATTTATTAATGAACGTTCACTAACCTCTTAAAATGCATAAGATCACTACAAAATTCAAATTAAATGACCAGGGAGAGTTTCACAAAATGTTTCAACCCTCAATACATCTCTCTATCATAGAGAGTGATTTTCTCATTCTAGATAAAAATAATTAGAGAACCTAAAAAATTAATGTGTATTTGTTAATATTATCACTACTTCACGTAGCTTCAGATAAGTATAACACGTCAATATTGCGACTACTCCACAGAGCTCTTGACAAGTATGATAATGAATAGGAATGTCAAATATAAAGTATGCAAAAATAATGGAATACTCATCCATATGGAATCTCTATCCACGATATACATTCATATAGCCATACGAATGAATTTGATAAAATTTTCCTATCAAATCTTAGATTCGACAAGTCTGCTTATTGATCCAACTCAGTACAAATAATATAGTTAACGTGAGTCTAAGTAGGATATTGGCCTATTACTTAGAACTCACGTTCCTAATTAACCACTCTTCCCTTAGGTCTCCATGATCTAATGATATTAAAATGTGCATAATGTTTCAAAGAATCACAATTTTATGCTATCAAATCATTGAAAGCAAAGTTATATGCTAAATAATTCTAGATGTATCCTCATACAAAAAAAAGAGATCATACAATCAATCTGTAATTGTACTAAGTTATTACTAGCCACACACAACTAGTATCATATTTCATAGTCTTAAATTATAGAGTTATATATTCATATTTGAGAGAAAATAATGTTAAAATTAACATAACACACATAGGCCAAGAATCATAGTATTCTTTCAGCCTTATAGGGGAATAAATAAAACAACATCTCCTTACTTGCTCAACTAGCACACAACAAGTTAAAATTTTATTCCAACCCTTAGATTGACAAGATATTCTACTCATCCTAAACCTTACTCAATTTTGGTGATAGGTATAAAATAACTCTTCCAAAACAATGTGCTTTAAGCAAAAAGAGAGCAAAAATCAATCTAACCATGAGTGTATAACATTATACTATTTATAATCAACTTATAATTCTTAGTATAAAATTTAATATATAAATCAAGGTTTGCCAGCTTACATGGTCTAAAAATCACAAATTAGATTAAGTAGTGACTCTAAAGAGTTATAATTAAAGAGTAGAGAACTACCATATCAAAAAATCCTATGTACCCTCCCAAGGTAAAAAGAAAATAATGCAACTCAATGTTACCCATACACTACCTACTTACCCAATCTTGTAAGTATGGTATCTAAATTTACTTCCATAACTAGGAGAGATATATATGCCAACTTAAAGATGTGTCTATCCATCCATTCTTAAAACTTATCTCTCCCCAAGAGTAGAAAACATTCTCACATAAATTCTAAGGGATTACAATCAAGCAACATTTAAAAATAATTCCCATAAAAGAGAATGCTAAATCAACATCATCATAATACTGTCAAAAGAGAATAATATAATAAAAAAAGAATAATTCACCTCTATGCTAACTCGAAGAGATGACACTTCTTCTTAATCCACTTATCTTAAGAGTCTAAATTCCATAAACAAACTCTTAACATAAAGGAATTATCAAGCAATACAACACTCTACTAAGAAGATTTCCACCGCCCTAGGTGGTACTAAAATAAAAATGGTCTTAACTAAAGTGCATAAATTTAAATTAATAGCATATCAAGCTTATTAAACATTCAAAAAACTCAAAGACAAATATGAATTAAAAGTTAAGAAGGATGTCATCATACTCGAGGTGTCCGATCTACATGATCAAACTATGGTAGAAAGATTTTATTCATAACTCATGAAATATGCTATATACCTATCTATCCAAGTCTCAAATACAACCATCACCAAAGGGACACTCGATAACCAATATCCTAAACAAATCAAAGGGGTACAAGTGATCTTAGGGGTACACATTCAATGTTTTACACATACTCTCTGAATGTCACAAAATCTAATCATAGATTAATATGGTTCAACCTTGAGATACCAAAAATCCAACTACATAGTGAAAAACTTCATGTCACTAGACATGAAAATGTTAATGGACTCATTAGGTCCTAGAATTTGAGCCATAACTCTAATACCACATGTAACATCCATGCTGGGATCTAACTACAAATATGATTTTTAAAATAAATAAACACATATGTAAAAGTAGACTACATCTCGAGAGTCTAACAGAGATAGTAATGATAGTATTCATGTGCAAACATGAAATCAACTCATATTACAATATAAAATATAGATCTCTAATATCATGAGAAAATTAAAACTTAAGATAGAAAGTAATTATAACATTTGAAACTCAACTTACCAAAATACACAATCACCACTGTCATTGTGCATCAATCTATAATTACAACTCTTCATGATTATTTTATAATAACAAGTACAATAAAATACGATGTACAAATAAGATACTTGACTACCCCATAGCATAGTTCCCAAACTTCAAGTATTTATGGCAATCTCAAGTGCCATCTCAATAAGTAGTGCTATTGTGGGGAGAGAGAGAATCATCCAAGTTGTTTTCTACACCAACCACAAACCAACACCCTCCATACTAATCCCATCAAGAAATGGCCCTCCCTTCATATATGGGTAGATAGTGATGGTGTGGGAATCCAGAGAGACTAGCAAATACTTGTGTGCTATATGATTTCTAACTAACTAAACATGTAGTGTATCATAAAAAACTCAATCTATTGTAAGATATCACACATTCATATAATTCATACCCGTAAATTTATAATGTCTCACTAAACTTACTTTGACCCAAAGTTTTACAAATAGTAATATAAAAGTGATCTATATATCTATCAATTTTATACACACCACTTGATCATATTGCCTTCATCTAACATTGCAATGACAATAAGCTAGTGAAGTTCATTTAACTCTTTACTCTACATTAACAATTCAGATTGGTCAAATACAATTCAACCACAAGATTAAACAACATACATCCTACTAACAAATGCATAACACAACACACCATACATAGGAGTAATAAAAACATACATTTAGTCCATCAAACATATGCATGAATCTTTCATTATACTATATTCCATACTAGAAATAATGACTAAAAATATACCACCTAGGTAAACATATAATTTAATAGTATAATTTAACAATATAATTGGTTTCCAGTTATCTACACCCTATGGCAACCCATATTACCAAACTCTAGTGTTTTAAGACTTAATTACTAACTTTCCAAAATCAAACATATAAAGTAGTATCAAATATATGGAAACACAAGAATTGTACAAGTAACTATATATAACCATCAAGTCATTGTTCCCACATAACATAAAAATATACCAACACAACATAAAACTTTAAAAATTTACATGCACACATACACAAGTATTACCAAATGTAATAACACACACACACACACACACACACACACACACACACACACACACACACACACACACACACACACACACACACACAATCTATAGAAGTAACCAACATGTATACATTAAAATAGTCAGATGTAGATATGAGTTTTGGCATAATAACTGTAGTAAGTACCACCTAGGTAAAAGATAATTTTATACTTTAGTACCCTATGATATCCCATACTATAATAAGTTCCCAACTACATAATAACACATACTCCAAACTTGTGATTTTTAAGACTCAATCGATCCATGCAGATAATAAGCAAACAATAAAGTATTATACCACTTGAGTACACTACATACAAGATTACCAAAGTCTCACATCATATAAGCATGCATCATGATACGTCATTATGCACTAAGTGTAATTAAACATTTATAAAAGTTCTTAATCATGTATTTCACATAGATATTCAATATTGAATACTTATAACTAACTACAAATTACTAATTTATAGAGGGGCAGAGAAATCTCAACTATGATACACCTCTAATAAGCATAATAAAACAATTTTTTACTCTGCTAGGAAGTTGTATCCATATAGTTATATTTTTCATCCTTCAAAAACCTATAACTTGTTAACTATATATTACTATAGATATAGACATATGCTCCAAAGTACCTATGTAAGTCATATAGTTATATGAACACCTGAGTCTATGCATAGGTATATTTATATGTGAATACCTTCATATGCATTAGTAGCATTTGAATGTACTTACCAAAATACAAATATGTTAATCATTAAAATTAAAACAAATAATTTAACATGTTTTTAGTAACCAACAACCATTGCAATCATACATTTATGTTTACTAGTTCAGATTCAAACATCAACAAATTGGATATATACCCGCTCCACTTTGATTAAGTCAAATTGACATCAACACTCTTATGGATATGAGTTAGAATATATTCTACCCGAATATAACATCAAACTAATCATAATGGAATATATATATATATATATATATATATATATATATATATATATATATATAAGATCACATTGCCATGACTAAACTATATTTTCCTCTCAACTCAGTTTTAGAACTAGCTCTATATTAGATCCATCTTTCCTTTGAAACTATTAAATTATGGAATCTTGATATGCTTTAGAATGTTTCTAGGTTTAATATTGATAGACCTGATGCTAGCTAACTTAAATCATCAAGACTTCATGAAATTTGTTAGATTGAAATTATATATATCTCAATATATTTGTGCTTGACTACTACACTATATGTCCAAGTAACAAGGATATAATAAAATATCGGGTCTCCCATAAATAATAATTATATTATTTGATTAAACTAATGTTGACTTATTCAAGTAGAGGGTAATGTAGACACCAAAATTGCATCACACACTTGCATGACTCCCTATGTTGAAACCACCCTTGATCCATTTTTAATAATTAACCTTCTTAACCCATGTTTTCACCTTAAAATATTTAATTAAGTTAATTAAAACTTACTTATGCCACCTCACCTAGCCACCTCATCCTAAGACTAATTATTACCCTATGAGTCACCTTGAGACTTAGTCTCCTAATCCTAACTACCTATGACTTGTTATCACCCCTAAAATAAATTCCTAACTAACTACATTATTCATAGCCTCACATTTTTATAATTTTCTAACAGACACCACACTTTGTAAGAGAAGGAACATAAAATGAGCTAAAAATAGTCTTTTTACCTATTCTAATGCCATCGACATCAATCAACCCTCGGTTGACATCAACAAGATTGTTGATGTCAGTTACTTATGCAAAATTCCAAGTTTGTATTTGGGTCACAAAAATCAATAATTCACACACAAGATTTTGGAAATTAGAGCATCTTACATCACTTTTGACATCTAGGATTGTTGTTACTCTACACAAATTGATCTAGATCAGGAATTGATACACTGTATAGAGCTTGAACTCTTGAGGACTAGTAACACATGTTTGTCTTGTTTGTTTACCCATTGGTTCACCAAGCCTCATTAGAGTCATATATCTGGTAGTCACAGTTCACTCATTTCACTAGTTAAGTATATCTTGGTGTTTTGTAAGCCTTTAAATAGTAATTTTATAATTGGTTTACATTATACTATTTATTATTTCACAAACCCTAAATCCTTCTGTGGAAGAGTCGTAAAGCTCCCCACCCATTTCTCTCTGCCCCAACATACCAACCCTCTGTCCAGATTCACCTGAGTCTTAGCCACCTCTTTACGACTATTCCCAACCTCACAACCTAACCATACTCCCATTCTCCCTCTTAGAAAAGCCTTCTCTAACTCATTCTAATACTACTATCTCAACCAACATCGGTGACCCAAACTGACATCGATGACCCAAACTAAAATTAGTCCTTTAACCAATGTCAGTTATTGTGTTTCTAAACTAACAACCTTAAAATCACCTAAAAAACTTCCCAAAACATAAATTTGACTTATCAGCCTGCACTGTATTATCTTCTACTACACTTATACCTACAACATAATAAAGAGAAATCTCTCTCTCTCTCTCTCTCTCTCTCTCTCTCTCTCTCTACTTGTATCTATTTTAAAATTTATTTTAAAATAGTGAACTATCATCCTAAAGAAGTTTCATGCTTCTCAAAACAAACATGTAGCTTGGCACTTCGTACGTAACTTCACTAACAACTATTTTATGTAGTGTTTTCTTATTTACAGGTGTCTTCCTCCATAGCCAAAGAGGGGAATCTACAAAGTCTAGAATGGTGTGCACTTATCTAAGTTTTAATCACTTATCCCTAACTCTCTCTCTTTTCTATTTTTCTCTCTCTTTGAATGTAAAATAAACTTAAAATGTAGTGAAACATTCTGGCACGCCCGATGGGACCCTAGAGTTTTCTTGGGTTTGTTACTTGTCTAAATATTAAGATAGGTGCACCATAGTGAAATTTTCATTCCTTATACTTTCTCTCTTTATCTTTATCAAAAATAAAATTTTGAACTTTTTATTTTCTATTTAAGGAAAGAACTAAAATTTTCCTTCCATATCATTCTCCTCTTCTTTTATTCTTAAAAAAATTCATTATTTTCCAGCAAGCTAAAAAGAATAACTTCTTTTGTTTTCCTCTTTTGAGCATTAGGATAGTGAAATTCATCCTCTTCTCCTATTCACCATTATTTTCATATGAATTTAAACATTTTGATTCGGGTTTAAAACTCACTGTATTTCATTGTTTTGCTTGCTGCATTTAGATCACCTAGTTAAATAAAACATCATGATTAAATCTTAGAACATAAATGTTATGCAACTAGATCACTCTCACAAAACTAAACATCTAAACTCACTTGAGACAAGGCCCATTTGGATTTCATCACCCAATGGATCACCTTACCCTACCCAATAATCCCACTTGGATTTCACCACCAAGGCGAGGACCCAATCCATTCTCTGATGGAGTATAAACTCTAGGTAGGTGTTATATTTTGGCTAAGCAGCCTGGCTCAGCTTTGGGACTATGTAGTATGGTGAAGAAGTCCCTATAATAATCCATGTACCTGGTCTAATACAAATTTTCATTGAGAACCAAAACTAGCCTAGAACCATCCTTAGACTACTCATCTAGTGCCTATTTCACAAACCAATTTTACTCTCACACTTTCTAAGGAACAAGCCATCAAGAGACTAAAATTAGTTCTTAAGAGTTAACATTTAGTGGTTGCATGTTCCTTTTTTACTTCCTTTTGTTTTTTACATTTTTTAGTTAGCGAGGATGTTTCCTTTATCAATTTATATAATCTAGGCATTTTTACATCTCTAATTTTATTAACCTTTGGTTTCAAGTTTTCTATGTGTCCTTTATCCTTGTACAGACCTATTGTATCCTTTGTTTTACCTAGATTTTGACCTTAGGTTACCAAAACCTTGGATTTTTTACCTTTTTGGATTTCATAGTAACCAACATTGGTAAGGCCACCAACATCGGTAGCCCTATTACCTATCGATATTAGTTAGATAACTGATATTAATGACTGTGTGATTTTGTAATTTTTAGCTTGCTTAAAACAACAAGCTAAAATTACCTACCTACTTGCACTTAAACCTAGTTTTTTGATGCTCCATCACTAATATAGAGTTTGAGGCCTACCTTTATCCATTTTACATGGCCTTGACATGTATCCAAGCCAAAATTCTTGATAATTATGTAAGATGGAAATCAATCCCACCTTCCCCTCTCCTATTCGATTATGTCATGGAGCATAATTTAGCTAAAAAGAATACCCCTATGATTACCACTCCTAACCAGATCCCCCTTGTACCTAAAGGAGATCCTAATTTCATGGCATTTCTTTATCATAACATTTTAGCCCTTCAACATTATCTCACCATGAACCAAACCTGTAACACTGTGGGAGATCCCCTTTATGGCATGCCAACTTCTTTGATGGAGACAACTACAGTCTTGATGGTTTCCACCATTACATCTATGGTTACCCAAACCACTACTTTAACAAGTGACCCAACCATCAATAACCCTCAAAATTCAACCAATCGAATTGCTTAGTCTCATCTTCTTAACCCAACTTCTGTAGTAGCTCCCTTAGACTTGCAGCCACAACTAGCCCAACCAAGTCAAACACCATTTCAAAACATGGTAATGCCCATCCCATAAACTCTTGCACCCATATTAAAAGAGTTGTAACTCACCCTTTAACCCATGTAATTGTGCTAGTAACCCAACCTCTAGTGGTGGCACTTAGCCAAGGCATTGTCTTTAAACCCATAAGACAAGCCTCTTTCATTTCTACCCCTCAACCCATGACTCATTACCAGTATGTTGCATCTACACTACCACAACAAGGTGTGTCATATCCCACCTCTATCTCCCTTCAAGTACCCTACAACTTAGGGGGTGCTCCTCACACCAATCCTTCTCTCGATCTCATCAAGATGCTGATGGATAAGATATCTAACCTAGAAACATCTGTGTCAGGTTCAAAGAATGTTCTCTCTTATGATCAAATATGTAATGAACCCATCCATCCTTCTATACGTATTCAAACCTAATTGATTCAGTGGGAACTCCCTAAATTTACTCATTTCTAGAGTAAGGAGGACCCATAACAACACTTACGAGCATTTTAACATGCTGTTAAGCATGGAATATACTGAGAGGGGGGGATGAATCAATATATTATATATATTATAAAAATTTCCCTTAATCAAATTCCACTTAATAAAACATTCAAGATATGTAATAAAACTAAAACAATAAATACCACACAAGAGAGAGACACTAGATATAACGTGGAAACCCAATGTGGGAAAAACCATAGAGAAAAATCTCAAGTATATGAATGAGAACCAACTTGCAGGAGCACCAAACCCTTTTCTGAGCACCAACCCAACAACAATTCATGAGCACCAACCCACAGGAGCACCAACCTCTTTTCCAAGCAAAAACCCAACAACAATTAGTGAGCACCAACCCCTTTGTGTAAACCACACAACTATCTCTCAATGTTGCTATCTCAACAAATGATAGTTCATTACAACATCTCTTTCCTCTCTCTCACCTTTGCTCTTCTAAGCTAGATATAACAAATACAAATCATATTCATCTCTCACAAATGCTCTTCTAAGCTAGATAATACAATACCAAATCAACCTCTATTTTTCATATTACAAATGGCTTCTCAAGCCTTTATTTATAGCTTTCCAAATGACCTTTGGCCTTCCCCCTTTGTGACCCTTTAATCCTCATGAAAAATGGTGCCAAACTTGTATGACCCTTCATATTCTTGCCTTTGAAAAGTCATGTGGTCACCCTTCATGACCAAAAACGTCCTTCCCACTTTTGTCCTTATCTTTGGTGACTTTTCATATTCCTCAAAGTGTCCCTTCATGAGAAATTGTGCCCTTCCTCTTTTGTCTTCACTTGGTGACTCTTGGAATTCCCCAAGATGACTCTTCATGGGAAAATGCATCCCATCCTTCTTTTGTCTTTACTCCGTGGCTCTTTAACTTCTCCATGGGCCCTTCTTTTGTCTCATATGCAACCAAAAATATATTCATTAATATTAAATAAATATTAACTCACATTAGCCAAGATATATTTATTACAAATAACATTAAATGCAATGGGGCCTTTATCACCAAAAATGCTAGACCTTTGACATCAATGACAATATTTCCAACAATCTCCCCCTTTGTCATTGATGGCAACCTCAATCCTGAAACTGCCACATCCTGTCACCTGTACATACTGTCATCTGAAAACATACAGTAACTCCCCCTTAATGTAGCAACCTATACCTATTCCTTGTACCTATTTTTGCACCTGTACCTATACCTATTATTTTCCCCCTTTGACATCAATGGCAAAGGGCCTACCTGGAGCTAACACTTAGCTCCCCCTCAACTAATGATGAACCTCAATGGCAGTTAGTAAAGGGAATTACTCCCAACTTCTCTCAAAGATACTCAAATGTGTCTTTTGGTAGTGCCTTTGTGAAAATATCTGCAATCTGCTCTATAGTACTAATATATTCCATCTTAACCTATTGATCTGCAACTTGCTCTCTCAAGAAGTGATATCTAATGGGAATATGTTTTGTTCTTGAATGCATTACTAGATTTTTTGAAATATTTATAGCACTTGTGTTATCACAAAAAATGGAAATAGGTTCATCATACTTTACCTTGATATCTTCCAAAGTTTGCTTCATCCAAAGCACTTGAGTACAACACAATATTATTGCAATATATTCTGCTTCAGCTATAAAAAGTGATACTGAGTTCTGCTTCTTACTTAGCCATGATACTAAGCTATCACCAAGGAAGAAAGCTCCTCCACTTGTACTCTTTCTGTCATCTAAGCATCCTACCCAATTTGAATCTATATAAGCAACTAAAGTGAAATATTTACTTGTGGGATACCATAATCCATAATCCAATGTCCCCTTGATATATCTAAATATTCTTTTTACCAACTGAACATGACTATCTCTTGGAAATGACTGATATCTTGCAACCATACCTACTGCATAAATGATGTCTGGTCTCGATGCTATCAAATATAAAAGACTACCAATCATAGATCTATATAAAGATTGATTTGTAATAGGTGAATCTTCAACCTTGCTCACCTTATTTCATGTACACACAGGTGTGCCAATTGGTGCACAATCCTCAAAACCAAACTTCTTCAACATTTCCTTGGCATATTTACTTTGAGATATGAAAATTCCTTTATTTGATTGAAATATTTTCAACCCTAAGAAAAATGATAATTCTCCAAGCATAGACATCTCAAATTCTTTTCGCATTCTATCAGAAAATTCTTTTGTCATCTTTTCAATATTTCCTCCAAAAATGATATCATCAACATATAACACAATAATCAATTGATGCTCACCTTCTGTTTTGATGTAAAGATTACTATCAACAAATCCTCTCTTGAATCCTTGATCTTGCAGGTACTTATCAAGTCTTGCATACCAAGCTCTAGGAGCTTGTTTTAATCCATACAATGCTTTCTTCAATCTGCATACATGGTTACTAATATTCAAGAGAATAAACCCCTTAGGCTACTCAATGTAGACCTCTTCTTCAAGATTCCCATTTAGGAAGGCAAATTTGACATCCATCTGAAACACTTTGAAATTTTTAAATACTGCATATGCAAGAAACATTCTAATAGCCTCTAACCTTGCCACTGGTGCAAAATTTTCTTCAAAATCTATTCCCTCAATCTGAGCATATCCTTTACATACTAATCTTGCTTTATTTCTGGTCACTTCTCCATTTTCATTCAGCTTATTTCTATAAACTCATTTTGTTCCTATCACATTGTGATCTTTTGGTCTAGGCACTAATTCCCAAGTATCATTCTTTTCTATTTGATCTAATTCTTCATCCATAGCCTTAACCCAATGCTCATCATGTCTAGCTTTTAAAAAATTTCTAGACTGAATTTTAGATAACAAAGAGAAATTAACTTGTTCAGATTCACTTACCATCATTCTTCTGGTGTGAATTCCTTATTTTATATCCCCAATGATGCCACTTTCATTATGATTTTTTTGAACGTATTTGGATGGAGTCTTCGTGCCCTTTTTCTCCTTCTCCTTTTCCTCATCTTCATCTTATTCTTCAAAGCCTTCCTCTTCAATGATTTTAGGAATGTCTACTGGATCACTGATTCTTTATGTTCCATCTTCTTCTATCCTGACACTTGCACTTTCAAAAATTTTCTTGGTTCTTTTGTTATAATATTTATAAGCTTTACTTTTTCAAGAATAACCAAGAAATATACATTCATCTGCTCTAGATTCAAACTTACCAAGTTTTTCATCGGTTCTCTTTATGAAGCATTTGCTATTGAAAACTCTGAAATAATCAACTATTGCTAGTTTGTCTTTCCATAGCTCATAAGGAGTCTTGTCACTGTTGACTCTTAATAAAGCTCTATTCTAAATATGCACTACTGTACCAACTGCCTCTCTCCAATATTTATTTTCTATCTTGGATTCATTTAGTATTGTCCTCGCCATCTCCTGAACTATTCTATTTTTCTATTCAACTACTCCATTTTATTGTGGAGTTCTAGTTGCTGAATACTATCTCTTTAGTCCATGATCTTCACAAAACTCAATAAATTCATCTGACATGAATTCTCCTCCTCGATCTGATCTTAGACACTTAATCTTTAGATTATTTTCACTCTCAACTAATGCTTTGAATGCTTTGAACTATCTAAAAGCTTCTAATTTTTTCTTTAAAAACATCATCCAAGTCATACATGAAAAATCATCAATAAGCAACATGAAATATTTATCACCTTGAGTAATTTGAGTCCTCATAGGTCCACATAGGTCAGTGTGAACAAGATCTAGCATATGAGTGGTCGAGTACTCTTTTGTTTTGAACTGCCTTCTAGCCTGCTTCTCATGCTGACAAGGTCCACAAAGTGTGTTAGATGGCTTTGTGATCTTTGGAAGATTCTTGAATGCTTGCTTTTTGTATATTTTGAAAAGATTGTCAAAATTTATGTGCCCCATTCTCCTGTGCCATACCCAAATTTCTTCAATATGACTCAAACAACATTTTTGACCTTTGATGTATGATAGCATATATAAGTTATTACCTATTCTCTGAGCATCTGCAACCAATACATCTGAATCTTTTCTTCTAATTTCACAACCTTTTGCATAAAACTTTAGTGTGTGACCCTGATCACACATTTGACTTACACTCAAAATATTATGATTAAGACCTTATACATATAAACATTTTCAATTTTAGTTCTACCATTATCTAAAATTAGTGTACCTTTTCCAACAATTCTGGCAGTAGTATGGTCCTCAAATTTTACTGTGCCACCATTGATCTTCTTCAAGGTTATGAACTTGCTCTTGTCTTTTGTCATGTGCCTCAAACATCTGCTATCAATAAATGATGGCTTTTCTTCATTTCTTGCATGCAAAGCTGTCTAGACCAACATAGAACCTTCAAGTTGTTTCTTCTGCCATGTTTGAACCTTTTTCTTGATGAATGGAGCCCTAAAACTTTGGTCTTTCTTGACTGACTCGAACATGCTTCTACAATACCAAGCTATGTGTCTGAATTTGTTACACTTGTAACAAATTATGATCTCTTCATCAAAGCTTAATAGAGGAGCAAAAGAGTTATAGCTTCTGCTTGACTCTACATGACCTTCCTTTTCCTTATTTTTGAGATTGTTATCTCTTTTTCTACATTCTAATTTCTTATGACCATATCCATTACAATAAAAATAGTAACCATAAAAATAGGACCTTTTTGTGAATCTTTGACCTGATTGCCTTTTATAGCTTTGTTCCTTCCAGCCTTCTTTGTCCTCTATATTCTTCACTTCTTCCCTTCTTGTTTCCTCATTTGTAAGAGCTTCAACATAGCTCTTCTTATTTTCAAAACTGATACCTATCTTATCTAATATTTCCTTTTGGCTTTCTAATATCTTATGCAACATATTAGTGCTATTCTCAAATTTTGAATCATTTACTATTTTATTATTGACTGCTTTCTTGATCTCTTCTTTTAAAGAGATAATTTTAGTAACATACCTTTCACATTCTTTTCTTGCTATTTCCAACTGTGTCATTAGATCTTTTTCATTCTTCTTGGCTTATTCAAAGTGTGCTTGTAGATATTCAATTATCTCCTTTGACTCCTCTTCATTTTTCTCGATCTGGCGCTTCAATCTTTGATTTTTAGTTTCAACAATTTTCAACTCTTCTAAGGCACACATGAGTTCTCCTTCCATATTTACTTCAACTTCATCCTCTTCTTCTTCTTGATCAACTATTCTTTTGCTTGCAGAGGCACCTTTATGTATGGCCATATTGTGTTTTCCTGAACTACCTTCAAGCTGTAAAACTTTTTCAAAAAGGAACCTACTCTGATACCAATTGTTAAGCATGGAATATACTAAGAGGCAGGGTGAATCAGTATATTATATATCTTATAAAACTTTCCCTTAATCAAATTCCACTTAATCAAACATTCAAGATATGCAATAAAAATAAAACAATAAACACCACACAAGAGAGAGACACCAGATATAACATGGAAACCCAATGTGGGAAAAACCATGAAGAACAATCTCAAGTATATGAATGAGCACCAACCCAAACAATATTCACAATCACCAACTTGCAGGAGTACCGACCCATTTACTGATCACCAACCCAACAACAATTCATGAGTACCAACCCACAAGAGCACCAACCCCTTTGTCGAGCACCAACTCGGCAACAATTTGTGAGCACCAACCCCTTTGTGTAAACCACACAACTATCTCTCAATATTGCTATCTCAACAAATGATAGTTCATTACAACATCTCTTTCCTCTCTCTCACCTTTGCTCTTCTAAGCTAGATATAAAAAATATAAATCATATTCATCTCTCACAAATGCTCTTCTAAGCTAGATAATACAATATCAAATCAACCTCTATTTTTCATATTACAAATGGCTTATCAAGCCTTTATTTATAGCTTTCCAAATGACCTTTGGCCTTCCCCCTTTGTGATCCTTCAATCCTCATGAAAAATGGCACCAAACTTGTATGACCCTTCATATTCTTGCCTTTGAAAAGTCATGTGGTGACCCTTCATGACCAAAAATGTCCTTCCCACTTTTGTCCTTATCTTTGGTAACTTTTCATATTCCTCAAAGTGTCCATGAGAAATTGTGCCCTTCCTCTTTTGTCTTCACTTGGTGACTCTTGGAAGTCCCCAAGATGACTCTTCATGGGAAAATTCATCCCATCCTTCTTTTGTCTTTACCCCATGGCTCTTTGACTTCTCCATGGGCCCTTCTTTTATCTCATATGCAACCAAAAATATATTCGTTAATATTAAATAAATATTAACTCACATTAGCCAAGATATATTTATTACAAATAACATTAAATGCAATGGGGCCTTTATCACAAAAAATGGTAGACCTTTGACATCAATGACAATATTTTCAACACATGCATGATACCTAATAGGGCATGACGATGCATTATTGCTTCATACTTTCCTTATGTCTTTTTTGGGTGCTGTCCTAGATTGGTATAGTTCCATAACTTGACACTCCCTTTTCTTATTTACCCAACTTGCTCAACTATTCTTGGACCACTTCTCTATCAATATTTCTAAAAAGGTCTCTATTACGGACCTTTATTCCATTAAATAATTTGATGATGAGTCTATCGCTGACTTTGTTACTGGTTGGAGGGGTTTAATCAATCAGCTCTCCTTTTCTTTAACTCAACCTGAGCTTATTGAGCTTTTCTCAAGAGCATGTGCCAAACACATCTCTTCTACCCTCCACATCCAGACTTTTTGCACATTTGATGAAGCTTTTACAATGGCATAAAAGTTAGAGATTCAAGTTATAGATGAAGATAAGGTTAAGTTGTGTAATAAAAATACCAACTCCAAATCTCATTACTCTTCCTCTAAACCCTCTTCTTCCAGTCAAAAGTCAAAATGCTCCACTAATATCGTGGTGATTAAATCAGCTTCTTCTACCACAGTCAACCAGTCTAGGCCATCCACCTCATAAAATTTGACCAAACAACTCCAACAATGGTATGAAAAAAGACAATACACTCCTATTGGAGAGTTTTACACTTCCATTTTGGATAAAATATTACATCAAGGAGCTATTAGCCTTCCCTAAATTAGACCTCCTATATAGTTTGATCCCTCCCATCCTATCCCAACTTGATATAAGGAGGATGAGTTTTGTGGCTATCATCAAGTTAAAGGCCACAATTCTAACAACTTTAAAACATTCAAAAACATTGTTTAAGATATGCTTGATAAAGGTGAGCTTATCTTGGATAACCCTAACAAGACTAATAACCAAAGCATGGATCTGTTCAAATACCCATTCCTAACCTTTCACTCAATCAAACAAATGTTTAAGTCATGACTAACAACTCACTTGATCATGATATTCATACGGTCAATATGGTCTTCTCTTTACCTTTGATCCTACCTCTCCCACAACTAGAGGATCCTATTTTACCTATTCCTCTTCCACGACTAGAGGATCCTATTTCACCCATCCCTCTCCCACATGTGGAAGGGCCTCCTCTACATATCCTTATACCATGTGAGGAACCTACAATGCCTGTTCCTCTTGTACCTATTTTTCCTATTCTCCTACCTTTAAAAGAGCATGCCATACCCACTTCTCATCCACATGTTGAGGGGAGAATCATTTTTATTCTCTACCCTCTTAAAGAGCCTTCTTCACTTAATTCTCCTCCACCAATGGAGGACAGTGCCCCATCCACTCCTCTTTCACATATAAAGGAATCTATATTATCTATCCCTATACTAATCGAGGGACCTATTATAATTGCACTCATAAAACCAATTTTACCCCTTCTCTTACCAATATAAGAACACACCTTTCCTTCTTCTCATCTACATGTTGGAGAAGTAATCATACCCATGCTTTATCCACTAGAATAATTGACTTCACTAGTTCCTCACCCACCCAGGGAGGACCATGCCTCTTCTCCTACCTCAAGTGAAGAAGACTTGGTTGTAGTTTTTACTCATATTTTGCCAAAAATAGTAGAATCAAACACCTTCCCTCTTTCCCAATCACCTAAGTCTTATGTGGAAGCAATTATAAGGCCTATGACAACTTCATCTAAACCCTTCTCGTGGTTGGTCAGAAATCTAGACTTTCTTGACTCTAAAAAGCTAGACCACTCAGTATTTTGGGACTGACTTAAAGATGCCTATCTTTCATAATAAATGTCATCCTCTACCACCAACCATTTTACTACCATCTATTCCAAATTTTTTGACAAAGTTATAACTTATTTTCCTGGACCGTTAGAAGCATGACCCTCTACATCAGAACCATCACCATCATGGGTGTTTGCTACTCTAAAGCAAATTAGATCTTTGGGTGTTTTTCATATGTCTAATGTAATTCATCCATAGGTAAAGTTAGATTTGAATATTCAACCACAATTTGGAGATCCATAGCTTGAACCAAGGAAGAACGTTAAGCTTTCTAAGCCTCATAGTTCCACTCCTCCTCCACCCTCAACTTTGCCTTCGATTTTGGGACCCCATCCTTCCAATTTAGTTGGAGTGCTCTCTTTTCAAGCAAGACAAAAGGAAAATCTACCTCATCTTTTTCCTCTACCATTTAGTGTCCCTTACACATCCAAAACCTCGACACCTATGACTAAAAAGGTGTTAATAAAACCAGTGGCTATGCCTTCACCCAAAAGTGTGCCATGTAAAACCACATCCATGCCTCCTAAATCAAAGAAGGTGTTCACCCCTATTGTGACAATAAGTGCTAGCCCACTGATAGGCTCTTAGGCCTCTCTCTTATGTTATTTTTTGAAATCCTCCACCATAACCCTTCCTTTTATCAAGTCTTATCAGCCTCTTAGACCAAAACCATCTTGGTTCGATGACACACAAGTTTTTTTATATCATCACTCACCTAGACATGATACAAAAAGCTATAAAGCTCTCACATATATTCTCTAACAACACTTTAATATGAACAACCTTTTCATTAAGGAGCCTTTTTATAACCTCACAATTATTCTACTAGTTGCATCCCAAACTCTATCTACCTCCTCACTTGAGTCTAAGACCAATGACAAGGTTGTGCCTCCTCCACCACATTCTCTGCCTGTGCTCCAAATCAACATAGTTAATGTGGTGATATGGTCTCAAAATCAAAAGGATAAAGGTGAGTAAAAATCCATCACCCCTTGGGCTCATCCATTCTCAAAAGATGCTTCTCTACCAAATCCTAAGATATCTATTCTTGGTGCTCCCCAACCCACATCTTCACAAGTCATTCAAGACTCAATGGTGAAACAACTTCACCAAACCCATATAAATATGTCTTTATATGAGTTAATCCAAAACTCATCCTAGCATCACCAAACCTTGATCGAGGATTTATAAGCCATTGAGGTATAACCCGATGATCCTTAACCTCTTGTAGCTTTGGTAGATTCTCTTAATACTATTGACCTAGTTTCCTTTAGTGATTCAAAAATTTTGGCTCTTCACCCTAGAGACTAAGACCCTACACTTTTTATCACCACATATATCGATCAAACTCATGTTAAGAGAGTCATGATTGATGGAGGTGCTAGTATTAATATTATCTCCACTTATGCTTACAAATAGTTATCACTTCTTAATAATTATGTGTCATAGTCTAATGCGATACTCCATTCCTTTAATGATATTATAGTGACTACTATGGGTACTCTAGTCTTACATATATGTGTGGGTCCTCGCACAATCTTTGAAATCTTCTATGTTATCAAAGGAGAGTTCCAATACAATATGTTTCTTGGACGGCCTTAGATACGTGTTATGGCATGTGTACCCTTGAATTTACACCATTGTGTCAAATTCAAGCATGGTGGGTAAGTACATGTTATTCCTGCCGACCTGCCTCCTTTCAAAACATGTAACATGACTCATTCCATTGAAAACATCTTCTTATTTGCATTCTACCGTTGAAATCTCAACAAGCTTGACTACCCTAGTGACTCAGATACCGATGACAAAAATTCCTAACAAGGACCCCATGGAAGACACTTTCAAATGCCTTTCACTCAGAGAATATCACTTTTTGACACCTGACATGTTCCATACTCCACAAGAGTATGGAAAAATTCATATGTACCCCAATTATGATCCTCATATTGGGATGGTCATCCTATATGGTCCCCCTAACCTAGGAATTAATCAAGCTCCTATTATCAAAAATCCCTCCTCTTCACCATAGCTTTTTACCTATGACTTTTCCTTCCTAGGCAAACCTAGTTTTGATCACACCTATCTTTATAGGTATGTCTGGAAAGGATTCAAGTTGGGTCATTATGAGTATGGTACTCATACACCCATTAAATACCCCACTAGTAAGACCATCAAAGACGCCAGAAAGCATTATGGTGTGGGTTTTGACAAATGAATGAAACCCACTAAGGTGTCTCATATCAAGGAGCCACTCTCTCCTTCTCCATCCTCTCCTCTTCCCCTGCCATCACCTATAAAATTAGAGGTATTCATACCTCCTTTTTTTTTTTAATAAACACCATTTATTTAGGACCCCTAACCTATCATCTGGGTGAGGAAACAAGGTCCCTTCCTCTTATTCACCCTAAAATGATTGATGAAGACTCTCCCATTATTAACACTATCTAATGTCCGGATGATGATGCTACTCTCACCTACATGGGTGTAGATGACTCTTATATCCAATGATCACTCCCTTATAAAATTTAAACTATGTTAAATGAGTCAATCATTGACATTAATTTACCCTCTCTAGATAACCCCTGAATCTTCAAGATTGGCCAATCTTTAGATTCCCTTAAACAAACCAATTATGCCACTTTACTCTCTAATCATAGTAAATATTTACTTGAACTTATCATGACATGCCTAGCATTGACCCCTCTATCATCACCCATAATATTTTAACCAACTGTGATGTTAAGCCTGTTAAGTAGAATCTTCATAAGATGAAACCTCATATTTCTCTCTTTGTCAAAGAAGAGGTCCTATGCCTCATCTCTATTAACTTTATTCAACCCATTAACTATCTATAATGGGTTTCCAATATCATCCCTATCACAAAAGTGACAAGAAGAATCTACATCTGCATTGACTACCATGATCTAAATCTCATTTATCCAAAGGATGACTTTCCTTTACCAAGCATTGACCAACTTGTTTATCTGACAACCAACCATGAGATGTTATCTCTTATGAATGGGTTCTCAGGCTACAATCAAATCTTGATTGCTCTTAAAGATCAACACAAGACCTCCTTCACTACCCCATTAGGAAATTTATATTATCGGGTCATGCCTTTCAGCCTTAAGAATGCTGGTGATACCTACCAATGCACCATGACTTACATTTTTCATGAACTCCTACAAAAAATTATGGAAGACTATATGGATGACTTACTTGGAGAGTCTAAACATCACCAAGATCACTTGGCAATTCTCAAAATCATATTCACCCATCTCTTCTAATATAATGTTCACCTAAACCCAAAGAAATGCATCTTTGGGGTCCTTTTAGGTAATCTTATAGGCTTCATTATCTCCCTATATGGTATCGAGGTCGACCCTACTAAGGTTTGGGCAATACTAGAAATGCCTCTGCCCACTAATCTCAAGTAGCTCTGTAGCTTACAAGGCAAACTTCAATCGATCTACCATTTCATCTCTTAGTTGTTGGATCGATGTCAACCTTTTCATCATCTACTTAAAAATGATGTCTCCTTACATTAGAACATGGAATGTCAGAAAGCCTTTGATGCACTCAAAGGGTATCTCCTTTCCCCACCAGTTCTTATTCACCCTAAAGAGGACCAACCTTTTTGCCTTTACATTTCTATAATAGACCATTCCTTGGGTGCTATGATTGCACATCAGGATCATCAACATAAAGAGCATGCTATTTAATACATAAGATGAAAGATTATTGATTATGAAACTTGGTATACTCATACCAAAAATCTTTGCCTTGCATTAGTCTTCATAGCTTCCAAACTTTACCACTACATTTTAAATAATAAAACCTACATTGTTACCCATATTGACCCCATTAAATACATGCATTCCAAGCCATACCAAAACCAATATATGGCTTGTTGGCTCATGCTCTTTGTTGAGTTTGACTTGGAATTCATCCAAAAAAAGCCTATCAAGGGGAAAATAATTGCTACAAGTTAGTTGATGGTCATTTACCTAACAACCAACTTTCTAACCTAAAATTCCCTGATGATTCTATTGCAATGCTATCCACCGATGACATCTCCTATCAAATGATGATGTCATTTGATGGGTCTAAATGTCAACTTAGTGGGGGGTGTAGGGGTCATCCTCATCCCTCTTGATGGTGAGCCTATACCTCTGTCATTTAAAATAGATTTTGAATGTACTAACAATATGGTTGAATATGAAGCTTTGGTCTTAGGGCTTAAAATGACCATTTTCTTGGGCATCAAATCAATCATCATCTTTGGTGATTCCTAGCTAGTGATTAATTAGGTTAATGATTCTTAACTTTGTAAAAATAAAATTCTATAATGATATAAATATCATGTAGATGCGCTATTAGAATCATTCGACCACTACCTCTTGCAGACTATTCCTCGATCTACAAACAAGTTTGCTAACATGATGGCTTCCCTTGCCTCACACATTTCATCCTTACCCTCTTCTTCAAAAATCTGTCACCATGCATCACCTCACATTGCCCTCCTATATGTCAATTAACATCCTATTTGTGTGCAATGTTGACTTTAATCCACATGACATTTGGTACAAACAACTTGTTGACTATCTCACTTATGTTATCATTCCATCAGACCTATCTAATAATGGGAGACATGATTTCATTAAAATTACTAGTTACTACACTATGTTTTGGGGCCTTCTCTACAAATGAGGCTTTGATGGTCTCCTCCTTAGATGCCTCACTCATCCTAAAATCCCCTACACCATTAAATAAATCCATGATGAGATTTATGGTGGACATTTCATTGGGAACTCAATTTCCAATGCATCCTTTGACTTGGCTACTATTGGTTGACACTCGACCAAGACTATCAAAATTACATTTAGTGTTGTTTCAAATGTCAACAACATGCTAACCTCCTTCACACTCCAATCCGTGCCTTACAAGTCACTAGAGAATTTTAGCCCTTTTCATAATGGGTTTTGGATCTAATCGGTGAGATTAACCCTCATTCATCTCTTTAGAATCATTCTATCATTACTGCTACTGAATATTTCACCAAGTGGGTCAAGGCTATTCCTCTCATCTCCACTAAGGCTAACAAATTTTTTGACTTTATCAACCATCACATCATCTACCATTTTGGTGTCCCCTATAAGATTATTATAGATAATGTTAAATCTTTCAAGAACAAGACTATCCAAAAACTTTGTGATGCTTTTGGCATCAAATTAAGCTTCTCATCACCATACTATCCACAAGTAAATGGATAGGTAGAAGCTTCTAACAAAACCTTAACCAAAATCCTCATGAAGGTATTCAAAGATGCTAGTAGGGATTGACATACGTACATTCCCTTCACCTTATGGGCTTATCACACTATCATTCGAACCCATACATGTGCTACACCTTTTTCACTAGTCTATGGGATGGAAGCCATCTTTCATCTCGAGGTATAGATTCCTTCTCTTCACATCTCTCTATGAGACATACTTAATATTGATGACTTTTACCAAGAACTTTTAGCCTAATTTGAGCTACTTGATGATGTCATCTAGTATCCCTCAATCACCTCCAAATATATCAAGAGTGTATCAAAAATGATTATAATAAAAACCTCGAGGAGAAAGATTTAAATATCATAGATCTCATCTTAAAGGAAAATTAGCATGTGACAAACATGGAGAAAAGCAAACAGGGAAAGTTTGTTCCTAATTGGATGGGACCCTACATCATAACTCACAAGTATGGCTCAAGAACCTATCACTTGTCTTCTCTCAAAGGCAAGCTAGAACTTGAGCCTTTAAATGATTTTCACCTATGACTATTCTTTTGTCAATAAAGTGGCGCTTCAATGTGTGTCTAACTTAAGCTCATCCCTTGAGTAACCCTATTACATTCACCTCCCTTCCTCTTAACCCTTGATCTTGCACACTTATTTAACCTTCCAAGTGTTATAGTTTTGCCCTCATAAAATAAAATCTCTAATCCTCTATAGTCTTATCCATGACTAAATTCGTATGTAAACAAAAATATATAATAATAAAAATTGGGATATATAGAAAAAATATTATCTCTCAGGTCATGATTCTCAACGTAAATTGCTCCCTTGAAGGATAGCTATGTAACTTCTCATTGCTACTATAAATAGACTACTCCATAGAAGGATAGCTTAAAAAAAAGTTTAGACCACTCCCTTAAAGGATGGCTAAGTCAAGCTTTATTACCAAGGAAATAATGACTTAATATCTTCCTAAATTGATCAACTTCATATGACCTCAAGGCACCAACAACATCCCAATGAAGGCTTCTCACATTGATCAACCTACACAAGAAATAGAAAAAAAAAACTTTAGTCATGGAATTGCCTATGGTAGCTCTCAGGTCACCTAAATAAGGGTCATACCATCACCACTACGAAGGTTATGCTACCCACACACCCTAATTCCTTTAACCTTTTCCCCCTCTTACTCCCTCACAATCAAGGGACTTTGAAATCACTTGACACAAGGTGATCATGACATTTTTATACTAAATGAATGGTCAATACTACAATGCATGAATAAGGCTCATCCTCTCATGCCTATTCATATGGTCATTATGGTCTTTGCCAATGCAAAATCATCACATCCCTTTCTTTTCTATCACATGCTGATTTCTCTTTTAAAGTGGCATCTCACAACAAGATTCTCTTAACTTCTCGCCTACCTACCAATCTCTATTCTTACATCTTAAAGTTATATGTTTAAGAATAATGTTACTTACATCTCTATTTCAAGCAATGATGCTCAAAAATATCAACAAACATCATGGTGTATTAACAATACATTCTTCAATCATCACACTCTACTAATACTAATAAACCATTTTCCAACTAATTTATTTCATACAATCTCATGTGAAATGCAACCAACATAGATTCCCTAAACAACAGTAAATCAAGAAACTATAAAATCAAATAACTCATTTTAAGCATACACCATCACATATATGGAAAAATCCTAAGAGGAAACCAACTGCTCAACTATGCATGTACCATCATGAATATGGGAAATGCTAGCATAAAACACTAACTATCACTAACATAACCACAAATAACATCACATAAACCTCATACATAATATATCATCATCATCAATAACATCATAACATCTCACAATACCAAAATATCATATATATATATATATATATATTGAATATTAATATACATCAATAAATTGTATCAGTATCATATCTCTCTCACCATATATCTTTCAACTTCAGCTCATAGGCCTATATATAAAACAAAAATCACAATACATGTAGCCCTCAAAATATGCAAGCTTGTGGTCATGGTCATGAAGAGACAATATCATCACCACCCTCTACCTATCTACATCTATGTGAACTAGAGGTCATGGTGAATCTCTCTATTCTCTCCTACTCTCTAGCCTTAGAATATCTCAAAATCTATGAGAACTACCTAATGGCTCTCTCATAGTATGCAATACCATCTAAATTAGTGTTGTACCTCACTAGTGGCATAGTCTGGTAGATCCATCAAACCTACTGTAGGACCTTGTGTGTTAGGATCTTATAGTACAATTTATTACTTTTGTGCAAGCAACTAAACACAGAATTAAACCAGAATAATAACTAGAAATCAGAATCAACAAAGAATACGAGATACAAGAAACAATGAAAACTTGTATTAAACTCTTCTAGAAGGAAATACAATTGAAGAAATCTCTCATTCTTCCACACCTCTCAGATGTATAGATCTCTTTCCCTCAAGAGTTCTCTCTCACAATTACAAACACAATTCAACTACTTGAATTGATTCACCATGTTTCTCATACATGTTACACAAGCTATGAAGATCTATCCCTATTATATAGAATTAGGGATCATGAGCTATGCATTCTCCACCGTTATATACACCTCTTAATCAAAGGTTCAAATCAGTCCTGCCAAAAATAGAAATGCAAAATCAATACTAACAGTTAAACTTATCATGCAAACAATCTATTCATCCATGAAAATAGACTTCTGGAATGCACAGGTGATCAATGTCGGTCCCTGTCTACCTGCATATGACTGACATCAGCCGATCCATAACCAACGTTGACAGCCTCCAATTGATCCCTGACTGACGTCAGTGACTGTGTAAATACAACAACCTTGCATTTTCTCATTTGGTGAAGCTTTTAGCTCCACACCTCAATAATCTCCCACTTGGAGATAAACAGCTGCACCTATACCTATACAACAACATCCTCTAGCTTGTTTCTCCATCTTCAAGCTTAATCTTGAAGACCAACAAAATTTGAATGAAGATTCAACTTCTCCTTTGTTAACATATCTATAGGGTTCTTATCTATATGGATCTTTTCCAGCTTCAACTCACCATCCTCTAATACCTGTCTAATGAAGTGGTACCTAAGCTGTATATGTTTGGTTCTTGAATGAAAGGCTGAATTCTTTGCCAAATGAATTGCACTTTGACTATCACTGTACAATCTAAAACTCTCTTGCTCCTTTCTCAACTCTTCCATGAACCGAGTTATCCATATCATCTCCTTGCTAGCCTCTATGACTGCAATGTATTCTGCCTCTGTAGTAGACAAGGAAACAACCTTCTGCAACTTTGAAATCTAGCTAACCGCCGTACCACCAATAATGAACACATAACCTGTGGTACTTCTCTTGCCATCCAAGTCACCTACCATATCCACATCTACATACCCATGTAGAGAAGTGTCTGACCCTCCATAACATAAATTCCTACTGCTGGTCCCTCTCAGATATCTGAGAATCCATTGAACTGCTTTCCAGTGTTCCTTCCCTAGATTGGCCATAAACTTACTAATAACTCTCACTACTTGGGCAATATCAGGTCTAGTACATACCATTGCATACATTAAGCTCCCAACTGCAGAAGCATATTGAACTCTACTCATGTACTCCACCTCATCATGTGATTTAGGACGCTGTTCTTTGCTCAACTTGAAGTGTCTAGCCATAGGTGTGCTTACCAGTTTTTCATCCTGCATATTGAACCTCTCCAACACCTTGTTCACATAATCCTCTTGAGACAAAATCAAACTATGATTTTTCCTGTCTCTATTAATATTCATGCCAAGGATTTTCTTTGCTGCTCCTAAATCCTTCATGGCAAATGTGTGAGCTAATTTTACCTTAAGCTCATTAATATCCTACATGTGTGAACCTGCAACAAGCATATCATCTACATACAGCAATAGGATAATATATCTACCATTATCTAATCTCTTAAAATAAACACAATGGTCAGATTGACATCTACTAAAGCCATGCTTTGTCATAAACCTGTCAAATCTCAAATACCATTGTCTTGGAGCTTGCTTAAGACCATATAAGTTTTTATTCAACCTGCACACAAGCTTCTCCTTACCTTTGACCTCAAAACCTTTCAGCTGCTCCATATATATTTCTTCATCCAAATCTCCATGAAGAAACGCTATCTTAACATCAAGCTACTCAAGATGAAAATCCTCAATAGCAACTAAAGACAATACAGTCTGAATAGAAGTCATTTTTACTACAGGAGAAAAAATTTCACCAAAATCAATACCTGGTTTCTGTGCAAATCCCTTTAATACCAACCTGGCCTTATGTCTTATTTTTCCATTCTCACCTTCCTTTAACCTGTAAACCCATTTGTTTTTTAGTGCTTTCTTTCAATTGGAAACTCAACCAAATCCCATGTTTGGTTCTCTTTCAAGGAATCAATTTCCTCATTCATGCTAAGCTCCCACTATTTTTGGGATTCTACCTGCATTGCCTCATCAAATTTTTTTGGTTCTCCACCATCAATGAGTGACAAGTAGAATAATGAAGGGGAATAATGAATTGGAGGTTTATTTACCCTTTTTGACCTCCTCATGGGCATTTGAGAATCATTCACTGCTTGCTATCCACCTAAATTCTCTGTCAATGACCGATCCCAATCATCTCTGAGTCTGTACCTGACTGACGTTGGTTCCACTTGACTGACATCGATTCTTTCCTAATCAACATCGATTACTGTTTGATTGATGTTGGTTCCTGTATGACTGATGTCAGTTCCTTCCTGACTGACGTCAATTCCTTCCTGACTGACATTGGTCTCTGTGTTTTCTTGTGTGTGAAAATTCTTCCCCATGAGCTCATTTTGGATCATCACCTTGTCCAAATCAACATTGCCCTGCTCAGAATTATTCAGCTTCTTGAGCTGATCACTGTACATCACCTTCTCATTGAAAACAACATCACGACTTTTAATAATTTTGTTAGTTCCTAGATTCCACAACCAAAATCTGAAATCTCTAGAGCCATAACCAATAAAAGTGTACCTCATAGATTTAACATCCAGCTTCTTTCTATTTTCTTTATCAACGTGCACAAAAGCTTCAGAACCAAAAAATTTGAGAAATGAAAGATCTACTTTTTTACCTGTCCAAGCCTCTTCTAAAATTCCACCATTTAGAGTAGTAGAGGGTCCTCTGTTAATCAGGTAAACTACAATATCTACAGCCTCTGCCCAAAACTGTAAGGGCAAACCAGCATGCAACCTCATACTCTATGCATGCTCCATTATTGTTTTATTCATCTTTTCAACAACTCCATTTTGCTGAGGTGTCCTTGGAACTATCCTTTCCCTGTGTATTCTACTCATAAAATAGTAACTTTTGAATTTATAGCTGCAGTACTCACCACCATTTTTAGATCTAAGGCACTTCAATCTCAAACTTGTTTTATTCTCAACTAAAGCTTTCCATTTCTTAAATGTGTCAAAAACATCAAATTTATTCTTTATGCAATAAACCCATACCTTTCTTGTAGCATCATCAATGAAAGAAACATAATACTGTGATCCTCCAATAGAAGCTACCTGAGCTGGTCCCCACACATCTGTGTGAACAAGCTCTAACTTGTGCTTCTTCTTTGTTGACCTAGTTTTGAGAAATCTCACTCTCTTCTATTTCCCAAAAATACAATGCTCACAAAAATCTAGATCTATGCTTTTCAAATCTGAAAGCTTACCTTTTGACTTAAGAACAGTCATTCCCTTCTCACTCATGTGGCCAAGCCTACAGTGCCACAACTTTGCATCTACATTTGAAGTAGATAAAATAAAAGGAGAATAACCAGTAATACAATTACATAAATAGAGAGTACCTACTCTCTTACCTCTAGCTAATACAAGTGCACCCTTGGAAACCTTCCAAGATTTAGCTGTGAGAGTTACTGTGCAACCCTCATCCCCCAACTTTCCTATAGAAATCAGATTTCTCTTCAGGATGGGTACATGCATGACATCCTTCAACACCCATGTGTTTCCATTCTGCAATTTCAGCTGCACTTTTCCTTTGCCAACAATTTTACAAGGCTCATCATCCCCTAAATAAACTATTTCATAATCTCCCTGGACATAATCATTGAAATATTCTCTATTTGGGGTTGCATGAAAAGAGGCACTAGAATCTAAAACCCAAGATTCTATTTTATTATCCAAAGAAAATATAAGAGCATCTTGTGCAACAATACCTACAACTTTTGCTTCTTCTTTACCTTCATGCTGATTTTCTTCTTTAATCGAAAACCAACAATCTTTCTTTGCATGCCCTATCTTTCCACAATTCTAGCAAGTTATTTTTCTTCCATTTCTAGATTTGGATCTAATTCTCATCTTTGACTTAGACCTTGATCTCCCTTGCTTGCCCTTATCTTTTTGCCTTCCTCTGCTTTCAATACTTAAAGCATTACCTGATGTTTCCTCTGTGCTTTTCTTACAAATTTCTTCATTCAAGATTACACTAACAACATCATCTACTTTCAAGATATTTGTAGCAGATGCAGTATTACTAACTGCCATTACCAAGCTATGCCAACTTTTAGGTAAAGAGCATAAAATTAAGAGATCCTTAATTTCATCATTAAAAACTATTTTGAATGAATTTAACTAATTTACTATTGCATAGAAATCATTAAGATGACTAGATACAGATCCACCTTCCTGCATTTGAAAATTAAATAATTACTTCATAAGATATACCTTATTTGAAGCTGAGGGATTTTCATATAAATTTGCCAAAGTATCCATTAACTCTACCATTGTCTTTGCTTGTGATAAGTTGGAAATCACAGAAGATGCCAGACTCAATCTTACAGATCCCAGAGCCTTTCTATTAAGAACATTCCATTCTTCATCTTGCATATCTATGGGCTTGCTTGAAACCCCACCCAACGGTAAGTACAGATCTTTCTGATACAAATAATCTTCTATCTGCATCCTCCATAATTGATAATTCTTGCTGTTAAACTTCTCCATTCTTAGCTTACTTTCTTCTGCCATTGCTTTACTCCCACTCAATTAGAAACCCCTGTGAGTGACCTGTAATCAACACACACTAAGCTGATCTGATACAACCTATTAGTGAACCCAAGCTATGATACCACTTGTTAGGATCTTACAGTACAATTGATTACTTTTGTGCAAGCAACTAAACATGAAATTAAACCAGAATAATAAGTAACTAGAAATTAGAATGAGCAAAGAATAAGAGATACAAGAAACAATGAAAACTTATATTAAACTCTTCAAGAAGGAAATACAATCGAAGAAATCTCTCTTTCTTCCACACCTCTCAGATGTATGGATCTCTTTCCCTCAAGAGTTCTTTCTCACAATTACAAACATAATTCAGCTACTTGAATTGATTCACCCTTTTTCTCATACATATTACACAAGCTATGAAGATCTATCCCTATTATATAAAATTAGGGATCATGAGCTATGCATTATCCACCATTAGATATACCTCTTAATCAAAGGTTCAAATCAATCCTACCAAAAATAGAAATGCAAACTCAATACTAACAGTTAAACTTATCATGCAAACAATCTGTTCATCCACAAAAATAAACTTCTGGAATGCACAAGTGACCGATGTCGGTCCCTATCTACCTGCATATGACCAATGTCAGCCGATCCATAACCGACGTCGATAGCCTCCAGTCGATCCTTGACTGACGTCAGTGACTGTGTAAATACAACAACCTTGCATTTGCTCATTTGGTGAATATTTTAGCTCCACACCTCAATAATCTCCCACTT
Source organism: Torreya grandis (assembly GCA_037957365.1). Lineage (NCBI taxonomy): Eukaryota > Viridiplantae > Streptophyta > Pinopsida > Cupressales > Taxaceae > Torreya > Torreya grandis. Next base: position 1,755,918 of record JARHVA010003698.1, on the reverse strand, counting down.
GGAGATAAACAACTGCACCTATACCTGTACAGCAACATCCTCTACTAGTCCCTATGGTGATGCCTATGGTGATGCCTATGGTGGATCTTTTACTAGTCCCTATGGTGGAAGAGGGGGGTAACCTATCCTACTACTCTCAAACCATCTCTTTTTAATATCAGTGTAGTAACCTATCTCTACAGTGTCATCACCTATCCTTGTAGGACCAAAACCTATGCTTGTGTTACAATAAACTAGGTTTGTAGTGTCATCACCTATCCCTATAGGACCAAAACCTATGCCTATGATATATCACATGTCTACACAGCTGCATCTCTCTCTCTCTCTCACAACTCCATGTAAATCTAATCATGGTCTCCTCAGAGTCATAGGGTGCAAACCTACCCACCATACTTGATAAGCTACTATACACTCTAGATCTATCACACCTAGGATTGTTGGTAGTTCCTCAAAATCTATCCCATCTATCTCTTGGGGCAATGGAATGGGTGCCTCTATATCATCCTTCCTATATTGAGTAAAAGTAAAAGGTACATCATATAATAACCTAAACTATCTCCTAACCCTGACCACAAGTATCATTTCTAACTCTCCAGCTCACCTCCCCTTGACCCATATTATACTCTATAAGCCTACAAGCTGCTTTGCCTATCCTCTAAATACAAGATATGTCAAGTAGGGCCTCCAAACAATATATGAAAGAATTAATCCATTTATCAACCACCTATAATTATAAATATCCCACACAATGCCATCTACTCATGTATGTGCCATGTTATCTCTCCATCATCTGAAACTAACCCTAAAAATAGTTGAAATCATGACTGGTATCCCTAGTGGCCATGTCACCACAATGTTCTTGTATGCCTAATAATGAATTAAATGCCTAATGTAAAGACTATATCACCATCACAACCTCACACCCCATAACTCCCTGTATAGCTATGCAAGAAAAGCTAAGCCCCCATGTGAAGACTATCCATTGCTCAAACATCTATGCCAAAAATATAGTCATCATGATAGGGAATTTCCCTCCATCCATGTTAGGTAGTGCATACACTATAATGCATATCATCATTAGGATAATCAAGTGATGCTATTCCTTATCATCAATGTATAGTGGTTCATATGCAAATCTCACCAAATGATAGGTCACCTCATGGACATGCTTCCCAAACAATGTGTACATATGAATATCATGATCCTCCCTTGAACATGAGAAGAGATCATCACTCTGGAGTGGTAACTATAAAATCTTGTATACATCCTATTGTATCACTATCAACTCTCTGGTAGATAGATGGAAGGCGTTGATGGTGTGATACCACCTCTCTATCAAGGCTACCATTAAGTTAACATCTCATGAAACTCTATAATATCATCACACTCCTCTTAACCCTATAGCTGCCATGTGCTCCCACTTATCTATGGTGACATCCCTCCTCATCCTCATCAGTAGTGTAAGTAATCAATCTCATAATGTCAACTCCTACTTAACCTATGTCCACACACATAAAATCACTCCATCAAACCACATACCTTAAGTTATAAACCTCATCTTTTAATCCCTTTCCCTTTGGGAAAAATACATTGGCTTGAAGCCCTAATCTAGTTTATGTAGGTAGCACTCAATTGACATAGGGTCTTCTGAGGCTAAATTTTTTGTCTACCCACCTAACTATCTATGCAATTCATCCACTTAAACTCTAGGCCCCCTAGCCTGTATCTTAAACCCTAGGAAAACTAACCTATTCTTAAACTCTAGGCCCCATGGCCTATATCTTAAACCCTAGGCCAATCAACTTATTCTAATCCTCTAGGCTCCATGGCCTATATCTTATAGCCTAGGCCTAATGGTTTATTTTTCACCCTAGGTCCCATAACCTATTACAACTTACTTTTTCCTAAGCACTTGCCTTAACAATTTTAACCCATAGCTAACCACTTTTTTCCCTTCCCTTTGGGAGAACTAAATTGGCCTATGTAGGCAACACTTAGTCGACATGGGGTCTTTTAAGGCTAGCTCAACCATTAGGATAGTCCACTAATGCACCTATACAAATCAACTAGGGATGGATAATTGGCCCTAATTCTTCCTATAATTTCCACTTTGGGTTTTTTAGTGACTGACATTAGTTATATTTTGATCAACATCAATCTTATATGTTGACATCAGTGTCAGTTATTGATTGACATCAATGTCAATTGTCAGCTGACGTTGGTCGACCCAATCAATGTCAATGACTAATTCAGACCTAGGGCCAAATAACCCATGCCCAAAATTTAGGTTTTTTCCTAAAAACTACTCCCAACCCCCTAAAAAATCCACCTAAACCTACCTGTACCCCATCCACTAATCCCTTAATTACCCTCTATCCCCCCACACACTCACATTTCATTTAACCAATGAATTATGATCAAAACCTAAATTAATATAATAACCAAATCAATCCACTTAAATAGATCCTACCTCATCTCTTTATCTCCTCTGGGCTAGAATGATTGGCACCTATTATGGAGCACCTCCAGTAGGGTCCCCTCATCCCTCTACCATCTCCATCCACACCAAAACTCCTTTGATCAAACCATTACCCACCAACTGCTAAATCACACCCTCACTCTCACACACTCTTCTCAACCAATCACCTATCACCACCTCACCATAATAAGATAAGATTTATATGTTTTACATCACATGACACTTAGAGCTCTAGTTTCCTCCAATCCAATGTCACAAATGAATTTTGGTGGGCCACCAAACCCATTTTATTAGGTTTGGTCACCCACCGATGTCGGTAGTCCTACCTTAGGCCATCGATGTCAACATATTTCCTACCAACATCAATGAGTAATTGATGTTATCCACCTTAAAATTAGGGTTTCTAACCCCAACTACCACCCTTTATAAAATCACCCTAATTACATGCCTTTAGTGGTTCACATGGACTCCTTATGGGGAAACTTGGATATCACGTATATCTCCCCACCCACGACAACCAACTTTGGAGATCACTTAAATTTCCACCCATGATAACCAACCTTGGAAATCACTTAAATCGCCACCCATGCTGACTCTGACTGGAGATCACAAATATCTCCTCAAAAAATGACCCTTTTTGAGGCCACCTTACCTTGATCATTTTGATCGCTTATGCTACCATGCTATAGTTAGATATTATATGCACATGTGTATATTAGGTGTTTTTAGATCACAAACTTACTAGTTACATCACTTGTAACCTATTTTGTTTTCTACGAGCACTTCCTACCTTAGATACCTAGAGCACATGGACCATTTGAGTGATAACTTTGATCATTTTAACCCTATTCACTATCAATAATAAGTTGTGGTCTAATTATTTCTATCTAAGTCTTCCTTGCCTTTACCCATTTTTTATTATGTTGACTATAACTAGTAGTAGTATACATACAAGTAATGATGTTCCCATGTTCGTACTTAACATCCACCTATCCATTATCTACCTATCAAACCGGTACCAAATTTTAGATTCTTCTTTGTTAGTTCTCATTCTAAGGGGGGAATATATCATCCCATACTTGGAGCATCCAAATCTTATTTTTATCTCACTTGTCAATACAAGTTACAAGATAAAAAGGGGTAAATGTAGACACTAGAATTACATCACACACTTACATGAGTCCCTGTGTCAAAATCCCACTTGATCCCCTTTTCATTATTAACCTTCCTAACCCATGTTTTTAGCTTAAAATATTTAATTAAGTTAATTAAAACCCACTTATGCCACCTCACCTAGCCACCTTGTCTTAAGACTAATTATTACCCTCTGAGTCACCTTGAGATTTAGTTTCCTAATCCTAACTACCTATGACTTTATCTCACCCCTAACATAAATTCCTAACTACTTTCATCATAACCTTGCATTTTTAACATTTTCTAATAGACATCACACTTTGTAATAGAAGGAATAGAAAATGGGCTAAAAATATCCCTTTTACCTATTCTCATGCCATCAACATCAATCAACCCTTGACCAATGTTGATGAGATCATCAATGTCGGTTACTTAAGCAAAATTCCAAGTTGGTATTTGTGACCTAGGAATTCGACTCAAGAGAGGATGGTTAGTATGGTGTCAGTTCCAAAATGGAAACAAAATGAAATAAACCCACTAATAGCATAACATCTTGAAGCTTAGACACTAGGGAGAGATTAGTTAAAAAAATCAAATATAAGAGTTCCTTCACCTTCCTTGGATGCTCCAAATGCCTTTGTAGTGGTGGCTTGCTCAGCTTGTGCTCATGAAGTCCTTGGAAATGGAATCTTTGCTACCTCCATCTCTCCTTGGCACCTTTGGCTTTAGCTTGGAATTAATTTGGAATTATAACAATAGTTTTTTGAAGATTTTTGAACTAATTTGGCATTATAACTTTGCATCAAGAAAGCTTTGAAATGATGTTGTGAGGCCTCCTATTTATAGATTTTTATATTTGATCATAATCAACCTCAACCATCCATCTCAAGATTGATATGTGTGGTTGAGGATTATTTCAATTTATAGAATTAAGTTTGTAATTATCCTCATCATGAAATTGGAAGAAGGGGCGATTAAGAGTCATGGAAGGCATTGATGAGGCATGGAGGGCATGAATCCTAATATTTGTGGCATTTATGGCCTAGGGATGTCTTTCTAAGAAATGAGGTCACTTTATGATGTAGATATTCAATATTCATTTCCAAAAAAAATTATTCAACAAGTTTCCATGGAATTATTAATTAGTCCTTGATTTGGGTTAATTAGCTCTTAAGCATGATTAAACACTTTATGTACAAATTACTTAGATTGATCAGAATGCCTTATTATTGGTCCTAAATTTGACTGGATTGGAATTAGAAGTCCATGTCAAATACATTGGATGCATATTCCCATTTAGTATGCTACCAAAAAAATAACAAAGGCACATGTATTATGCAATATTTTTGATAGGAAAGATCAATCCAGAGCACCCAAGTGCAAATTTGGCATTTTAACTTGAAATAAACTGATCAAAGTTAGCTGGCCCATAAATTGTATTGCCCTATTTAGGGATACCCTGGCCAAAATTGGCACTTGAATATGTCAATTTCAAATCATTTAGCATGGTTTAGTGTTTTTAGGCTAAACTATGTGTTTTAGGTAGAAATTGGCCAAAAGCCTAGTGGAGGTTATCGATGGCCAGTTTTACATGTCTATAGTTTTCTCCTATTTGGAAAGATGTTGCAAACCATAGGAAAAACAATGTCTTCTCAAATAATGAGAGATGGTCTGTATTCCAATAAAAAGATGATGACTAAAGAATAAATATCCAAATGGTTTTAGAAAGCCTATGATGATGCCCCCTCGAGGGAGTGTCCATCACATTTGATGGATGGTCCCTCGAAAAGAAACTAGAAGAAAGGTGGAATTAATCTATGGTTGAGATTAATTCAAATGAAAAAATACTTGCATGCATTGATGTAAAAAGGATTATTTATTTTCCCAAAGGTGGTTATAATCATGAATAAAAATAAAAAAGAATGATTTACCCATAGGTGGTTATAATCATTAAGCAGACCTAGATTAGCTAAAGATGATTGTGCCCCAGTTAGGGTTGATTAACAAGCATAACTTAAGGGTATAACCTGGAATATAGATTAAAGATGAGCAGGTGCAAAGTGATGAAAGAGATGAAAAGAAGAATAAGTTTGATTAATATAATGATTCAATTGTACCTATTAATGAGGATATGCTCATCTTGATTAACAATGATACAACTAGAATGGGCAATGGGTTGTATTGATTAAGACAGGTATGAGGTTTTGCCAAGGTACCATAGATAAACTTCTATAGCTCCATTGATTATACGCCTTCGTGAATCTAATTTTTTTGTAGCATGTGATGTTAGGCTTCATGATAGAACACCATGAAGACTTGGCCAAAATATGCATAACGACTGACTCCTAATATCCAATAAACACTAAAAAATAATACACTAAACCCTAAAAACCATGATGATAATATTGACATATGAATATAGATAGAATCAAGAATAATGTGCTCAAGGAATCACCCAATGAATCCATAGAGATTGAGTCAAGGCAACAGTGCTAAAAAAAAACAAATAGGCAAGTAAACAAATAAACAACTTGAAATAAACAAACAAATATAAATCCTAAAAATAGAAACAAAAGAAAGCATCCTAATAATGACAATGCCCCAGTAAGGTAGATCAAGGATAACTAACTAGGCTTAGATAGGACAAATGTTTTTTTGATTTTTAAAATATTATGAATGTTTTTGGAATTTTAAGGTATCTTAACTCATTAGAGAATGACAAGATACTTGCTCATAAAATGATGAGAGTGTTTAGCTTAGGTTGCTCATAAAATGAAGAGAGTGTATGAAAAGGACGACTGAGGTGACCTCAACATGAATTGAGTATAACCCACATAATCCCATAATGACCTTAAGTCATAGTAATTCCATCCACACAAAAGGTGGGGAAAAACTAACTAGGTCCCAACAAGTTATCAAATCTGGCAAATAGCTAGTTAAATGAAAATAATAATGGCAAGGTGATGTGGCAATGCATGATAAACAAGTGTTGCCCCTAGTTTTCCCATAGGTGGTTATAACTAAGATACAATGGCATAGGTAAATGATAATAATTTTCCCATAGGTGGTTATAATTAGTAACAAGACTAGTGAGACATTGATTTGCCCATAGGTGGTTATAATCAAGCTCACATAAATAAACATAGATATAGGATGAAAGATATCTTGATAGATCAACTGTCACACTAATTTCATAAACTGTCATTAAAACATGGATTGGATTGATTTTTGAAACTTGATCAGAATCCTCCCACAAAAGGTGTGAGAAGAACCAAAGTAGCCAAAATCAAAATAGGATTGGGTAGGATGACTAAAAATAGGCTTTGGTCTAGATAGGAATGGAATGATAGGATGGTACAGTCTTGCTAAGGATAATGATGGTTTTTGATAGATTGGATAAAATGGTAAGAGTATTTCCCCCAAGTAATGGGGTGAATGGCAAGAATATGTGACAATGGCATATAGGCATTTGTAACAATGGAAATGGTAGTGTGAAATGGTATGGTACATGTTTTTGGCTTGGGTGTGGTAAAGTGGCATATAATTATGCTGTTCTTATTGAGATGGGGATGCATGTCCTAATCAAAAAATGATACAAACAAAATACTTGATCATGTTAATTGCTAGCCCACACCTCATGTAAATAATTGCTCTATCAAGAATGGCCTACAGATTTGGTTGCTGAGAATGCTTTTGTGATCTTTATTGGTCATTGATTCTAATTCCTTCATGTATCAATACAAGGTATCTTTGTAGGCTCTATAAAGGAAAGCATGACCATGGATGGTAAATAGGGAAAATAATGCATGGTAGGTTTGTTTGTGAAATGGAATGGTAGATGATAATAGAATGTATAATGGTGGGGAAATAAATGAAGATCAGGGCTTTCAGTCACACATAATATTGCTGATATTGGATTCAACATAAATTAGGGCCGAAGACTTTTTATCTTGATAAGAAAATTAGTTTTTTTTGTTGTTTGGGCTTGAGAGTAGCTACCATTTGATTAGGTTGTAGATTGGAAGCTATTTTGATTAATCTTTGATTTTATCTTCATCTAACAATGAAGAACTTTTGTGCTCAACTATTGGTGCCTCAAAGAGGTTTTCACCAATGAAGTTGTCTTGATTGTCCTATAGTGCCTCCAATAAGGTTTCACTAATGATCATTAGCTTTTGACTTTAATTATCTTCTATCACTTTCAAAAAAGTCTCACTAGAAGATGCTGAGTTTTGACTTTGATTATCCCCTAGTGACTTCAAAAAGGTCCCACTAGGAGAGTGTTCCTTTACTACATGAATGTTATCTTGGCCTCCTTGCTCTTCTTCAACTACTATGTCACCATGGATGCAGTTTAACAAAGTGTGATTCTATCAGTCCCAATCAACACTTGTGGGAGATAAAATGTCAATAATATGGATATTTTGGTTAATGGTAATGGCCTATAAAATGGTAATGAAATGGGGAGAGGCTACGTAATCCTTATAGAAGATACTATGATAAATTGTGTCAAAAATAAAGTACTCATCCTCAAAGACTATAGAAGGATTAAAAATGCATTCAAATTGATTTGTGAGGCATGCGTAACCAATGTTATAATAGCCATGAACATATTCTTCTTCTAAATCTAATTCTAAAGCAAGGGATTCTGAATCCAATGTCATAATTGATGTTGATTATATTTATAATGCTAAATCCAATGTCGGTTCAAAAATAGAACCTGACTCTAACTCTAATTCTTCATTTGATTGGTACCCTATTACAATGATGTCTTGTTGAACATTTGGTTTTAGACAAGTAATGACCTATGATGGCATGATGGGCTCCACAAAGATTGGTTTATCAAAGTGAGACTCCTCTAAGATGGGAAATAGGTCAAGAGACTAGCTTGTCAATAAGAGGCCCTTGAAAAATAGGCACATGGTTGAGGTAATGATTTGCTCAAAGGTGGTTATAATCATTAAGAAGTGACTAAACAAACACTAGCTCATTAGAGTGAGACTCCTCAACAATTGGTATAAGATCCATATGAAATTTATCACAAGTTGACTTATCACAAATGGTTAATTCAATATAAACATCTTGGATTGCTTGGTTCTCTTGGTCTTGGTTTCCAATGAGTTAGAAATTACCAGTTTTGAGCATAGCTTGGTCTTTGAATGATTGGATTAGTTGTGGTTTTATTGGGATTGGTACTAGATGAGGAATGACTTATGGTTGGATAATGGTAGGTCCTTAGGGATCATGATTTCTCACATGAGCCAAAAGACAAAGTCTTGAGATGGTAATGATAGGGCATTGTGGGGCTTGACCACCTTTACAAGTCAAATGACTAGGTCCTAAAATGATGAAGGGGTGTTATGGAGCTTGATTTCTCACACAAACCAAAATATGAGGTCCTAGTATAGAAATGGTATTCCTTAGATATTTTATATCTTGATGGCTTATATAATCCAAAGGATGAGGTCCTGGTATAAAAATGGTTGGGTGTTGTGGAGCTTGGTTGCTCACACAAGCCAAAGGACTAAGTCTAGGAATGGTAATGGTATTCCTTGGATATTTTGGAGCTTGATGGATCATATAATCCAAAGGAGGGTTAGGGGTAGTCGATGATCAGATAGAAAAAGGATGTCATGAAACTTGATTGATTGTATAAGCAAAAGCATCCAAGTCTTCCTCATAAACCATATCATCTCAGTCATAAGTTGGCTCATAAGCTAGTTATTGACTATGTTCTATGTACTAATTTTTGAAAATATAGTATGGATTCGTATCTCAAACAACATTATCTATAGTTAGGTATTTAAAGGCCTCTTCACAAGCCTCTTCATACCAATCAAAGTCTTGAGTTGGATCGTAAGTTACTTCATGAATTTGTTCCCATGAATGATTAATATGAGCAGAGAGAAATCTATCTCACAAACCATATCAACATTATTAGGTTCTTGACAAAATCCATAAAATTCATTTTGTATAGCTATTTTATCATAAGTTGGATTTTAAGTGACTCCACCATAAGTTTAGTTAGACATATTCACATAAAATGATGAAATCTATGAAAACAAAAAGGCTTAGAGTTCTATAAACTCTAAAAAAATATGTCCAAAGAACAAATGGTTCAAGCTTCGTCTAACTTGGTCAAAGGGGTGGAGCTATAACTCCAATATGGTTTGAAAGTGGAGTTGTATCTCCAAAATGATTTATGCTAAAACTTGGCATTAAAAAACTTAACATCAAATGTCATACATAAAAGGTCAACCATCTAAATAAAAATGGACATGTCAAAGGTCTAGGTCAAAGTGTTCCAAACAAGGTCTAACTAGGAAAGGAAAAACTTGAGTTACTAGGTCTTTTGTGCAAACATGGAGCCAAAATCTAGGCTCAAACAAATAGGCATGTGCTATGACTTTTGGCCAAATGATGTCAAAAGTTAGACTTGAAACAAAGGCTGATATGATTTAATCTAACAAGTTTGGAAACAACTTTGACATAGGCCCAACACATAAAATCAAACATAAACATGATCAGTTGACATAAGGCATAAGACAAAAGGCTCTTTGAATAAATACTATGTTTTTCCAAATAAAGGCACAAACAATGATGAGGATAGGCATTAAACAAATAAAACCATCAATAGTTTTCAAATTTGGGTAACTGATTAACTAAAGTTATGCAACCCAAAAGAGAAAGATTTGTGTATAAACTCCATGAATTGAGGCCTAAATATAAATAAATCAATGTTTGGATCCAAACTTTATAAGGTTAATTAAAAACTCAACATTGAAAACTAGGATTTGACCTAACAAGCTAGACAAGATCAAATAACATGATGGAACATAAGTGAGGTCCAAATGGTATACACAAAATGGTTTGAAATAAATGGTTTTTGATACAATGGTAAAAAAGTATTAAAATAATTTGAGTAGCCTAATGACATAAGAATACTCGACTAATGTGGTCAATGTTATGTTTCAAAGACTCAAAGGCAAAAATGGTTCAACATGATTTGGGTAGCATAACACTACCCTCCTCAACTCAAGTGACACACACACAAACAAGTTTAGAAAAAAAATCAAGGCACAAGTGTGGTGTAAAATGGCCATCATAATGCCTCTTTAGACAAAAGAGTGACACATATATAAATTGGTTTTGACATGGATTTATGAACAAATAAACAAGTTTTAGTCTCAAAACATACCAAACAAAAATGACCAAAATACACTAAGTATAATTGTCCAAATCCTATCAAGGGTATGACATGTGGGGTTGAGTAAAACTAGCAAGTTTCAAACATTTATAGGGGAATCAATTGCATAATGACTTTCATGTCAAATAATGCAAAATAAAAGCATGGATTTTAGGTCTGTATTACTTAGCTTGTTGTAAAAAGGTCTACTCTTTTTTTCAATCACTACATCTTGTTGTTTGCTCAATGTAGTGCAATGTCCAAAGTGCCACTATGTCTCATGTGCAACTCCAAAGGAGCCAAATCAAGTCAATGTTGGGAGATGAAACATTGGGTCAAAGATTCCATAAAGAACTTGTAGGAGGTGATGAAGTCCCCCTCGCAAGCCAAGATGCATAAATAAATAAATCATGAAAGTATAAATACTTTAGGGTCATTTTCAAAGTCACCCAAACTTAGATGAGTTTTTAGGGAGTAATTTAGATGACTTTATTTCTAAGCTTTGGAATAGGCTATTTGCAATAGGAATAGTGATTTTAATTCTAAGGGTTCCATATAGGGGAAAAATGAAAGAGCATACACGTAACATTCCTCTTTCTTCAAAACAAAATCCAACTAAACAACTATTGAAAGCAAAAATTGACAAGTGTGTTCAATTTTAAACCCAAATAAAATGTTTTGTGGTATTCATTTGACCCCTTGGTATTATTTGTAAACTTTGAAAAAAATCACCCAAAAACATCTAAATATTTTGTTAAACATCGAAAACAAGGTTCCTAATCAACTTTCAAGCATGAAAAAGTGATTTAAACATGTTTTAAGAAAATATCAAGCTTGGTCCTATAGCAAAAGTGTTAGCATGTCCTTTAGCTTTGAAGCTCTTTTGAGTTTGAAACAACAAACTTTGGAAAATTAGCTCTTAGATCTTTCTTTTTGAAAAAACATAGTGACCAATGTCAGTTACTGGCTAACCAAGATCTAGCTGATGTCAGTTCTACTGACCAACATCAGTTAAGTTAGGTAACTAATGTTGGTATTTCTACTGATGTTAGTTATTGTGTAAAAAATGTGGCAACCAAAATAGGAAAATAAAGTTATAAAATTAATTTTCAAGAGTTTGAAAGGCTCAAATAAGCATTTTAGGGCTAAAAAAGGATCTCCTTCATGTATAGGGTGCACCTAATCCCATCGGGTGTGCCATTATGTGACCTAGGAATTTGACTCAACAGAGGATGGTTAGTATGGTGTTAGTTCCAAAATGAAAACAAAGTGAAATAAAAAAACTAATAGCATAACATATCTAGGCATAGACACTAGGGAGAGCTTAGTTAACAGAAGCAAATGACAAACACAACTAAAAAGCAAGGAATCAAATACAATAGTTTCTTCACCTTCCTTAGATGCTTTAAATGCCTTTGTAGTGGTGGCTTACTCAGCTTGTGCTCATGATGTCCTTGGCAATGGAATCTTGGTTACCTCAATCTCTCCTTGGCACCTTTGGCTTTGGCTTGGCTTGGACTCAATTTGGCATTATAACACTAGTTTCTTGAAGCTTTTGGAACCAATTTGACTTTATAACTTTGCATCAAGAAATATTTGAAATGATGTTATGAGACCTCCTATTTATAGATTTATAGATTTGATTAGAATCAACCACAACCATCCATCTCAAGATTGAGATGTGTGGTTGATGATTAATTTAATTTTTATAATTAAGTTTGTAATTATCCTCATCATGACATTGGAAGAAGGGGCAATTAAGAGGCATGGAGGGCATCATGGAAGGCATTGATGAGGCATGGAGGGCATGAATCTTGATATTTATGGCATTTATGGCTTAGGGATGTCTTCCCAAGAAATGAGGTCACTTAATGATGTAAATATTCAATATTCATTTCTAAAAAAAATTATTCAACAATTTTCCATGGAATTCTTAATTAGGCCTTTATTTGGGTTAATTAGCTCTTAAGCATGATTAAGCACTTTATGCACAAATTACTTAGATTGATCAAAATGCCTTATTATTGGTCCTAAATTTGACTAGATTGGAATTGGAAGTCCATATCATATGCATTGGATGCATATTCACATTTAGGATGCTACCAATAACAAATAATAAAGGCACATGTCTTGTGCAAGAGTTTTGATAGAAAGATCAATCCAGAGCACCTACGTGAAAATTTGGTATTTTGACTCAAAATGAATTGATCAAAGTTAGTTGGCCCATAAATTGCATTGCCCCATTTAGGGATACCCTGGCCAAAATTGGCACTTGAATATGTTAGTTTCACATCATTTAGCATGCTTTAGTGTTGTTAGGCCAAATTATGTGTTTTAGGTGGAAATTGGCCAAAAGCCTAGTTGGAGGTTATCAATGGCTAGTTTTAGGTGTCTATAGTATTTAGGTCACAAAAATCAATTATTCATGCATAGGATTTTGGAAATTAAAGTATCCTACATCACTTTAAACATTGAGGCTTACCATTACTCTACAAAAATTAATCCAGATCAGGAATTGATACACTGCACAGAGCTTGAACTCTTGAGGACCAACAACACATGCTTGTATTGTCTGTTCACCCATTGGTTCACCAAGCCTCATTAGATTCATCTATTTGATAGTCATATTTTACCCTTTTCACCAGCTAAGTGTATCTCAATGTTTTGTAAGTCTTTAAATAGTAAATTTATAATTACTTTACATTATACTATTTATTGTTGCATGAACCCCGACTCCTTTCATGGAGGAGTTGTAAAGCTCCCCACCCAATTATATCTACCCTAGCATACTAACCCTCTATCTAGACTCACATGAGTCTTATCCACCTCCTTACAACTCTTCCCAACCTCACAACTTGACCATACTCCTATTCTCCCTCCCAAAAAAGCCTTCTCTAACTCATTCTAATACTACTGCCCTAACTAACATCGGTGACCCAAATCGACATCAGTGACCCCAACCAATATCAGTGACCCCAACTAACATCAATCCTTTAATCAATGTTAGTTACAATGTTTCTAAACCAATAACCTCAAAATCACCTAACAACCTTCCCAAACATAGACCTAACTTATCATCCTGCACTATATTATATTCTACTATACTTAGACCTGCAACATAGTAAATAGAAGTCTAACTCTCTCTCTTTAGTTTCATTTATTTTAAACTTTGTTTTAAAATAGTGGATTATCATCCCAAGGAAGTTTCATGCTTCCTAAAACAAGTGTGTAGCTTGGTATTCTGCACATATCTTTACTAACAAATATTTTATGTAGTGTTTTATTATGTATAGTTGTCTTCATCCATAGCCAAAGAGGGGAATCTACAAATTCTGTAATGGTGCAAACTTATCTGGGTTTTAATCACTTATCCCTAACTCTCTCTCTCTCTCTCTCTCTCTCTCTCTCTCTCTCTCTCTCTCTCTCTCTCTCTCTCTCTCTCTCTCTCTCTCTCTCTCAATGTAAAATAAGCTTAAAAGTACTAAAATAGGTAATAATATGATGGTCTCAATATTTTACAGTAATATACTTGTAATACCACCAAAATTTCATAGTTCAACCATATACTATGCTTTTTTACAATATTTAATACATTTGGGAAAAACCTAATTTAAAAAATATTTGTTACACTAAAACAATGTTACAAATATTTAATACATGTTTAGTATCATATTTGTTACAATCACTAAAACCTCATGCCCTCAGGTTTAACAAATAAACCAGATTGTTCTATTATGGTTATTAATTATAAATACTCAAATCACTCCACAAAAATATAAATATAAATGATCAATTCATTATAATATGATTATGTTGTTATGGAATATAACATAGATTTAGAATTTTATTAATCCTTTATAATTCTATCCCATACTTAAATTGGGTAATGAAAGTTTTAGTGATGCCTTATTTCTAACCATCTTCCTGATAAAATAAGGTGGTTTTGATTTTTACAAGCATATGAATACAAAATGGTAACCATCATATGATATTGCATATTTAATAACTAACTTATACATATCATTTAATTAAATATTAGATAACTTATACTTGATAACCAAAAAATATATAATACCTCTAATGACCTTGCAATGTATCTTAAGTGACTTACACTATAGCATCAATGACTAACAAAATCGATATTGACACTACTTAGTTCAACAGTCTTACGGGCATTAAGGTTTCTTACAACAATCTCCTTCACTTAAAATTCATTGTATAAATAATTTAAGTTTCATTTTAAAATATTATAACTGGTTAGATCGATGCCCTATCAGGTTGGATTAAGACACCATATTTTTAAATCTCTATATATAGGGCATCGACTTACTGTATTAAAATTATGGGTATTCTAAATTCTATTTTAATAATTTTGTTAATATTTTTATTCTAAAGAAATATATCTAATCAAAAGTTTGTCTACACCATACTAAATAAATTTTGTTTATTACTAAACATAAACCAAATGCCCACTAGAATTCCAATTCCATTTATCCTCAATGCCTAACTTAAAATAAAATTAGCTAAGTGGTACGATGCCCACCAATAGAAGTTTTTAAGTTCAAATCATATTAACAAGAGATGTAAATGATGCTACATGGTTTTGTGACTAGGAAAGGTAATTCAACATAATGTAAAATACATATAACTAGTTATATGAAAATACTTAGATGGATGGGAAATCGTGTTTAAATGTGACATCTTATGTAAAATTCTATCCATAAAAACATCTAGTCACTCCCTAAATCAAATATCTAAACAGGGTTTTAAATCCTAGTTAAAAAATCAAATGGGGTGATGCCCTTCTGTAGAAACTCTGATCCAAAGTTTATCTCTTTTAATTTACAACTTAAGAAATTTACTTAGGTATAAAATACTTAATACAGGGTTTCCATGCCCAATACCAAATTACCCACTTATTTTTTTTATATTTAACTTTTATATTTAATACTCAGAATACATACTATGTTGACGCCTTGTTGACCTGACTAAAAATAAGATTGAATTAAATACTATTTTGATTTCATGATAACATATTCCATACCTAATTTAAAAACACCAACTACAACTTCCTAAAATAGGACACTTAGAAAATAAGATTATTTTAACATGGATAAATGACTACCTGGTATCCATACTATCCTCTTCTCATTTTGCCGTGCTTGCTAGCTTCTTTTTCCAAAAGCTCTTTTCTTCTTTCTTCTCCTAGGCATAGGCTATGCCAATTATCTTCCATTTTATCTTTTAAATAAAAAATTTATGCTAAATTCTTTTCCAAATTTTTGTTTTTGTTTTTGTTTTTATCTTTTTGTGTTTGCTAATTTTAGATCTTTAATTATTTTCTTTTTTTTGCTAATTTTAATTTATTTCTTTTTCTAAAAATAATTCCCTTTTTATATTTTAATATTAAATTCTAATCTCATATTAAACCCATTCTAATATTTAATTACACTTTAGCACTTTAATAGTAAAATAATAAACCATATTAATTTTACCTTTATTAAATTTGCCTTTATGTACATTAATGACACATTAAGATAAGCATACAATGGAATTCATTTTATAATCTTATCTATTCAGGAAACCATAGAAAACAACAATTTAAACAAACACAAAAAAAAATCATTTTAAATGCATTTTCTACCATGACTAATTATTATGGTGTGTGCATGGTTTCACTAGCTCTCTATCGACCTGTGATGTCTCCATCTATAAAATCCTTTCCAATGATACTCTTCCTCTAGTATACTCAAGGACATAATTCTCCTACATCCACATCACAACATAGGTAATTAGATCTTTTCACATGATAATCATAAGCAACAATATATAACTAAAATGATTCACTAATATGCTTAAATGTAAATACACACATAACTAGTTCATAATAAGGAATCATGTATTATAATTTAAGTAAGAAACATTCTATTATCCTAAAATAACATAAATCTCAAGCTCAATAAAAAATATAACCAAATCTGAATTTGTTAATTGTAGATATCCACAGATAATCTAGCAAGCTTATCTAATGAGGAATCAGGATGTAACATTCAGTCACACAGGTATAGACTTCTTAGAATTAGGTGAAGGTCCACCTAGAAGCTCATTTTCCTATTATGATATTACACTAACATGGCACAAAAGACACTAGCACAATGAGATATTGTCTAAAATACCATGCATTTATCTAGGAGTGTTTCTAACTCCTTATCACTATTTAGGATACCTTTCATAGTTCTTCTACCAGTTTCTAACCTATCACTTGTCCATCTCAATAAATTTATAGCTAAGTACATATTTTTTAATTCATTTTTATTTATAGCCTAAGAAAATAAATCAATTATTATACAAATTAGAGGCTATCAAAATTTTTGTATTTATTCCCTAATTTATTATTCCAAGACTTTAACAAGCTAGGGTTTTATAATCCATAATCTCAAAATAGTTAAATCATTTGGTGAACTTGACTTCAAAAATATTACCTAAAAAACCTATTGTACCATTAGGGTTTCCATTCTCACTTACATAATTTGCTCATTTTCATTTTTCAGCCTTGCATCATGATTATCATGATGGAAGCAATTTTTACTTTTTGGTATAAAGTTTGGTGGTTTGTCTTGCATGTTTATTACCTACCATTTGTATAATAATGCATATGTATGTCACTCCTCTCATGTATCCCATTAGAATTAAATTTAATTCACACATTAGTCCACCTCCTCTTGAGCTCCCCTTCTATGGAGAGTATTGTTGCATGGCCAATTTTGAGTTACCTTCATTTACTACTAGATGACTATGATCTTAAAGGACTCATTTTCACCTAGATCAGTTGACTACCTTCACTCCCATCTCACCTCTACTACTTGTGATCAAGGAATCCAAGAAGGATGGTTAGATTATATGCTAGTTTCACAATGAAAATCAATCAAAATGAAAACTAACACACTAACATGCATAACACTATCTTTCCTAGATCAAAGGGAGGAGCATGGTGAATAAACACAAATGAATAAAACACAAATAAAAATGGAAACAACTCTAAAAATTCCTTACCAATTCCTTGAATGCTACAAGAGGTTTCTTCATTTGGCTTTCTCAGATTGTGATCAAGTCTTCATTAATGGGGCTTGACTATCTCCATCTCCTCTTGGCCCCATGGTTGGTTTGGTTTTGGCTTTGATATGGATTGGTTTGTGATTTTTGCATTATAACACTATGGTTATGAAAACTTGCATTATAAAACTACTATTTTCAAGTTCTCTAAATAGAGAGGCAAATGCATGTATTTATAGGTTTTGAAATCAACTTGAAATGAGATAAATCCTAGCCTAGGTTTGATTGATTAACCCTAGTAGAATTAAAAGGTGTCCAAACCTCATGATTAGCATGGAATAGGCATGGGTGGGATATTTTTTATATTTGAAAACTCACAAAAGCTAACTCTTTGATTTTGAATTTTCCTTTTTGATAATTCATTTAATTACTCAAGGATGAATTCAATTAGAATTTGATTAGGATTGCATGTTAATTAATCATTTTAAGCTTTTGAATATTTTCCAAGTTTTGATTTAATTGATTTGGGCATTTGCTCTATTTAATTTATTTTTGGGTCAAATTGATTTTAATTGCATGTGATGAAGCCAAATTCAAGACATTTAGAAATTCTTAGGCTAGGTATTCAATGGTTGGTAAGAATTGATTTAAATTTGGGTATGAAGCCATTGGTAGCCACTTTTAGGTGTCTATAGTTTTCCCTTATTTGGGAAGGCATTGTACCTTGTAAGCACACTAACATCTTGTAAAAGAATAAAAATGTTATTTATGCTTACAAATTCAATGGTGATGAATGAACTATAGCTACCCCCTCGAGGAAGTGGTTGGAAAAGGGGTCGGTAAATGGTCCCTCAAAAGAAGGAAATGAGTGGACCAAACAAATGAAAATGATGGGGTGATAACATAATGATTCACCTAAAATTGGTCAAAATCATTGAGAATGCAAGTGGGATAGTGTACAATGGTTTGCCCAAAGGTGATTATAAGTATTGCACCATGATAGCGGTAAACATGGTATGATAACACAATGAGTTGCCCAAAGGCAGTTATAATAATTGAGAATATGGAGCTGCCCCAGTTAGGGTAGATAAATAGGATAAAAACATGCCCCAGGTGGGTAAAATAAAGTGAATGATTTACCCAAAGGTAGTTATAATCATTAACCCTCAAATTGGTGATAACATAATGATTTGCCTAAATGTAGTTATAATCATTATGAATGCAGGTGGGATGGTGTATAATGGTTTGCCCAAAGGCAATTATAAGCATTGTACCCCAGTAGTGAAAAACATGGTATGATAACACAATGATTTTCTAAAAGGTGGTTATAATCATTGAGAATATGGAGCTATCCTAGTTAGGGTAGACAAATAAGATAAAAGCATACCCCAAGTGGGCAGAAGAAAGTGAATAATTTTCCCAAAGGTGGTTATGATCATTAACCCTTAAATTGGTGATAGCACAATGATTTGCCCAAAGTTGGTTATAATCATTGAGAATATAGGTGGGATGGTGTATAATGGTTTGCCCAAAGGTGGTTATAAGCATTATACCCCAATAGTGGAAAATAAAATTGATGGCTGATGATTGAAAATATGATGACAATAACTTGATATAGAGGATAAATATGGGGATAATCTTCTAGTAGGGATATGTTTATCTAAACTAACAAAGGTTGAAATTATTTTATTATTTAATTACTCTATTTAGGATATGATTGGGATTGGATCAAGAATGTTGTTGATGCCAATATTGAGGAGATATCAATGTTTTCATTGATGTGTAGACTTATCAAAGTTAATTTTTTTTGTAACATGTGATGGTAGGCATCATGATATAACACCATGAGGACTTGGCTAAAATATACATAAGTACTGACTCCTATGATCCAATGCTCAATTGAAAATAATGCACCAATGATAAGAACCATGATGATAATGTTGATGTATGAATATGGATGGATTCAAGAATAGTGCATAAGGAATCACCCAATGAATGCACATAGAATTGAAGCAAGGTAATATTACTTAAAGAAAACGAACAAGCACACAAAAAAATAAACAAAGAAAATACAAAGAAAAACATATGAACAATCGATAGTTAGTCACAATGTTAGCACAAACAACATGACACAAATAATATGGTGAACATTACCCCTAAAAAATAAGTGACAACTTAACAAACAAACAATATGGGGGAATAGAAGAAAATGAAAGGGTGGTTGAGTTTTCTCCATATTCACTAGATAAGTGGACGTTACCTACATAGTTCCCTTAATAGGATATCCAATAAAAACTTTAGGTTGAATGTAGTTTTCCTAGGATATAGGATAGAATAAAATGATGATGGTAAAAAAAAAACATGATGGATGTGATATAAGAATAGGAATAAACTCATGAAATGGTGAGGGCATGGGATAAAAGGCAAAAAAAGATGGGGAAACCAAGTGACAAGTGATTTCTTGTGACTTAGTGAGGGTTCCCAGAATCCTTAAGGCAAAGAAGTGGTCAATGTTTTTAAAAAAAAAACAATTTTCATTTTTTTAGAATTTTTGAGTATCTCAACTCAATCAAGAATGTCGAGATACTAAATGGGTCTAAGCTTGTAAAATAGTGAGAGTGTGACTCAATTAAAATGTTACTCATAAAATGGCAAGAGCATATAGAAAAGGGGGGTCTGAGTTGACCTCAAAAAGTATGGAGTGTTACTCACATAGTCCCAAAATGGCCTCAAGTCATAGTAGTTCCACCTAACAGTAGAGAAATCTGACTAGTGTAGCAACCAATTCAAATAAGATAGGTGTACTTGGCACAGTGGCATAGTATGACATAGGAATGGCTAGTTGGTATGTCAAGGAATAATAAGTAAGTGTTTCCCCTTGTTTTTCCATAGGTGGTTATAACTAGGATACAATGGATTAGATTAATGATACTAATTTGCCCATAGGTAATTTTAATTAGTAGCAAGACCAGTGAGACACTGATTTACCCCTATAGGTAGATATAATCAAGCTCACATAAATAAACATGATTAAAATGAAATAATAAATGAAGGATGCAATTTCCAAAACTTTTATCATACCACTCCAAAATATTGCCTTTGTCTGGAATTCTTGAAACAACTATTGAAATTGATCTGATTCTTTGTGTTGAAAGTGTGAAAACAATGGATGAACCAAGGTCAAATGGGATAGGTGGGGAGTGATCAAAACATGTTAAGTTTATAAAACAAAATGGTAAGATGGATAAGTGATAGGAAAAGTGATTGGATGATAGAATGATATAATGGTAGAATGGTATAAATAATAATATTAATAATATGGTACAACTTGAAATGGTCTTTATAGACAATACACCAAGTCACTCAAGTGTAGTACCTCTTAAGGTGTATAATGTTCATAGGATCATCAAGTTTATATTCATATAGTGTGGTGAGCTTGTATGCTCTTGCACCATAGTATATAATAATGATGAAGGGACCTACCTAGTTAGGTTTGAACTTGCCTTTATACTTCTTCTCAACCGTGGTATTCTTTTGGTTCTCATTGAGTATAAGATCACCAAGTTCAAAGTCTCTATTTTTCACACATCGATTGTAGTGGCCATAGATTTGATTCTAATATGCTTGAAGGTGATTTAATATGGTCAAGCATTTTTAATCAAATAACTCTAGCTCTTGTAGGTGAGCTACTTGATAGTCTTCATCGTACAGGACATGTTTCAAAGAGATACATAATGAAGGTAACTCAACTTAAATGGGAAGAATGGGTTTAGTACCATAAAAAAGTGAGTATGGAGTGGTTCTAATGGGAGTGTGATGATTGGTACATTATGCCCAAAGAGCGTGGAATATTTGGAGGTGCCAATTGTGACCAACATCATTGACAATATTTTTGAGGATGTTAACAATGTTTTTATTTCATGCTTCTATTGGCCATTAACTTAAGGGTAATATGATGTGGAAAAATGTTGATTAATCTTATACTTAACAAATAGAGATTTGACATCCTTTTATTTAATGATACTATATTATCATATATAATATCAGAAGGGATACTATAGTAGCAGATGAGATGGTTGAATATGAATTTGGAGATTTGATTTCTAGTCATGTAAGTGAGGGGTATAGCTTTAACCCACTTAGTGAAATATTCTGTGATAGTAAGGATATGTTTATGGTCATTAGATGAGGTGGAATTTATCTTCCCAATGAGATCAAGGCCTCATGTAGCAAATGACCATGGTGTCAACATTGGTTTCAGAGTCTTGGTTGGGACATGAATCAGATTGATATGTCATTGACATTTATCTCATCTTTTCACATATGTAGCTACATCTGCATATATCATTATCCAATAATAACCAATATGTAATAATTTTTTTGACAAGATATAACTAATGGTGTTGGCACCACATACCTCTTTGTGAACTTCCCATAATGCTAGTGTAGATTTTTCCAAAGGTAAATAATGAAGTAGAGTTCTATCAAAATTACAATGATATAGGGTTGGCCTGAGTAAGGTATAACATTGGGCATTATGGATGAAGGATTTGGTTTATTTTAAGGATAAGTCTAGTGGAAAAACATGGTCATGTAGGTAAGTGTATAGGTATGAATACCAAGTAGATTTGGGACCAACAATATTGTAGATCATTGTGATGGTTGATGGTTCATGAATTGGCACTAGTAGATTTTCAATGAGAAATTGGTAGTCTTTTACCATATCTATATGTTGAATGAGTGACCCAATGGTGGCCATTACATCTGCTATTTTGTTACTTGCCCTTGGTATATGTTCAAACTAGATATCAACAATTTTCTACTTGAGAGTGTCAACCATGGCCTTATAGGGAACCAACTTGTCATCTTTGGTCTAAAAGTGGTCTGTAACATGATTGATCATTAATTGTGAATAACCATAAAACTTTATATGAGATATGTTTCATTTTACTACCTGTCAAAGCCCTAAAATGAGTGCTTCATATTCAACCATGTTATTGGTATAAGGAAAGCTAATTTTGAATGACTTAAGAAATCACCCTATGGAGTGATAAACAAAAGGTTTGCACTTGATTTATGTGTTGTGAATGATCCATCAAAATACAACTTCTAATGTTGCTCCTCAAGAGGTGTTTCAATGATGGTCATAATGGATTCATTGTGAAATTGGAATGTGAGTGGCTCTATATCTGCAAGGGGTGCTTCAACAAGATGGTCTACAATAGCTTGTCCCTTAATGGATTTTTGGTTCACATATTCTATCTCAAACCCATTGAGAAGCATGATCTATTTGGCCATGCAGCCTTGTAGCACTATTTTAGATAGTAGATACTTAAGTAGATCTACTTTTGAAATGATCATGGTCTTATTATTCAATATGTAATGTCATAGTTTTTGAGTTGCAAAGACCATGGCTAGAGAGGATTTTTCAATGGGAATATAATTGTGTTCATATGCTACTAGTGTATAACCTAGATAATACATAGCATGTTATTTTCTATTGTCATCATATTGAGCTAAAAGTGCCCCCAGGGCTTTATATGTTTTTGATAGGTATAGAAGGAATGGTTTCCCTAGTATAGGAGGTAATAAAATTTATGGATTCACAAGATAGTCCCTTAGTTTTTGAAAAGCTTTTTGACAATCGCGATTCCAAAAAAATGTGACACCCTTCTTAAAAAGATGTGTAAAAGGATGACACTTATTTGCCAATTAAGATATGAAGCATTGAATAGACTGGATCTTACCCTACAAACTATGGAGCTAATTCAAATTGGTTAGTGATGGCATGTTTTTTATGGCTCATACTTTATTTGGATGAACTTCTATACCCCTACAAGACATAATGAAGCTAAACAATTTACCTAAAGTAATACCAAACACACATTTATTAATGTTGATCCTAACTTTGTATTCACATAGTTGCTCAAATATTCTCTTTAATGTTGTTAGATGATCAACCCTGGTCTTTGATTTTCCTATTATTTCATTGATGTAGTCTTTAACAAAGTCATGTATCATATCATGAAATATGACTATCATGGATCTTTGATAGGTGGCCCTTGCATTCTTAAGACCAAATGGTATAACTTGATAACAAAATGTTCCCCATAGAGTATTGTGTTTTGTATTGGTCTTATGATGCTATTCGGATCTAGTTATAGCCTGAAAATCCATCCATCAATGAAAGCATCTCATAACCCATTGTGGAGTTGACTATCATGTCAATGTTTGGAAATGTAAAGTCACCTTTGGGAAAGCTTTGTTAATGTCCCTGAAATTAGTGCAAATCTTGATTCCTTCTAGATTTTTATTGATAGGTACAACATTAGAAATCCATTCACAATAGTCGATTGACTTGATACATATCACTTCCAAGATCCTCTCCAACTCTTTGTTTACCAATACAATAATGTAAGGATGCATCTTGCATAACTTTTGTTTCACTAGTTTGGCATTAGGATATACCACAAGGTGGTAAAAAACCAAGGTGGGGTCCAAACCAAGCATGTTAGAATAGGCACATGCAAATATATCTATAAGCTCCCTTAATAGGGATGTAAGGACTTCAAGTTCCTTCTTAGTGAGGGTAACACCTAATTTGATTCATTTTGGGTCATCTGGAGTCCCAATGTTTACCTTTATTATGTCTTCCACTAGAAGGGTCAAACTATCTTCAAGAATTATGGGTAAAAATTTAAACTCTTTGTCTATGTCAAAGTCCTCTGTTAGGACTAGTTATTTAATTTCTCCTAGACATGATGAATCAAAATCACTCAAGGGGAGGGATGACCATGTAGAAAATGTTGTTTGGAAATATTGAATGATGTGGTCAAAAGCTTATTGTTCAAGACTAAATTCAGACCCATAGGCAAGTTTTCCATCATCAGTATCCTGGATGATTTGATCAAAAACATGTTCTTATTCAAGACTAAAATTAGACCCATAGACAAGTTCATCATGGGTGGTCTCTTGGTCTGTACTTGAAGAAGGTTGAACACCCTCATCTAGTGGTGTCTGAAATAAGTTTTCACCACTAAATTGGCCTTTAACTTTACTTTTTCTCTAGTCTAAAAGTGCATCAAATAGGTTTTCACTTTAGGACCTCAATGCTTTATTTATTTACTTTTGGCTAAGGGTGTTCACCTACTCTCCAAAATAGGTTTCAAGATCCAACTTGATTGAGAACCCTTTTTTGTGGTCTCCCAACAGAGCATTATCCCTAGGGCCTAGAAAATCCAAAAAGGCCTCATCATTCTGAAACTCATCAACTAGCATGTTGGATTCTTATTGGCCTTAGTCTATTAGTTAGGGATAATATAATGGTATAAAGTTATGATGAATGACTGATTAAAGGGTACAAATGGAATTATTATCAAACAAATTGGTATGGGTTATGTCACTGAATGGGCTATGCTTAGACTCTACTTCATTATTGACATTGTCATCACTAGTCATTGGTGATGGAATTTAAATAATATACGTGGGGTCATCCCCAGGTGGTTCAAATCAAAGCCCATAGGTTCATTTTTACTTAGTCATAGAAATTGGCTCAAGTGTTACTTATTGATTTGACCCGAGGCCTCCTCCTTCATAGTCTTGATTTTCCATGATATGATTAGGAATGGGATACTTGGAGCTCTTGTAACAATCAACCAATTTATCATTATATAACCATGATTCATCACCTTTGAGAGTGTCATGTGCTTGGATGGAGGCCGGTATGAAAGTGATAGGTGTTGGACTATGCATATGGCCCTTTTTTAATTTGTCATTATATGAGTGGTTTGGCTTTTGGTCTTCCAAATGACTTTGGGTTTTGTGGAAGTTTTACAATGTGAAATATGTCATGGGTCAAGTATTCTTTGGGGCCATTATCTAAGATGGTGTAATGATTAGATATTTTAGGAGGTGGTATATGGGAAAGTGAATCAAGGGTATCAAGGTCAATGTAGTTGGCCTCTAGTAAATCAATAAGTATTATTTTCCCTTTGTCTTACTTAGTCACTGGATTCATGTTGAAATGGTAATTGTAGCTCTTGAACTCAACCTCTAAATGTTTATAATGCTCATATGGATGAAAATCTCCTGGAATACTAACCTTTATCCTTGAATGGGAGAACTTAATACACTGGTGTAATGTTGATGGGACTACATGAATTTCATGTAACCAAGATCTTCCCAAAATCATGTTATATGACAAGTTGATATATAACACATGGCAAGTGTATCATGGGTTAAGGGCCCAATGATAATTGGTAAGTTGATGGTGCCTTGTGATTCTCATTCTTCATTATCATAGGATTTAATGGTGATTGTTTCTTCTTAGAGATCTACTGTTGTGTACCCAATAAGATTGATGAGATTTAGAAACACTATGTTTAAACCTGATCCATTATCTATGAGGAAATGTTTTACTTTGTCCCTTATTATGTAAAGTTCAATGTATAATGGATTATTATGCAGTGGGCCAAAAGATGACATATCAATTTGGTTGAAGGTTACTTTTTGGGATGGACCTAGGTGTCCAACCAAAACTTAAAATTTGTTAGGATATATGTTATTTAGAACTATGGATTGACCAAAAAACTTTGTCAAGATGTTTTTATGGATGGTTGACATACACAACAAATCTAAAATGGAGATTTATGCTAGTGTATTTTACAATTTTTCAATAGTGTCAAATATTTTTTTTTGGATAGTGGTAAATGGCTTATTCCAAGGTAAAATGACTGGTTGGATGATGGGTGAAGTTGTGGATGGTTGTGGTCCTGGTATGGTAATCCTTGCCCACCAAGTTGTGATTGCATAATCAAGATTAGGTACAGGACCATTATTGATAACAAATTATGATGAAGGGGGACCAAATAGGATAAGTCTCGATTATTGATGCACTTGTGCCTAGTCACAAGATAATGATGAGTTATCAGTATAAGGTCTTAACATGGGAATCCTTACTTGTTGGTAAGCCTATGTGTGGTCCCAGGTCAAGGAAGGATTATCAGAATGGTTTGGTTAATTTAGTATGATTAGTAATGGTCTTGTCTGATTGGTAATTGGTCTTAGATTAATAAAAATAGTGGTAACATGACCTCCTACAATATGTCCTACAACTACACTGTAGTCATGTGTAACTAGATTGTAGGTATATTATTTATTCACACTGTTCTAGACTTGGTTTTTTCCATTTTTTTGACATTGTTGGTTTTGATATTAATTTTTTTGAGTCTATTGGTTTGGCCTTCATTGCTATTGTTGTTGATGTTGCACTAGCCATTTTGTTGTTATTGTTATTATTGTTGTTGTTGTTTTTAGTTATGTTGTTGATTGTTATGTTGGGGAAAATGATTCTAATAAATGCCAAGGCTTTGATTGGAGGTGGAAGATCTATGATCCAATGTGATCTCTCCATTTTCTAACATATTCTAAATTGCATGTCTAATTTTCACACAATGCTACAAATTATGGCCATTAACCTTATGAAAATCATAGAATTATTATGGCCTATACCAGTCTAGCATGTTAGTGCCCTCATAAATTTACTCCTTTTGAATAGTCCATTTGATTAAGTTAGCTGATACAAGTTTGCAAAAGATTGATTTAATGGGCTCTCCAAGGTTAGTAAAGGATCAATGAGTAGGCACGTTTCTCCTTAGAGGAGGAAGGTTTTACAAAAGCATAGGAATTTATTGCATTTTTTGTATTTGATGCACTAGTCTAGGTTGTTGAAATTACTGCATGTGTTGTGGCTATTGTAAAAGGTTATTGGTTAGGAGTAAGCTAGAAAGGTAGTATAGGTTGAGCACATGATTTTTGTACCATTTGGACATGTCACAAATCTATTACTATATTACCTATAAAATTATTATTGTGATTGAATTTCTTGGGTCTTTCATTGTTATTGGCATGTGCTGATTGTGATGCTTGCACTTGGATTGGATGTTGATTTTGGCCATTATTCTAATTTTGATTTGATCTTTGATTTGATGAGTCTAGTTTAATGAGGGATCTTTTGATCAATAAAAATTTATCAATGGTCTCTTTGAATGTGTGCACACATTGTAACTCCAAATTATAAGATATCTCACTATGTATATTTTTGGTAAACACACCGAGTTAATTACTTATCTAGTAGATTGTGGGTGAATTGGCTTGCAAGGGTTCTCCATCACTGAAAATAGCTTGCAAAGGTTTCACCAACTTTCTATTTGGCATATGTTAAGTCTACCAATAAAGTATCATGATCGATATTTTAAGAGAAGTGTTATATGAACTTGTTTGAGAGATCATCAAAATCGGGTATTGAATTTTTGGGTAACTTCATGAACCATTCCAATGTTTGCCCTATTAGGCTTCATGGAAATAATAACAAAAGGTAGATGTTTCTATAGGCCACTGGTTAACATGCAACAAATAATTATATCAAATGGGCGTTGGGGTCACCTTTCCCCTTATATTTGTCAAACTTTGGTGGTTCATACCCTAGAGGAAATGGTATCTGCAAGTAATCTATGTTGAAAGGGTAATAATAAACATCATCTAACTTAAAATTTTTGGTTTGTTTCCCCACTTGAATGAGGGAAATAACATCCTTCATTTTTTGTATTTCTTGTGTGAGTAAACTATTAGGATCATTATTATATTGAGGTTGAGTTTATACAGTCATAAGTGGACTACTTTGACCAAGGTATGATGGAGGCATTTTCTAGGGAATGGTGGATTGGCTACGGAATGGACCAGGAATACACATACATGGATTGGGTTTAATTATTGAAATTGCACTTGTGGTTATGTGAAATTATAGCTAGGGTTGGGTATGTAGGCCTATTATTATGGTTGGGATGGAGGAATATAGCCATAATATGCTTGTTGAGGTTGAATAGGGACAATTGTTGACTAGTCATAACTGACTGATTGAGAGGGACTTGTGAACCAAGAACCTATCACTGAACTTGTGGCATATTCTACATGAAAGGAAAATATTACCTAATAGGTACTCAAGGAACATTTTAACATCTAGGTTATGTGAATCCCTATTGGGAAGTGGATGTATGTTAGAGATTTAACATATGTCACTAACTAATATTTACACATTGTTGGTTAGAGATCATTTAGTTTTGGATTGGCATGTTAGTCTATGACTAAAGAGGTATGTTCATTGTTACCTAGTGAGGTGAAACATTGGTTTCCCCTATTGAGGTGGAAATATTTTTTGCTTCAGTTATATGGGTACGTTTGATAGTGCCTATTGTTTTGGACTATTACTCGTCACCTATTAGGGTGGAGTAAGATTCATCACATTTTGTTGTGGTATGGCACTAGTCAATAAATGACTAATTAATAATTATTATTAGGTGCTTGATGAAGAAGATGGTGTTGGAGTTTTGTCAGTGATGTCTCCAAAGTGACCCAAGATGTTGATGAGGTGTCATGTGTGCTAGAATGATAATGACAAAGTATGATTCAATAAACCTTGATATTCCTGCATGGTTATTTAGTGTTTTATTGAGTGAGGCATTTGATAGATGATATTTTTAGTATGGAATGTTTTAGAGTACCTATGGGGTATAAAGAATTCTTATAATGAGTATGAAAGTGAGTTGATCTCATCTGGTAGTTCTTTGTTTTCATTTAGACATTTTGGGTCTAGTGGCAAGAAAGTTTAAGTAGGAAGTTTGTTGACATCACCATTACCACATATGGATGAGTAAAGGGGGTTGGTCATATGGTTATGATAAAATTATTTCCTAGTTACTATGTACTAAATCATTTTAATAGTGTTTTCCCATAGTTAATTTTGCAATGTGGTAAGAAGAGCTGAGTGAGCATTTTGATGGTAGTATATGTTGCACGTGTGGACATTTTAGGATAATATGATCATATGGATTTATTAATTTTTTATCCTATTTTATTTTCAATAAATTTCAGATCATGTGCTAAATCATGATAAAATCTATGCATGTTTAAAGTTAGTCTCCCAAACAAATTCTAAGCATAGTTGGCTCTGTGACAAAAGATTTTGACAATGAATTTTAATGATGTTATATCTCACATGTGAGAAGGTTCTAAGAGTAGTTTTTTATATGGATGGATTATCATTTTAAACTTGATCATGTGGTTCAAATTATATATCATGCATCTAAGTTCATCACAAGTTATTGATGTCCAAAGTAGGCTTTATAGGCATATTACAGTTGGTCCCCATACTTAGTCAATTTGCATGAAGTTAAATATCTAGACCTAGTGGAGATATAATGGTTCATGAAAGTTCATACTTATAGATCCAATGGTGCATGTATAGTTAAATGGGTCAATGTGATAGTTTTTTAGCAAAGATAAAGATCAAGCTCCTTATAAAAGGAGTGACCGAGCGTGTTTATTCCAAGATGTCAGGATGCAATGAGATAGTGCCAAGTACATATTGTTTAAAAATTTAGAAAAGGTAAAGGATAAGGATCCAAAAGTGAGAAGGTGTTTTTATATATTTATTTAATGATGAGCATTGCTAGCTAAAGACCTAGTTGATCCACAAAGATCAACAGTGTGTATTGAGTCAACATTGCAACGTTGCATGAGATGAGGTCAAATATTCGATGTTTAACAATTGAGCATTGGTGCCTATGCATTAAATTTTAGATAATACAAATGGTGTGTAATAGATCTGAGTAATGAGGACATGAGATACGAGCAAAGTGGTCAAATTTTAACTGTGACTATTGTCATTTAAATATTCAAATTTAATAAGGGAAAAACTAGTGTCTAGTCTTTAGGCCATATCTTTTGATCTAGATATAATTTACTCATGATTTAAAAATAAAATATGAAGAGGAATCCATGGTGCATCTAATTAAACTTTTAAATATTTTAAATTTTGTATAAATAAATATATTGAGCTCCAAAGTTGATTGTGTTTTCATATATGTTCTGCAAGTGACTTGAGAAGAATGTTTGAACTTGTGTTGATGATGTTTTGATGTCTCATGATGACTTAGCTATGGTAGTATTTTAGAATCTATGAGGATGTTCTATGTCATATTTTGAGGTTTTTATAATTGATATTGAGTATGTAAATTAATTAAAAACTTGACTATGTTCATTGAATACATTGGCAGTTTAAGTGATCATGTTAGAGGAGCAAGTTAAAGGTGTTTGGGAGGAATTATTGAGTCCAATTAATATGGAGATATTGTATAAGTCTCAAATACTTGTGTGAAGTATTTTAGTGTCACAATTATCCATTGATAAAATGTGGAGATTCATAATAAACTGATTATTTTTTACTGTGTATGACTAGTTTGAGTGGTCATCTTGAGTGAAATAGTTTGAGGTGTTTTTGGCCCATGTTGGAGTGTCTAAGGCACATGGAGATGTTGAAAATATCTTGAAGGTTATATTTATATTAATTTTTCATGTGGTTATGTGAGAAATTTATGTATTTGATTTAGAAGTTTATGATTATGTTTTTATGTATGAAGACCTAATGAGCGAGGTGACCTAATCGATACGTTCAAGTATGGAGTTGGTGTTCTAGGTGGCATGGATATATGTGGGTATGACTAAGGGGTCATTTGGAATGGACCTATGATTTTGGAAGTGGTATTGAGTTTCTATTTTCCTCATTGAAATGCTAAGTGGGTGAATAGGTCTCCATGAGACCTATAAGAGCTATAAGGATCTTATTAAAAGATGTAGCTACTTAAGGGTGACCCATAGATGATGTGGCCAAGTGATGAAGATTTGTTTGAGCCATGTATTGATGTAATAGAAGAATTAAGGGTTAAGGCAAGTCTAATTGATGACCAAGAAGTTATTTATCATGATTACTCTATAAATAGTGAAACCAAATGTGTTGGTTTTTAGACTTTAAAATGAGGTTTTAGAGAAGGCTTGTGGGAGTGGTGTGTACATTAAAGTGAAGAAGAGAAGAGGTTGAGTGTGCCTAATGGTTAGGTTGATGAGTAGAGTATATTAAGGACTGTGTGTATGAACTGTAGGTCATATTTTTGATGCCTGAATAGTGATCCTAAGGTTGAGGATGAACAAAGCACATATGGTGTTTGTGTGAGCTTGGTGGCTGATCTGAGAGACAATTTAGAGTGTGGAATGTGTGTATGAACATTTGGTCATGTTTTTTATGTGGTGAATTTTTTTTTGTTGAGGAGTGAAGAGTGATCCAAAAGGTGGCTTTGGATGCATTAAGTGTGCAGATTTGAAGAAGTGGGATTAGTTGTGATATGTAATGTGTCCCAATTAATCTTTGTTTGTTGATTCAAGTATCTAATGTTCTTTGGCAATGAGTGTTGAGTGAAGGTAAAGAGTGATAATCAGAGTTCCATAATTAGGTGTTGAAGACATTAGTTTAAAGGTGGAGGCATTCATAAGAGGTTCTAAAGGACTTGGTCTTCCTTAGGGTTAGTTGCTCATTGTGAAATGGGTGTTTCACTAAAGGTAGGTGGTCTAAAGGAGTTGATCATCTTAGGGGTAGGTGCTCCTTGTGGAATAGGTGTTTCAATAAATCTTGGTTAGGAAGACATGATCAGTCTCTGGTTTATAATACCTTACAGGATAAGTAGTCTAAGTGTTTACAGGCTTGAGAGTGGGTTTTACTCTCCAAAAGGGTTTCCCACGTATGTCTTTTGTTATGTGCTTGATCTTGTATTGTCTCTCTTGTTCATTGATATGAATAATGTGTATGATTCATGAATGGTTATGGTAATTGATTAAGAGTAATAAAGGATTGAAATTAAAGTTAGATTATTTGGGCTCATAGATTTATCTCTCCCATTTGAATGATTGTACCTCTAATAATTGGTATTAGAGTAGGTATTTTGGAGGAAGCTTAATAACTTGAAGGAGATTTTAGATAGGTAAAAAGATGGATAAATAGTTGAATAAATAAAATAAATAGTGGAAGACCATGATCAAGGGACTTGAGGAACATACATGTACTTTGATGAATGATGCTAAAGAGGATAAAAATGTTATCAATGATCTCAAGGTTCAGCTAGTAAATTCCAAGACATGTTTGAGTTCAAAAGAGAAGGATATCATTCATGGTAAATAAATTTTCCATGAAAAAAAAGAAGATGAAAGTGAGGAAGAATAATTTGATCTAGAATTTGAGCTCATGAGTGCACTTGGTAAACTAAAGGATCATAAGATGAGGTTTGTGATCAAAGATCTTGAAGCAAAAGTCAGTTCTCTTGAGGGAAGTTTGATAGAGAAAATATGTAAAATAAAGGATGACATGGATAAAGAAGCTAAGAGTGATAAGGAGACTATCCAAGTTCTCATAGGTTAGTTTATGGCTACTATTTCAAGTATAAGAGCTAAAGAGGATGAGTGCATTTAATTGGAAATCAATCTAGATTCACTGAAGGATAAACATAAGCAATTTATTATCAAGATAAGTAAGCATGATTAAGATAAAAAATAATTCATATCAAGTCAAGAGAAATGAAAGAATACTAGTTACACAACCTAATGTAATAAGGTATACCAATTATTTTCATGGCCAATGTCATTTTTTCTATCAATATGGTCATAGGGGAAGAGATTGTAGAAACATGAGCTCTAGGAATGAGTTCACATGGTGCCTTGGAAGAATGAGCAATTGGTATTGGAGAAGACTTAACTTAGATCAGTCAAGAGGTATGTTGAATGATATTGTTTACTATAGTTTCAGTAAAGTATGACATATTGATGTAGACACCTAAATCTAGCCACCAATGACCTCCAACCAGGCTTTTGACCAATTTCAACCAAAGTGCACAATTTGGCCTAAAAACACTAAAGCACATTAAATGAGTTAAAATTGACATATTTAAGTTCCAATTTTGGCTAGGGTATCACTAAATGGGGCAATGAAATTTATGGGCTAGCTAACTTTGATCAGATCATTTTGAGTCAAAATGCAAATTTTGCACTTGGGTGCTCTGGATTGCCCTTTTCTATCAAATTTCTTGTATGAGATGTGTGTCTTTGTTATTTTGTGTTAGAAACATCCTAAATGGGATAATGAATCCAATGCATCTGAGATTGACTTCCAATTCTAATCTAGTTAAATTTTAGACCAATAACAAGGCATTCTGATCAATTTGAGTAATTTGTGCACAAAGTGCTTAATCATGCTTAAGAGCTAATTAAACTAAATTAGATCCTGATTAATAATTTCATGGAAAATTGTTGAAAACTTGTTTTTCAAAATGAATATTGAATATCTGCCTAGATATGTATGCTAATTAGTATGTTTTTATCTCACCCTAGTAACTAGTCCTAGAGATGTATGAATATATATTGAAAATTGTTTTTGTTATTAAGCTCACCCTAGTAACTAGGCCTAGAGATGTATGCTAATTAGTGTGTTTTTATCAATTTGTTTGCATTTTTGACTAACACAATACTAATCACCTCTCTTGATTCAAATTCCTAGTTCACATAATGTCATGGTCTAGGATTAATGGAGATGGCATGATCAAATTCTTTTTTTGAAAATTGCCTAGTCTCAGAAATAGAAAGGACGTAATCTAAAACACTCCCCAAAAACTCAAAAAAGTATTGGGTGACCTTGACAATGAACCTAGTATTTTTATTTTATCATTTCTTTATTTCATGTAAACTTAGCTTACAAGGGGGACGTCATTGCCTCCCATGAGTTATTTAGGGAAGCTTTGACCTAGGATTTCATCTCCTAACATTGACTTCACTTAATCCTTAGTTACACATGGGATGTATCTGCATTTAGACATCTCATTACACTGAGTGAACAAAAGGATGTAGTGGTTGTAAAAAGGATTAAAATTTTTTACGAGTAGCCAATGCCATGGTCACCTAATTTCCATGATTGTATTTTACATCATTTGATATGAGAGTTATTGTGTAATTAATTCCCCTATAAATGTTTGAAATCTTGTTAGTTTAGTCAACCCCACATTTCCATACCCTTGCTAGGATTTGGATGATTATACTTAGGGTATTTTGGTCATTTTTGCTTAGTATATTTTAAGACTAAAACTTATTTGTTTGTTTATTAGACATGTTAAAATAATGTATTTGAGTTGAGGAGGGTAGTGTTATACTACCCAAATCATGCCAAAACATTTTGAGCCTTTTTAGTATTTGAAACATAACATAAATCACATCATTTGAGCATGCTTACATTGTTAGGCTACTCAATTTATTTTAAGACTAGTTTACCTTATATCAGAAACAATTGTTTCAAACCATTTTATGTATACTATGTATACCTTTGTCTTGTGTTGTCATGCCGTCCAATCTTGTCTAGCTTATTTTGTCAAATGCTAGTTTTCATCATTGAGTTTTCAATTAGCCTTGTCAAGTTTTGATTTAAACATTGATTGATTTATATTTAGGGCTTAATTCATGGGGTTTATACATAGATATTTCTCTTTTGGGTTGCATAACTTCGGTTAATCGATTAACCAAATTTGATAACTATTGATGATTTGTTTGTTCAGTACCTATCCTTATCATTGTTTGTGTCTTTATTTGGGAAACACAGTCTTTCTTCAAAGAGCCTTTTGTCTTATGCCTTATAATGGAGATGGTTTTATGATCAGGTATCTTGTCATTATCTAATGAGTTAAGATACCTCAAAATGCCAAAAACATTCATAATATTTCAAAATCCAAAAATATTTATCCTATCTAAGCCTAGTCAGTTATCCTTGATCTGCCTTACTAGAGCATTGTCATTGTTAGGATGCTTTATTTTATTTTGTTTTTAGGCTTTCTATTTGTTTATTTATTTTAGGTTGTTTTTTTGTTTGTTTGTTTATTCACTTACCTATTTATTTACTTTTAGCACTGTTGCCTTGAATCAGTCTATATGCATTCATGGGTGATTCCTTGAGCACATTATTATTGAGTCTATCCATATTCATATGTCAATATTATCATCATGGTTTTTATCATTGGTGTATTATTTTTGAGTGTTTATTAGATCAATTGTCAGTCCTTATGCATATTTTAGGACACTCTTGATGGTGTTCTATCATGAAGCCTACCATCACATGTTACAACAAAAATTAGCTTCAAGAAGGTCTACAATAAATAGATCCACAAAATTTTCTCCTTGGCACCTTGGAAAATCCTTCCATCCCACCCTTGATCAAATTAACCCATTAGACATTCTAGTTGTATCATTACTAATAAGGACAAGCATCTAATGATTGGTAGGTACAACTAAATCATTTCTAATGATCAATCTTATTATTCTATCCATCTATTTTATCACTTTTCACCCACTCATCTTTAATCTATATTCTAGGTTATATCCTTGAGTTATGCTTATTAATCATCCCTAACTAGGGCACCATCAATTTTAGCCAATCCAGGTCCACTTAATGATTATAACTACCTATGGTCAAATAATTATTTTGAATTTTATTCTTGATTAGAATTGCCTTTGAGCAAATCAACATCCTTTACATCAATGCATGCAAACATTTTATTATTTGGATTAATCTCAACCATGGGTTAATTCTACCTTTCTTCTTGTTTATTTTAAGTGACCACCCATCAACAAATATGATGACCACTCCCTTGAGAGGGCATCATTATAGGCTTCCCAAAACCATTTGGAGCTTTATTCTTTAACCATCATCTTATTTTTAGCATACAGGCCATATCTCATTATTTGAGAAGATATTGTTATGCTTATAGCTTGCAATGCCTTCCCAAATAGGGGCAAACTATAGACACTTAAATCTGGCCATGAATGACCTCTAATCAAGCTTTTGACCAATTTCTACCAAAGTGCACAATTTGGCCTAAAAAAACTAAAGTACATTAAATGAGTTGAAATTGACATATTAAAGTGATAATTTTGGCTAGGGTATCACTAAATGGGGCAATGCAATTTATGGGCTAGCTAACTTTGATCAGATCATTTTGAGTCAAAATTCCAATTTTACACCTGGGTGCTCTGGATTGCTCTTTTCTATCAAATTTATTATACAATATGCATGTCTTTATTATTTGGTGTTCGAAACATCCTAAATGGGATAATGGATCCAATGCATCTGACATTGATTTCCAATTCTAATTCGGTCAAATTTTAGACCAATAACAAGGCATTCTGATCGATTTGAGTAATTTGTACACAAAGTGATTAATCATGCTTAAGAGATAATTAAACCAAATTAGAGCCTAATTAATAATTCCATGGAAACTTGTTGAAAACTTCTTTTCAGAAATGAATATTGAATATCTGCATCATTAGGTGACCTCATTTCTTAGGAAGACATCCCTAGGCCATAAAAGCCACAAATATCAGGATTATGAGTCTCCCATGCCTCTTTATTACCTCCCATGCCTCATTAATGTCCCTTCTTCCAAATTCATGATGAGAATAATTATGGATTTTAATTACATAATTTAATTAATCCATGATGACACATATCAATCTTGAGATGGATGATCATGGTTGATTCTAGTCATTCTTGAAAATATATAAATAGAGAGGCCATGAACACCATTTTAAAGCTTAATTTGTGCAAAGTTACCATGTAAAATTGATTCCAAGATATCTCACATGACAAAGTTATGATGCCAAAATATTGACCCAAAGTGACAAGGTGCTAAGGAGAAGAGGAGATATCCAAGCCTCCTTTGATGAAGACTTCATGAGCACAAGCCAAGCAAGCCATTATAGCAAGCATTTGGAGCATCCAAAGAAGGTGAAGGATTCTTGTTTTTATTTAATTTTTAGTTGTGATTTTCATTTTTTTTGTTATTAAGCTCACCCTAGTAACTAGGCATAGAGATGTATGCTAATTAGTGTGTTTTTATCAAATTTTTTACATTTTTGACTAACACAATACTAATCACCTCTCTTAAGTCAAATTTCTAGTTCACATAATGGCATGATCTAGGATTAATGGAGATGGCATGATCAAATTTTTCATTTGAAAATTGCCTAGTCTAAGGCATAGAAAAAACATCATCTAAAATACTCCCCAAAAACTCACAAAAGTATTGGGTGACCTTGACAACAACCCTAAAGTCTTTCTATTTTATGATTTCTTTATATCATGTAAACTTGTCTTGCGAGGGGGATGTCATTACCTCCCATGAGTTATTTAGGGAAGTTTTGACTTGGGGTTTCATCTCCCAACATTGACTTCACTTTATCCTTCTTAGTTGCACATGGGATGTATCTACATTTAGACATCGCACTACACTAAGAAAATAACAAGATGTAGTGGTTGTAAAAAGGACTAGACCTTTTTACAACTAACTAATGCCATGGTCACCCAATTTCCATGCTTGTCTTTAGCATCATTTGATGTGAAAGTCATTGTGTAATTGATTCCCCTAGAAATGTTTGAAAGCTTGTTAGTTTAGTCAACCCCACATTGCCATATCTTTGCTAGGATTTGGATGATTATACTTAGTGTATTTTGGTCATTTTTGTTTGGTATGTTTTGAGACTAAAACTTATTTGTTTGTTCATAAGCCATGTCAAAACAATGTATTTGAGTTGAGGAGGGTAGCGTTATGCTGCCCAAATCATGTCAAAACATTTTGAGCCTTTTGAGTATTTGAAACATAACATAAATCACATCATTTAAGTATTCTTACATCATTAGGCTGCTTAATTTATTTCAAGACTAGTTTACCTTATATCAGAAACCATTATTTCAAACCATTTTTTGTATACCATTTATACCTTTATCTTGTGTTGTCATGTTATCCAATCTTGTCTAGCTTGTTTTGTCATGTCCTAGTTTTCACCATTGAGTTTTCAATTAGCCTTGTCAATTTTATATTCAAACATTGATTTATTTTGTTTAGGCCTTAATTCATGGGGCTGATACATAGATCTTTATCTTTTGGGTTACATAAATTTGATTAATCAATTACCCAAATTTGATAACTATTGATGGTTTGTTTTTTCAGTACCTATCCTTATCATTGTTTGTGCCTTTATTCGGGAAACACCATATTTCTTCAAAGAGCCTTTTATCTTATGCCTTATAATGGAGATGGTTTTATGATTAGGTATCTTGGCATTATCTAATGAGTTAAGATACCTCAAAATGCCAAAAACATTCATAATATTTCAAAATCCAAAAATATTTTCCTATCTAAGCCTAGTCAGTTATCCTTGATCTACCTTACTGGGGCATTGTCATTGTTAGGATGATTTTTTTTTTAAGATTTCTATTTATTTGTTTATTTCTAGTTGTTTGTTTGTTTATTCACTTACCTATTTATTTGCTTTCAGTACTGTTGCCTCGACTCAAACTATATGCATTTTATGGGTGATTCCTCGAGCACATTATTCTTGAGTCTATCCATATTCATACGTCAATATTATCATCATGGTTTTTATCAATGGAGCCATAGAATTTTCTCCTTGGCACCTTGGTAAATCCTTCTATCCCACCCTTGATCAAATTAACCCATTGACCATTCTAGTTTTATCATTACCAATAAGGATGCGCATCTCCTAATTGTTAGGTACAACTGAATTATTTATAATGATCAATATTATTCCTCTATCCGTCTATTTCATCACTTTGCACCCACTCATATTTAATCTATATTCTGGGTTATATCCTTGAGTTATGCTTGCTAATCATCCCTAACTTGGGCACCATCAGTTTTATCCAATCCAGGTCTACTTAATGATTATAACTACCTATGGGCAAATCATTATTTTGACTTTTATTCCTGATTATAACCACCTTTGGACAAATCAACATCCTTTTTACATCAATTCATGCAAGAATTTTATTATTTAGATTAATCTCAACCATGGGTTAATTCTACCTTTCTTCTTATTTCTTTTTGAGGGACCACCCATCAATAAATGTGATGACCACTCCCTCAAGGGGGCATCATCATAGGCTTTCCAAAACCATTTGGAGCTTTGTTATTCAACCATCATCTTATTTTTGTTATACAATCCATATCTCATTATTTGAGAAGAAATTGATGTGCTTATAGCTTGTAATGCCTTTCCAAATAGGGGTAAACTATAGACACCTAAATTTGGCCACCAATGACCTCCAATCAAGTTTTTGACCAATTTCCACCAAAGTGCACAATTTGGCCTAAAAACACTAAATCACATTAAATGAGTTGAAATTGACATATTTAAGTGCCAATTTTGGCTAGGGTATCACTAAATTGGGCAATGCAATTTATGGGCCAACTGACTTTGATCAAATCATTTCGAGTCAAAATGCCAATTTTGCACTTGGGTGCTCTTAATTTCTCTTTTATATCAAATTTATTACACAAAATGCATGTCTTTGTTATTTGGTGTTGGAAACATCCTAAATGGGATAACGGATCCAATAATTTTGACATTGACTTCCAATTCTAATCCAGTCAAATTTTAGACCAATGACAAGGCATTCTGATCAATTTGTGCACAAAGTGCTTAATCATGCTTAAGAGATAATTAAACCAAATTAGATCCTAATTAATAATTTCTTGGAAACTTGTTGAAAACTTATTTTTAGAAATGAATATTGAATATCTACATCATCAAGTGACCTCATTTCTTAGGAAGACATCCCTAGACCATAGATGACACAAATATTAGGATTATGAGTCTCCCATGCCTCTTTATTACTTCCCATGCCTCATTAATGTCCCTTCTTCCAAAGTCAAAATGAGTATAATTATGGATTTTAATTACATAATTAAATTAATCCATGACCACACATCTCAATCTTGAGATGGATGGCCATGGTTGAATCTGGTTATTCTTGAAAATCTATAAATACAAAGGCCATGAACATAATTTTTAAGCTTAATTTATGCAAAGTTACCATGTAAAATTGATTTCAAGAGATCTCACATGCCAAAGTTATAATGCCAAAATATTGAGCCAAGCCAAGCCAAAGCCACAAGGTGCTAAGGAGAAGAGGAGATAACCAAGCCTCCTTTGATGAAGACTTCATGAGCATAAGCCGAGCAAGCCACTACAACAAGCATTTGGAGCATCCAAAGAAGGTGAAGGATTATTGTTTTTCTTTACATTTTAGTTGTGATTTTAATTTGTTTTTGTTATTAATCTCACCCTAGTAACTAGGCCTAGAGATTTATGCTAATTAGTGTGTTTTTATAAATTTGTTTACATTTTTGGACTAACAGAAACTAATCACCCCTCTTTAGTCAAACTGTAGACACCTAAATCTAGCCACCAATGACCTCTAACCAAGATTTTGATCAATTTACACCTAAGTTCACAATTTGGCCTAAAAACACTAAAGCATATTAAATGAGTTGAAATTGACATATTCAAGTGCAAATTTTGGCCAGGGTATCACTAAATGGGGCAATGCAATTTATGGGCTAGCTAACTTTGATCAGATCATTTTACGTCAAAATGTCAATTTTGCACCTAGATGCTCTGGATTTCTCTTTTATATCAAATTTATTTTATGAGATTCATGTATTTTTTATTTGGTATTAGAAACATCCTAAATGGGATTATGGATCTAATGCATCTGACATTGACTCCTAATTCCAATCCTATCAAATTTTGGACCAATAATAAGGGATTATGATCAATTTGAGTAATTTGTGTACAAATTACTTAATCATTCTTAAGAGATAATTAATCCAAATTAGAGCCTAATTAATAATTCCATGGAAAAATTTTGAACACTTCTTTTTAGAAATAAATATTAAATAACTACATTATCAGGTAACCTCATTTCTTAAGAAGACATCCCTAGGCCATAAATGCCACAAATATCAAGATTATGGGTCTCCCATGCCTCATTAATATCCCTTTTTTCAAATTTATGATGAGGATAATTATGTATTTTAATTACATAATTTAATTAATCCATGACCACACATCTCAATCTTGAGATGGATGATCATGGTTGATTCTAGTCATTCTTGAAAATCTATAAATAGAGAGGCCATGAACATT
This sequence comes from Torreya grandis, assembly GCA_037957365.1. Classification (NCBI taxonomy): domain Eukaryota; kingdom Viridiplantae; phylum Streptophyta; class Pinopsida; order Cupressales; family Taxaceae; genus Torreya; species Torreya grandis. The sequence goes on along the minus strand of JARHVA010003698.1, from coordinate 1,714,144 downwards.
ATTTTTAATCTTAATTTGTGAAAAGTTACCATGTCAAATTAATTCCAAGAGATCTCACATGCCAAATTTATGATGCCAAAATATTGAGCCAAGCCAAGCCAAAGCCACAAGGTACCAAGGAGAAGAGGAGATAGCCAAACCTCCTTTGATGAAGACTTCATGAGCACAAGCCGAGCAAGCCACTATAACAAGCATTTGGAGCATCTAAGGAAGGTGAAGGATTCTGGTTTTTATTTACTTTTTAGTTGTGATTTTCATTTGTTTTTTTTATTAATCTCACCCTAGTAACTAGGCCTAGAGATGCATTCTAATTAGTGTGTTTTTATCAATTTGTTTGCATTTTTAGACTAACATAATACTATTCACCTCACTTGAGTCAAATTCTTAGTTCACAATTAACAGATTCTATAAGAATAGTTTGAAGAAGCATTATGATCCTAAATGTCACTCAATGGTGTTGAGACCAAAGAATATGAAGGATAATCCTAATTAATGTGGACTACCTGTTACTATAAAGAAGGAATCATATATGAAGAAGATACAATAATGCCAAGAGGATTTTTCCTCTAGCCAGATAGAAAAGGAAGATAACAATCATCATGAAGAAAAAGGAATGAATGATATATTTTTTTCCATATGTCATATAGTTGGTCACATTGCTAGGTATTTCAAGAACATGTTGAATGAGTTCCCAAAGCAAAATAAGGTGTATGAAGCTTTTAGTGTGCAAGGAAGAGGTTACACTTGGGTATGAAAACCTAAGCCTATCAGAAGAGATCAGATTGAGACCAAATATGGTTTATTTTCTATGATAGACATGAAGGAAATACAAGAATTTATGTTGTCTAATTTTTCTAACAAATCTAAATAAAATAATGAAGTTAAGCATCCTTTCAAAGTCAAGCAAGATTGTAAGTCAGAGAAAGATATGGAGATATGGGAGAGTCTCCATAGTTTTGAGACTTTTAGTCTTACTATGTTAAAAGGGGTGTCTCTCTCTTTTCTTCAAGGAGACACTTTACAGATAGATTGGGCATGGTGAATGCTAGTTGGGACTCAATTTTGTGTGCAAGGTTTGTAAGCAAGAAATGGAAAAAATTTAGGTGTCTAATCAAGGATGATGAGGTGTCAAGATATTGTATTATATATAAATGTATGTTGATATTATTTAAATGGGATCAATATATGTTTAGGTTTGTTGGTTCTAAAGGTAAAAACTCATCAATTTCTATTTCTCAAATTGATTGATCAAATGTTGAAATAATGTAAGACAAGGTTCATATGAAGGATGAGGAGAATGTGTTGTCATATCTTTGATATCATGAAGAAGGTTGATAAGTTATGTAGATGACAAATTAAGTATGTCATGGAGTTAGGGGGAGCTAACTTAGTTAGTTTTAATGGATTGAGGAGCTATGAGTGATGTTAGGGGGTGCTTTGTAATTGGTCAAGTCCTAGGATCAGAGGACTACATAGTGAATCTAAGAGAGAAGGAATAGAGGCAATTATATTGATTCATCATTATTATAAATGGTTTGAATATGTTAAAATAAAAAGATACCTAAGCTTAGGTGAATTAGGGGGAGTCCCTATTAATGTTTTCAAGGTAAGTTCATGTATTTTTTGTTATTCATAAATGTTTTGTCTTCATAGAAGCTATGCATGATCAGAAAAGTGTAGTCATGGAGCTTGTTTGAGAAGCTCAAGGTGAGAAGAGGTTTGATCAATGTTGAGGGGAGTATTTATTATCTATCAGAGATGGTCTCTTCCTATTTTTGGTCCTTAATGTCTATTCAATTTTTTAGGATCATAAGTTTAGCCCACTTTGTCATTGTGTCAAAGGGGTAGAGAGAACTTGAAGAGAGAGAGAGACAGAGTCTGATCATAAGATTTGTATTAGTGTTTGACATTAATGAAAAAGGGGGATATTATTGGAGGTTTGTCAATGATGTCTTCAAGGTGACCAAGGATGTTGATGAGGTGTCATTTGTGCTAGAATGACAATGATAAAGTGTGCTTTAATGAGCCTTAATATTCCTGCATGGTTATTTAGTGTTTGCCTGAGTGAGGTATTTGATAGATGATATTATTGGTATGGACATGTTTCAAAGTCCTATGGGGTGTCAAGAGTGATTATAATTAGTATGTAAGTGAGTGTATATCGTTTGGTAGTTATTTGTTTTCATCTAGACATTTTGGGTCTAGTGGCAGAAAATTTGAGTAGGTAGTTTGTTGATGTCACCATTGCCATGTATGGATGAGTCAAGGAGAGTTAGTTATATGGTTATGATAAAATTAGTCCCTAGTTTATATGAAATAAATCATAGGTCATGTATTTAATCATATTTAAAGATATGCAAGTGAAAATTTGGGATCCTAGTCATTTTAATAGTGTTTTCCCACAACCAATTTTGCAATGTGGCAAGAAGAGCTGAGTGAGCATTTTGATGGTAGAATATCTCACAAGTCTGGATGTTTCAAATAATATGATCATATGAGTTTTTTATTTTTTATCTTAGTTTATTTGTGCTAAATTTTATATCATGCACTGAAGTGTGACAAAAGTTATGCATGTTCAAAGTTGGTTTCCTAGACAAATCCTAATCAAGTTGGATCTATGATAGAAGATTTTAAGAAGACATTTTAATGATTTTATATCTCACACAAAAAAAGGTTCTAAGATTATTTTATTATAAGGATGGATTATCCTTTTAAATTTGATCATGTGGTCCAAATTTTAGATCATGTGTCTATGCGCAATAAAAGTTATTGAGGTCCAAAGTATGCTTTCCAAGTATATTGCAGTTGGTCCCCATACTTAGTCAATTTGCATGATGTTAAAGATCTAGACCTAGTGGAGATACAATGGTTTATGGGAGTTTATACTTTAAGATCCAATGGTGTGTGTAGAGTAAAATGGGTCAATGTGATATCTATTTAACAAAGATAAATATTGAGCTCCTTATAAAAGGATCGTATGACTTATGTTTATTCCAAGATATTAGGATGCAATGAGATGGTGCCAAGTGCACATTGTTTAAATACTAATCAAAGGTAAAGGATAAGGATCTAATGGTTAGTGGTGTTCATATATATTTATTTAATGGTGAGAATTTCTATTTAGAGACCTGATTGATCCACAAATATTGATGGTGTGTATTGAGTAAACATTGCAAGGTTGTACAAGATTAGGTCAACTATCAGATGTTTAACATTTAAGCATTAGAACCTATGCATTAAAGTTTGGAGAATATAAATGGTGTTTAATTGATTTGATTAGTGTGGACACTAGATGTGAGAAAAGTGGTCAAAGTTTAACTTTGACCATTGTCATTTAAATATTCAAATTTAATAAGGGAAAAACTAATGTCTAGTCTTTGGGCCATATCTTTCGATTTACATAGAATTTTCTCTTACTCTAAAAAGTAAAGATGAATAGGAATCCATGGTAAATATAATGAACCTAATTTGCATATTTGTAATTTTTTATAGACAAATATATTGATCTCTAAATTTAATTACATTTTTATATATGTTCTACAAGTGACCCAAGAAGAATGTTTGAGCTTGTGTTGATGTTGTTTTGATGTTTCATGATGATTTAGCTATTTTGGAGTGTTGTAAACTCCATGAGGATGCTCTACATGGTATTTGGAGGTTTTTATAATTGATATTGAGTATGAACATTACTTAAGAATTTGATTGTGTTTATTGAATACACTGGTAGTTTGAGTGATCATGTTGAAGGAGCGAGTTGAAGTTGTTCTGAGAAGAATTGATGAGTCCAATGAATATTGAGATTTTTTTATAAGTATCAAAGAATTATGTGAAGTATTTGAGTTTAATATTTGGCCCTTTATTAGATGTGGAGAGTCATAATAGATTGACTATTTTTTTGATTGTGTATGACTAGTTTGAGTGGTCATCTTGAGTGAAATAATTTGAGGTGTTTTTGGTCCATGTTTGTGTGTCTAAGGCACATGAAGATGTTTTAGAGATCTTGGAGGTCTTATTAGTATCAATTTTTCATGTGGTTATGTGAGAGATTTGTGTATTTGATTTATAAGTCTGTGACTATGTTTTTTATGTATGAAGACTTGAAGAGCGATATGACCTAATTAGTAGGTTCAAGTATGGAGTTGGTGTTCCAGGTGGCATGGAACCATTTGGGTGTGACTAAGGGGTCATATAGAATATACCTATGATTTTAAAAGTGGTCATATGTTTATATTTTGATTGTTTAAGTGGTAAGTGGATGAATAGGTCTCTATGAGACCTATAAGAGCTATAAGGGCCTTAGTAAAAGGTGTAGTTGCTTAAGGGTGACCCATATATGTTATGGCTGATCAACGAATATTGTTATAAGATATGTCTTGATGTAAGAGAATAATTAAGGGTTAATTCAAGTATAATTTCCAACCAAGAAGTTCTTTGTCATGACATATATATATATATATATATATATATATAGTGAAACCAAATGTGTTGGTTTCTAGACTTGAAATTTAGATTTTAGAGAAGGCTTGTGGGAGTGGTGTGTGCATTGAAGCAAAAAAGAGAAGAGGTTGAGTGTGCCCAATGGTTGAGTTGATTATTAGAGTAGATTTAGGACTATATGTATGACTTTTAGGTCATATTTTTGATGTCTAAATAGTGCTCTTATAGGTTGAGGATGAACAAAGGATAGATGGTGTATGTGTGAGCTTGGTGGTTGATCTGAGAGATAATTTAGAGTGTGGATTGTGTGTATGACCATTTGGTCATGTTTTTGATGTGGTGAAAAATTTGTTAATGAGGAGTGAAAAGTTATCCAAAATGTGGATTTTGATGCATTGAGTGTGTAGAGTTGAAGTGGGGTTAGTTGGGATATGTAATGTGTCATAATTGGTCTTTATTTTTTGGTTCAAGTATGTAATGTGGTTTGGAAATGGGGAGTGTTGAGTAAAATTAAATATGGATAATTAGATTTTCATCATCATGTGTTAAAGACATTAGTTCAAAGCTAGATGTGTTCAAATGAGGGTCTAAAAAACTTGGTCTTCCTTAGGGGCAGTTGCTCCTTTTGAAACATGTGTTTCACTAAAGGTAGGTGATTTAAAGGAGTTGATCATCTTATGGGCTGGTGATCCTTGTGGAACAAGTGTTTCACTAAATCCTAGTTAAGAGGACATGATCAATCTCTAGTTTATAATACCTTATTAGATAAGTATTCCAAGTGTTTATAGGCTTGAGAGTGGGTTTTATTCCCCAAGAAGGTTTCCCATGTATGTCTTATGTTATGTTCTTGATCTTGCATTGTCTCTCTTATTCACTACTATGAATAATGTGTATTCTTCATGAATGTGTATGGTAATTAATTAATACTAAGAGAGGATTGAAATTAAAGTTATATTATCTAGGCTCACTGATTCACCCCCCTCTTAGTGATTGTACCTCTAATAGCTGGTCGAGGATTAAAGGTAGTTGGTTGAGGTTGAGAAGTAGAAACTCCTACTCTATGAGTTTGTGGAATACGCATGGTGTTACTTGAAGGCACATTTTTATTGACTATGTGTTTGTGCACTAACACAACTTTGGTTTAAATTAGATGTTATTAGTGTATTGTCCACTATATTTTACTCACTATTATGTGTATAAGTAGAAGACACTTCCTCAATAGTATTGAACATATTTTATATTCAAGTGATTTATGTAATTAGGTTAAAACCCTAATTTTATTGACCTATTAACTCAAATGAAACTCTTTTTGAAGGGAGTGATTGAATAAGAGGTGTATTTGACATGGCCATATTATTAAAATTATGTGTTAGGTTTTGATAGGTCTGGTATTCTATCTGCATTTGAATGAATTAGTCCTCCATGAGGCCTATTTGTGTGAAAATCATATATAACTCTTGATATTGAATTGGTACTATGGAATGAGGGTATCTAGAAGAGGCCTATTCATAGTTCTGATTGTAAGACATGGCTCTCTTACTAGATTTGGTAAGTCATTATGCCCTATCTCCATGGCTATGTTAGGATCATAGGTTGATGGAATTGTAACATAATAAGGTTTTTGTTGAACTTATTCTATAATTGAAGGTACGTTAGCCAAATATTGGGCTATCTAGTTTTGATCTTGCTCCATATATGAAGGCATGTTAACCTAATAATTGTCCAAAGGATCTTGACTCTGTTCCCTTGTTTGAGTGTTGTATGGTGGATAATAATCCATCTTTGATTAGTTTTATACTAGGCACTTGATTTCTAGACATAAATGTGACCTGATTAGTATAAAACAATAAACAAAAGGCACTTTGAAGAAAGATTTATTCTATCAAACAAAGACATAAACAATAAATTTTCCCAATTTGAGTAATGAATTAACTTAAGTTACTCAACCCAAAAGAGAAAGATCTGTGTATCAACCCCTACGTGTCAAGGCCTAAACAAAAATAAATCAATGTTTGGATCTACACTTCTAAAAGTTAATCAAAGACTCAACTTAAGTAAACTAAGGTTTTGATGACCAATAAGCTAGGAAAATTTAAATATCATGACTATGCTAAACAAAGATCTAATAAGGCACATGATTGGTTTAAACAATAACAATTTGGACACAAGACAAGTCTTTTAAAATAATTTAAGCAGTGTAATGACATTATCACTCCTAAAAGATGTGACAATGTTATGTTTCAAAGACTTATAAGGCACAAGACTTGAAATGATTTGGGTAGCATAACATTTCCCATCTAAATCAGTCCCATACTCAATGTTTTTGACACAAAAGTTTTTTAAGTTAAAGCAAGGTGTCAAATGGATAGCATAATGCCTCCTCAAATAATGGAGTAATTTAGACAAACAAAATAATTCAAGATGTGGTATAAACAAAAAAGTTTTAGATCTAACACACCAAGAAATAAAATAATAAATGACATAAACAAAACTAAGTATATTGTCCTAAATCCTATCAAGGTGTGGCAAAGTGGGGTTGACTAAAAATTATAAGTTACGAACATCTAAATTGATATCAAGTGTGGTTAACACAAGAGAATCATCACGTTAATTGAGTTCATATAGATAAACTTATCATGTAATAGTATATTCCTTTGCATGATGATACTATCATTATACTTCTCAATGGTATCCCCTGGTTGACCAGACTTGACTCAGGCCTTTGTTACTAAAGGAGAGGTTAGTTGCTCAAACCCCAGACTCTATGAGTATGCATTCCTATATTTGTATACCCCATCTTGGAGTGTCATTTAAACACTATCAATAGATGAATATCCAAGTTAGTTATTCCCTAGAGAACTTATGAGAGGTAATGAAATCCCCTTCACAAGTGAAAATGCATGAAGATAAAGACTAGTAGAAATATTTTAGGGTTGCTTTTAGATCACCCAATACCAAGCAAGTTCGGGGAGAACCTAGGAAACTTTATTTCTACACCTTGGAATAGGAACTAAATGCAATGAAAAGGATATTTTGATCCCATGAGTTCCCTATAGAAGATGGGGGGAGAGCATACACGTGTTATTCTTTTTGTGAAAACAAAAAATCAATAAATAATTTGCATGCAATTATGAGTAAAGTTTGATTTTAGACACCAGATTGAAATGTGATGATGTTCTTTACTTAGACCCTTGGCTTAAGTGCGAAAGATTGAAATAATTTTACAAAACCAAATTAAGCAAAAAATGTCTATGTTCATTTTTAATCCCAAAAGTCCAAATGTTCAAGATTTAGCCTAAGTTCATTTTTAAACACCAAAAGTAAGTATTCATTACTTAGCTATTCTTTTTAAGCTCTAATAATGAAGTGTTTTCAAAAATTAGAAATCCTAACTCCTTTTAAGCACCAATGACCAAATTTTCAAGACTTAACATGTTCAATTCAACACCAAAATGAAATGTGACTTGATTTATCTAGATTCCTTTTAAAATCCCAAAATGAAATATTTGATTAGTCTAAATAAGAAAATTGTTGTTCCAAGTCACATCCATGACCTAAAATTATTAGATATTAATGTTTTAATTTGAAACACTTTCTTGGATGGGCAAGTGATGTTTGAAATTTAACTTGCATTTTATTCTTGGACATACAGTGATTGGGGCCAATCAAAAATGACCATTACTAGTTTCAAGGCAACCATCATCGGTTAGTTCACAGAGAATAGATGTTGGTTAAAAAGAATTGATGCTAGTTGATTAAGACCATCATCGATCACCTATGGACCTGAAGGCAAAACCACAAAGATAAACATGTTAAGTTAGCTAATGGTTAGAAAAAATCTCAATGAAACCTATAATTCAAAGTTTAGAAAGAGAGTTTAAATGCCTTTGAAACCTATAAATCATGAAAAGGACTGATAAAGAGAATAAAAATTCAAGATTTATGAATGTTTTTCCCCTGAAATCAACTTGGAATGAATTAAATACTAACTAGGTTTTCTTAATTAACCCCAATAGAGTTAAAAGTGTCCAAAACTCATGATTAGCATGGAATATGCATGGGTGGGATATTTTGGATATTTGACAACTCACAAAAGCTAATGATGAAAACCTAGGATATTATTTAATTTTGAATTTTCCTTTTTGATAATTCATTTAATCACTCAAGGATGAATTAAATTAGGATTTAAATGTTAATTAATCCCTTTTAGGATTTTGAATATTTTCCAAGTTCTGATTTAATTAATTTGGGCATTTAATCTATTTAATTAATTTTTAGGCCAAATTGATTTTAATTGCATGTGATGAAGCCAAATTCAAGACATTTGGAAATTCTTAGGCTATATGTTTAATGGTTGGTAAGAATTGATCTAAAGAAAGGTATGAAGCCATTGGTGTCCACTTTTAGGTGTCTATACTTTTCCCCTATTTGGGAAGGCATTGTAAGCTATAAGCACAATAATGTCTTCTCAAAGAATAAAAATGTAATCACGTGCCCTCGATAAATAGTAGATCCTCTGGTTAGAGCTGTTAATATATAGAATTATATGCCTCCTCAACCTATACATGAATAATGTAATCACACCATCCCTCCTCCTCCCCCAAAAAAATATAATAGGACCTAGGGATCAACACAAAGCATATGATATTGTGGATTAGTTGAGAAATACACCAACTAGTATTTCTTTATTGGAATAACTTCAAAAGGCAACCATATTCAAAGATATTCTTTTTCAAACACTTAATCATACATATTTTCCTTAGGATATGAAACCAACTTATTTTTCATATGTCATAAACACTATCAAGGACATTGAGGATGTTATATTTTTTAGAAATGAGGATTTTCCCTCATAGACAATTATCAATCAGAATCTACCACTCTTCATTTAGGTACAAATCAAGTCTACCACTATTAAACAAGTTCTAATTGATATTTTTTCAGGGCTTAACATATGATACCTCACATTTATACAGACTATGTGGGTTGATATAACATCCATTCATAATACATCTAATAACTTACAAAGTTTTGATGGCATTCCTTGATAGGTATTGGTTTTTGTTTTATTAATTTAAGAAATTAAATGTTTAATTCCTAAGTAAGAAAGGTCTAGAATAGGGAGAGAATTATGGTTTTATGTAGTGAAATACAAGTTTTTTCCAATTTGATCAACTTAATTCATATAGGAAAGAGAAGACAAGGAAAGATTAACTTAGCTTATTTTGGGCTAAAATGGATGATGCAGGGTCTAGAAATTGGTATGCGGGGATGGTAAACTATCATTAATAGGACCCAAAACTCTATTTCTTGATTGGATAGGAGTGCCAAACATGGGACACCCTATTACTTGGCACCGTAGTCTACTTTATTCTAGGCTGAAATGGATGATGTAGGGTCTAGAATTGCTATGTAAGGATGGCAGACTATCACAAATAGGACCCAAAACTTTATTTCTAGAATAGATAGGAGTGCCAAACTCAGGACACCCTATTACTTGTCACTATAGTCCACTTTCTATAATTATTATCCATTTTTTATGTTGTCCACTTTTGATGCTGTTGTTTTGAGGCTAAAATCTTTTTGGGTTTTGTTTGTCTACTTAGTATGACCTTGTGTACCAAATTTTAGGTCCTAAGAGTTATTATAGCTCACTGTAGATCTATTTCAATCTCTGGTACGTTAGCCTACATACACTGAATCAACAAAGGAAACCAAAGCAAAAGGGGGGAAAATTTGGGTTGTGTGAAGAATGATCACACAATCAAGAACCCCTACTATTCTAACTACTACCTACATTAAACCTCATACCAAGGGTCTCAGTTCCGATGTAATTCTCCCTTAAGGAACATGCATAATCAATATGTATGATTAATGCAAGAATGAATTTCACTTAGGCCCTTCCATGATCAAGTATAAAAATGTATGTGTGATGTAGAGAAGATGAGCTATACTATTGATCAATTTTATTAAGTCTAATGTGACAAAATAGTAAATGCTAGATATAAAATGCCTTGTGTATTCATTTTTATAAAAGACTCTTTATTTCAAATTTGGGAGATTTTATTGCATTTGGCTGACATTGGAAAACTTAGACATGAATAAAATAAAATGGGTAAGACTCATCTTATGAAAGAAGCTGACTGTTGGGGCAAAATTGGACTTAGACAATAGCACTGAAAACTAGGCACCCTAGGTTTTCAGTGTTGTAGTCCTATTTGGGTACTATTGTCTAGGGGATGTGGAACCTAGGGGGATGGGTCTAAACCTAAAATATGTCACTGGGTCTGAAAGGATTAAGTCTAGAATGCTATGAATGTTTGAGAATAAGAAAAAATATGTCTAGGAAATCTAGAAAGACCAAGACAAGTCAAATAAAAGGACCTGGCTAAATGTGAATAAAAACTCATATTCTCTAGTTGGATGCTCCTATGAAATGACTATGAAAAGATAGAATATATGTGTTTTCTTGACCAATTTAAGGTGTATACATTTTCCCCCTTTTAATCTAGTGATACAATGAAATGAAATACTAGAGTAAAAGAAAGAAAGAAGATGAGTACCTGAACTTACCTATGTGAAGATAAGTGTACTAAAAGGGGTCCAACATCCTAGTCAGGGAAGTGGATGAAGAAATGAAATAATGCTAGGAGAAATAAGGAATCCCTATAATAGATGCCCCCTATACTGAATCTAAATAATTCTTGGAGAAAGAAGGAATCCCTATAGTAGATGCCCTTATACTAAATCTAAATAATGCTTAGAGAGAGAAGGAATCCCTATAGTAGATGCCCCTTGTACTATATCTGAATAATCTAAATTGGATTTGAGAAGTGCTTGGAAGTTTAAAACTAATGCCTATCCTCTGTCTTGTAGAAAATCTTGGGTCTGAGTCGAAGTAATACGATGGACTAATCATTGTAGATGATTATATGGTCTAACCTAGTGACAACCTGAATAATACCTAAATGTAAACTAAAAATGTTGGTAAATGTGTAAGAAGAAGATGGTATGTCCTACCATCCTAATCTATATAATCCTAGAAGATGAAGGACATGAAAACCTGTGTCATGCTCCCAAATCTAGTATGTGAGTGACACATCTAGATAATCTATAAATTTGTATAATCACATATGATATAATCTATCATGTCATGTCCCATGTGCAAAATTGGAGATCAAAACAATGTGCCCTAAACTATGCCTATAATCTACTATTTGGTCTATAATTGTGTGATGTTTTATGAAGTTGTATGTGTGAGATGTGTAGTAATGTGCATGCCCTTGAATCTGGTATCTAGATAGTTTATATATTTGTAAATTAAAGGTGTATCCCTCTGAATGTCTTGAGTAATGCTGAGTGACCCACTAAAATCTAAATCATTGTATAATCTTAAGCTAAGTAATGCTAAGTGACCCATTTAGTTTGAACCATTGTATAATCTTGACCAATTTGAGATGAGTAATGTTGATAATTTGAATACTGGAGGAGTAAAAGCCATGCTAAATGACCTATGTAGTTTGAATCACTATATGTTTTAACCGATCTGAGTTGAATTTGATAATTTGATAGCTTGAGGTGTGAGAACCAAGGTGTATCCATATATGAGAGTGGATATGTGTGCTAGATAAGTTTAGGAATAGGAATAGTAGGAATGATGCTCCCCTTTTGGGGAGAGGGATGAAATTTGGGATGGAGGAAGTTGAGCCAAAAGTGATGACTAATGGCAAAATGTATATGAACTTGGGTTGGTATGTATTGAATTTACTGAGAATTTGGTGTTGAATTAGTGGGATTGAATTAATGGGAGTGAAATATGTCAGTGATTGATTTTTTGAATAGACTGGGTTGCTTGGATGTTTTGAACGAGTGGTGATTGGTGGGAACCAATTTATATGCCTAGGTATTTAAAAGGTGTGTGAATTCTAGGGTAGGTGGATGACTTAGTGAAAGAGTAGAAATTATGTGATGTTGAAGATGTCTTCATTATGATTCTAAAGATCAAAATAGTTTGTAAAATGGAGCTACGGTGCTCTAGTTATGAGAAAAACTATGTTTTGTTTTTGAATAGAATGGTTGGTTGAAATAGGAATTTAGATTGACTTTGAGTTCATTTGTGCAATGACAAGTTTGAGATATTGGAACTTTGGAGTATAAGATGCTAAGGGGATGAGCACCTTTTGTGACATGTTTTGAGCAACTGGCAGCCTAGATTGAGGTTGGCAGGGATATTAGCCTGGTGAGTAAGCTGGTCATTCAAATTTTCCCTATTTAGAAGCCTATTTTAGTCATTTTTGAGCTATTTTGAGTGGTTTAAAATATGTTTGACTAGTTCCAACACTCTTATCCTAGAGGCAATGCTACTATCCAAGTTTCATCTCTATTTTCCATATTTTGATGCTATTGCCTAGTGTTAGTGTCCTTTTGTAGTGCTAATGTCTAATGTGGATGACTTTTAGAGTTTCTAATTTGCTATTTGTTGATGTATAGTTTGGCTATTTACTTGGAATGGTTACCTAATGTAACTAATACTTTTTAGTGTTTTTTTAGGTCAAGGTGTGGATGAGAGAGTTCCATAGGGGCCAAGTTAGGGAGATACTAAGGATGTTACCATTATCAATTGATGAGAGTGTTGGATTGGGTCATGTATGTGACCTGGGTAGTATACAATGGGATAGGTATCTGATTATTACCTTATGTGAGAGGTGAAATGCTAATATTGTATATTATGGATTCTTAATAGGGAGATTATTATTACTTTGGAGGATGTATACCATATTTTACATTTGCTGATTAGTGTGTAGTGTGTGACATTATATGATGATACGGGTAAAGATGTCAATGATCAAGCATCTAGATACTTTGTTGGGGTGACTACAAGAGTATATCACTAAGGCAGTGAGAGTGATGTGCTTTTGATAATGATTATGCAGTCAAGTGTTCCATGCTTGTAGAAATGGTTAGTTGTGTTGTTGGCCTCATTTGTTGCAGTGGATAGTAGTGGAGTGTCTATTGCCTATAGGATGCATAGGGTGGTTCATAGTATTTAGATGTATGGTAAGTGTTCTTATGAGGTAGGACTATGATTTCCCACTTGTATAAATATTTGTATGGATTTACTTAAGATGAATATAGTGGTGGTGTGGGTATGACCACATTGTTACATTGTTGGTCATATAAGCACATAGAAATTGTTTGACCTATTGGGTTACCAAGGGTGAGTTTGGTATATCCACAGTCATTTAGTGAATGATGGATGAGTGAGTTGTCTATCATATCCCTTGGGACAAACCACTATAGGAGGGTGATAGATAGGTTGGTGGCCTAGGATATCATATGGAGGCCCTATAGAGGATTCCTTGGATGGTTTGAGGATGGAGAATAACTATGGTATATTAGAGCCAACTATTGGTTACATGATCATTGGCCTAGATTTTATGAGCACTTTTAGTATGATCATGTGATGAGGTAGTTTAGAGTTCAATAGGATGTTCCTCTTGTAGCATGGGTATGGTTTAGGAGTGCACGAGCACCAATGAGAGTAGGGGCTCATGCAAGACCCACTGAGGCTGAGTTGACACCTTTACCTTTGGATGCATAGGATGCTATTATAGATGTTCTTGATGTGGGATATACTGAGGGATACATTGCATGGTGGTTTAGGGAGTAACGGGTTCTATTGTACCCCATAGATAGAGTGGATGTTCCTACGTATGAGGATTTTGATCCAATCTAGATGATGGGAGGTAATCAATAATTATATTTGAATTACTTCTATGTTTATTCTTGAGTTTATTTTAAAAGTACACATCTAATGTAGTGTTGTCCTTTTTATGTATGCAGGTGGAGTGGGAGGTGTACAGGATGAGGCACCTACTGGGGTTAGTGGTGGGGATGACATATTCTGGGATAATATCATTGAGTCTACACTATATGAGCTTACATGGCATGTTCTTGATGATACTATGGAGAAAGGTTTGATATAGAGAGATATTGTTATAGCTATTGTGTATGCTCATTTATTTGACTGGGTTACTATAACTATAGCTACATATGTTAAGGTAACAAGAGAGAGATGAGCTGAGGGATAAATGAGATAGGCATAGGATGCCTCCTCCTGATTATGGATCAGTGAGTTCAAATATTGTGGATGATTGCATGGATCTTCAATAGCAACATGCAAACTTGCATGAGGCATATGGTCATTTTTTAGAGTGAGATAATTAGCATAAGATATATTTAGGAGTTCAAGAGGCATAGGATCATCGAGTGTGAGACAAGATTATAGGACTAGCATGGGAGAAGAGAGTGAGATTGAGAGTGAGGGCATGACCCCTATTCATTATTGATTGTACTTTGTCATGATGTACATGTTTTGATAACTTCATGATATATACATACATACATATACATACATACATACATACATACATATATATATATATATATGTATGTATGTATGTATGTATGTATGTATGTATATATCATGAAGTTATCAAAACATGTACACACACACACACACACACACACACACACACAGATGTTGGTTTGATTTTGAACTGATTTACATTTGTGTTATAGATTTTGGATGATTGTACATAGATTGTAAGTGGTTTATTTTGGAAATGGTTGCTCCAGTATTGATTTTGAATTTGGATGTGCTTAGTAAATGGTACTTAAAATATGGTATTTGATGTTTTGATATGTTTAGCTATGATGTTTTGGTAATTGTGATGCTAGGGTTATTGATTTTGAATTGTAATCGTATGTAAGTAAAAATTTGTTTATTTATGCTAATTATATTTTGAGAACTTCATGATATATACATATATACATACATACATACATACATACATACATACACATACATACATACATACATACATACATACATACATACATACATACATACATATATATATATATATATATATATATATATATATATATGTATGTATGTATGTATGTATATGTTGGTTTGATTTTTAACTCATTTGCATTTATGTTATAGATTTTGGATGATTGCACATAGATTGTAAGTGGTTTATTTTAGAAATCATTGCTCCAGTATTGATTTTGAATTTGGATGTGCTTGGTAAATGGTACTTAAAATATGGTATTTAATGTTTTGATATGTTTGTATGTGATGTTTTGGTAATTGTGATGCTATGGTTATTGATTTAGAATTGTAATCATATGTAAGCAAAAAATTGTTTATTTGTGCTATTTGGTAAACTTATTTGGATGAATTTGATTTGGTTTTTGGGATTGATAAAGTAATTATAGAAGCTTAATTTGGTAGTATATATACTTTGATAGGCTAGTTTGATATTAATGACTTGTTTGAATGAGTTTATTGGGTTTTATATTGGTAATGTGTTTGGATAGGTTGAGTTGGTAAGATCTAGATTTTGATAGGCTAGTATTTGGATAGGATAGTCTGGTTTTAGTTAGGGATGGTTATCTAGGATTAGGAATGTTAGTTTTTATTAAGATGGGAATGTAAGATAAAACTATGTGCATATTACCTCCCCAAGAGTGGCTCAAGAATACAAAGGGTAGCTAGACCTTTAGCTTCATCATTACCTTGCTAAGTGAAGCTATAAACTGATGCTAAAATGAATGTATGTTGTAGCATAGTGTACTATATAAATATCTAAACCCTATTTTCCAATTGAATAAGTGTCCATACTACTCATGATATGTAAGAATGTTCTCTATAGCTGATATTGTCTACTGTGAAGAAGGCTCATCTATATGTAACTGAATACCCTGTGGCCTCTACTGTGATGAATATAAATGTGCAATATGTTAAGATGGAGCTAAAACCTATGCTGAGGGATCATTAATATTAATTGTAATGGGTATCTCTCTAGAACTATACTCTATAATGTGGGTTAAAGTAATCTTAATCATAATGGATTGCTACATGAGATAGGACCCTAAAAACTTGGTTGTAAATAATATCTCTCTAGAGCAGTTTTCTACTGTAGTGTTTGTAACTTTGTTGGATGTGTATATGAAACTACACAATGTATACCATAGACTGTAGAGAGGATTACAAAGTAAGTTATTCAAGCATTAGTTCATAAATACTGAAACATGCATAAATAATGAACTAACCAAGCCTATCTATTTCTATAATAATTACAAAGGATAACAAGAAACAAATGAAAGAAATCAACAGCATATTACCTTCCCAAATGGACTCACCATACCCATGTGGCTCAAAAACATTTTCTTCCTTGATCAAGCATCTTTGTCTTTGTCAACAATGGTGGTAAGCTCATCCAATGCCTCAACAACACTCCATAAAACTTAGGCTCATGATTCTAAATCACTAAACTAGCCTAAAAATGAAGCTTGCAAACAAAAACTATGATCAAATACAAAGCCTTGTGGAAACAATTTAACATTATAGCTTTTCAATATTCAAGCTTAAAAGACAAGTCTATGGCCTCTCTATTTATAGATTTTTGAGATTAGTCAGGATCAACCAGACCATCCATCTCAAGATTGAGATGTGTGGCCATGGATAATCTTAATATTTGGAATTAAATCCATAATGATCTTCATCATGACCTTGGAAGAAGGGGCATTGAAGAGGCATTAAATAGGCATGGGTGACCCATAATCCTGATGTTTGTGTCATTTATGGCCTAGGGATGTCTTCCCAAGAACTGATGTCACCTGAAGATGCAATTAATAGGAATCAAGTTTCAAAAAGAAATATTCAACAACTCTAATACAAAATCCACTTAAGATTTTGATTTGGATTAATTAGCCTTAAATAAAGTTAATCAACATTTGTGTAATTATTTGAAAATTAGCCCTCAATTAATCAAAATGGTCAGAAAGTCATCTTACTGAGTTGTAAATTGACTCAAGAAGAATTAGAAGGTGATGTTGGATGCATCAGAACCATATTTCCATTTAGGATGTTTCCAATGCAAAATAACAAAGGTACGTGGTGTGTGCCAATGAATTTAGGAGAAAAGAGTGATTAGAGCATAAAAGGCAAAATTATCATTTTGAATTGAAATGAATTGATCAAAGTTAGCTAGCCCATAAATTAAATTTCAACATTTGGGGATACTTTGACCTAAATTGGCACTTGTAAATGACAATTATGAACCATTTTGCATGTTTTATGAATTTTGACCTAAAATGTGCATTTGAGTGCAATTTGAGTAAGATTGACAATTTCAACACAAATGGTGTTAAGAATTAGATGTCTACATTTTTCCCCTATTTGAGAAGGCATAGAGAGATATTCAGGTCAAGCAATATCTTTTCAAAGAAAAGAGTTGTCAGGAAGAAATTGGAACAGACCTATGATGCCCCCTTGAGAGGACATACTAAGATGAAAGAGAAGTGTGAACTCTTGAAAAGAGAGAGAAAGTGAGTGATTAAACCATGGAATAGATCACATCCAAATGAGATAATGATTGTACACATGATTAAAATCAATGATAAAAATATAATGAGAGGTATAATAAGCCCCATCAACAGGGGGAATGGGAAAGATACAATCCATAAATGTAAGGGACACACTATAAATGTACCCAATTTGAGAGTACAAGTTACATGCTTATGACATTAATCAATCCTAGGACAAGTTTCACGCTAAAATATTTCCATCATGGGATTTAATGTGGAGAGCTTGGAATTAGAGGAAAAGGGAGAACATTCTACTTCACGAAGGGAAGTACCACTAGAATGGGGTCTCTAAAGAGAATATGAAGTACTCCAATAGAGAAAATGTGATCATGATAAAATAGTTTTGCCCTAGTAGGGAAAATTTTGATAATTGATAAAGAATAAATAATGATTTTACCCTATAGATCTAATTTGATTCGGACATTATTCAAATGTTGTGCCCTAGCATGGGCAATTGGCAAGCAAAATAGCTTAAGGATATAACTAAAAAGATAGGTTAAAATGACCAGGCAAAAATGTACATGTGATCATGTAATAGCTTAGAAAGCCATATAAAACTAAGCATATGAGAATGTACAAAGTGATGAGACAAATGAAAATAATAATTAAGATAGCTAAGTTGACCTCAATAGAAATTGAACACTACCTATATAGTTTCATGGACTCATGTTCCAACATGAACTTCAAACCAATATAGTTCACCCAAGTTTGGGATAGAATGGAATGAGGAATGATGAAAAATGACCAAGAATTGATTAGACTCACAATGTATGCGAAGAGATGCACATCTAAGCATAGAGAAAGAAGCCTAAAATGCATACTACCTAGAAGCCTAATTCAATATCATGAGCCTAGGTTTTGTAAAGTGTTCTTGAGAATCATTCATTAGAGCTGATGTAGATGTTGAGACTTGAGCACAAAGTGCATGCTATAGCAAAAGAAATTAGGCATCATAAGTATGAATAACTTAAAATGATATAAGATTACAATTACACTGAGCCAGTTCAAAAGTGAATATCTATAACTAAGGATAATGGTAAAATGATGACCAAAACTAGACTTACAATGATTTACATTTAAACAAAAAAAAGCAAAAACAAAGAAAAAGATAAACATAAATGAACCTAACTTGAAATCAAGATATTATCTATCAAGACTTGAGTAGGAATAGAAATGTTTAGAATTAAAAGGCAAGAACGTCTTAATGACATGAGAATAAGATATGAATAATCAAGATCTATGTAGACCATCAAGGCATTCTTGAACACAGAAGAGAAAAGAAAAATCAAACAAAAAAACAAGACACCAACAACAATAAAATAAACAAAAATTGTTTAAGAACAATGTAATAACATAGGATCAAGATATAAATAATCAAGATCCATATGAATTATAAAGATGTTTTAAAACACAAAATAAAAAAGCAAAAATAAACAAAAAAAACACAAGGTCAAGAAGAGACAAAAATTAATAAAAAGAGAAAAAATAAAAGGAGAGGTGTAAAAACACAAGAAAATACCAAGAAAACACAATAAAACACCAAGAAAAATTAAATAAACACACACAAACAAAAAAACCAATTTAGTGTGGTTTAAAGATAAATGTTCATGCATGTGTGGTAGAGGCGTTACTTTCCACCACATCATAACAAAGAATAATGACAAAAAAATTGTTTCATAATTAAAGAGGAATAATGATAGAAGAAATGGGGGAAAAGAAGAAAAATAAAGGGTTAGTTGAGCTAACTCCAGATGTATAATACATGTGGACGCTACTTACATAGTTCAATGGATGCATGTTCTAACATGAACTTCAGACCAAATGTAGTTCTCCCAGGAAATGGGACAAAAGAAAAATTATGATCAGACTAGCATGATTAATGTTATAGAAGAAATGGAAGATATGAAAAATGAATGAGAATGGTCTAGAAAACAAGAAGCTGATGAGATGAGAAAGAATGCCCTTGCAAAATAACAAGTGCATGGGATAAGATGAAATGAATTGATGTTTCTATGCTTGAAAAATGATAAGAGTGTGTCATGGTGGAACGGGAATGTACAAATGTATTAAAGCATGAGATAACGTTTTTGTTCTTTTGTGGATCATGTTATGATGTTTTTAGTACTTTAGAAGTATTTCTAATGTTTTTGGTGTTTTTAGGATAAGATATGCACAAAGTGGGACCATATAGTTGAGGAGATACATGTCTTATGAGTAGAGGTTCCAATAAGATAGCTAAGCCAACTACATTAGCCGATGATCACAAATTCGTGAGAGTGAGGTTCTTGATAAAACATGAAAGAGCAGAAAATACTTTGTACTGAGAAGATGTAGTTGTTCACCTATTTGAAACTGCACAAGATGATCCTAGCTGAACTGCTTTATAAAACTACTACTGAAGATGTTCATAATGTTCATGAGACATAATCGAGATCATAATTAGTCAAGGGACAAAAAGTGTGTAGGCTTATAACATACCTTAGACATAACAAAGAATATGCTTCTCATATAGAGCAATCTAGAATGGGATGAAGAATGTGTTCAAAGTGCCAAGGGTTTAAAGCCTTTACAGTCAAGATTCATGAAAAGTGGACTAGGATAGTATAAAATGTGTTGAAGGTAAGATAAAAGGGTGGGATAAAATTATGACAACATAAGTTGCCCCTAAGTCAGGGGTCTTATGGATAATGGTTTAAAGTTGTTCATGTGTAGAACCTATTAATGTGTATAATGTTCATAGGCTCTAAAAGTTCTTCACCATTAGGTTTAGCTAGTCAGAATTCTCCTGATCCATAGTTCGATGTGATAATATACAGTCCTAACAAATTAGGTTGAAAATTGCCTTTCTTTTTGGGTTCAACATTCATTTTATTTTGGTTCTCTTTTAGAACAAAGTCACCAATCTCAAATTATTAAGGGAGAATATTTTTGTTGTAGCTTATCCACAATATGTTCTGATAGGCTTGCAAATTTTCTAGGGCAGCCAAATACTTACCATCAAGAAGTTTTAGTTCTTGCAGCCATGAGGATCTATAGTCTCCATCATCTTCAATGTGTTCTAATGATATTATTAATGATGGGATTTCAATCTTGACTGGGATGATAGCTTTAATGCCAAAAACAAGGGAGTATGGAGTAGCTCTAGTTAGGGTGTGATGATTGGTTCTATAAGCCTAGAGGGTAGGAAAAAGTTACAAATGCTAATTATGGCCAACATCATTGAAAATATTTTTTAAGATGGCTAGAATGGTTTTATTTGACACCTCAGCTTATTCAATTCCTTATGAGTTATATGGAGTGGATTTCTTGTGCTTTATTTTGAATTTTTCATAAAGAGATTTCACATCTTAGTTTACAAAGGATCCAACATTATCAGATATAATATGGGATGGGATGTTTTATCAATAAATGATATGGTAATGAATGAATTTGGCTATTTATTTCCTAGTAACATAAGTGAGAGAAATGACCTTAATCCATTTGGTAAAGTACTCATTTGTAGTCAAAATGTGCTTATGGGCATCTGAAGATGTTGGGTTAATTTTCCTAATGAGATTGAGACCCCATGTTGATACCAATCATGGTGTTGTAATCAGCTGTAATGGTAAGGAAAGTGAATGTATCAAGTTTCCATGCTACTAACAAGGAACACATTTATTTACATAATTACAAGTATCTATCTCCATTTTAGTCTAATAATAGCCTATTATGAGAAGTTTCTTTGCTAGGACTACACCATTAGTATGGGCCCCACACATTCCTTCATGAACCTCCTTTAGTTCCAGCTTGGATTCTCCAAAAGATAAATAATGAAGAAGCATTCCATCATAGCCTTTTTGATAAAGCATGTTTCCAAGGAGGATATAACATGTTAAGTGATGAAGGAATAGTTTTTTTTTGTTGTTGGAAAGGTTGTTATGAAATACATGGCTATGGGAATAGTTATAAAAATCTTGGTACCATAGTAGCTTAGGTGAAGGTTTAGGATCAACAATGGCACATACCCTCTCTAAATCTGATAGAATATGTGATGACTAAAGAAGATTTTCAATAAAGAACTGATACTCTTTAACATGGTTATGTATTTGAATTATGGAACCAATCATTGCCATGGCATCAACATATCATTTGTTGACTCATGAACTTACTCAAACTGTAGAGATTTAAAATGTGTTTTGAGGTTATCAATAATTTGCTTGTAAGGAACCAACTTATCATACTTTGTTTGATAATGGTCAGTTATCTAATTTATGATTAACAATAAATCTTGATAGAAATTTAAGCTTTGAATATCCCACTATATGGCAAGATGGAGCCCTACAACCAACACCTCATATTTAGCCATATTGTTTGTACATTGAAATTTTATATGAAATGCTTTGGGGATCAAATCCCCCTATGGTGTGATCAATAGTATGCCTACTCCAGATCCTTGAGATGTGAAGGAGACATCAAAATAGATTGTCTACTATTCAATTTCTTGTGATGTTTGTTCTATCATCATGATAGAATCATTTGAAAGGTCAAAGTTAAGAGGTTGAGTGGCCATAATAGGAACTTCTGCAAGTTGGTTTACAAAAACTTGTCCTTTGATTGCCTTTTGATTCTGGTACTCAATATCAAACTCATTGAGGAGCATAATAAATTTAGCCATGCATCCTTGAAGAGCTACTTTAGATAAGAGGAACTTGAGAGGATCTACCTTGGTGATAACAATAGTTTTATTATTAAACATATAATGTC
Source organism: Torreya grandis (assembly GCA_037957365.1). Classification (NCBI taxonomy): domain Eukaryota; kingdom Viridiplantae; phylum Streptophyta; class Pinopsida; order Cupressales; family Taxaceae; genus Torreya; species Torreya grandis. The sequence goes on along the minus strand of JARHVA010003698.1, from coordinate 1,691,524 downwards.
ATAATTTTTGAGTGGCAAACACCATAGCTAAACATGCCTTCTCAATAGGCATATAATTATGTTCATAATCTACCAGTGTGTGGATTAAATAATAAACCATGTGTTCCTTACCATGATCATCATGCCAAGTCAAAAGTGCCCCCAATGCATGTTTCATGGTTGATATATAAAGAAGTAGTGGATTTCCTTGTGTTGGAGGCTGTAGGACTGGTGGATTGGCCAAGTATGTTTTAAGCTTTGAAAATATTATCTAACAATCTTCATCCCACTAAAATGTTACCCTTTTATTTAAGAGATGGGTAAATGGGTGGCACTTATCTGCCAATTGAGAAATAAACCTGCATATAAACTAGATCTTGCCTTGTAGACCTCACAACTATTTAAGATTATTTGGTGGAGGCATTTACATAATAGTGTTGACCTTTACAGGGTTGACTTTGATCCCTCATTGTGATATAATAAACCTTATAAATTTTCTTGATGTGACTCCAAAGACACATTTCTTAGGATTCAAGCAAACTTTATATGCATGAAGCCTCTCAAATATTCTTTGTAAAACATCAAGGTTTCCTACTCTTGTTCTTGATTTTTCTAGTATATCATTTACATAGTCCTTGACAATGTCATGCATCAGGTCATAAAAGATGACAGTCATTTCACACTGATATGTGGCTCTAACATTATTCAAACCAAATGGCATGACTTGGTAATAGAATGTCCCCCAAAGAGTGGTGAATGCAGTCTTATCCTAATCTTCAAGTGCTATCTTGATCTAATTGTAATCATAAAATCCATCTGTTAAAGATAGAATCTCATACCCAGTAGTTGAGTCGACAATCATGTCAATGTTGGGCAAAGGAAAATCATCTTTGGGGCATGCTTTTTTGATATCACAAAAATCAGTATAAAAATGTATGCCTGGGGTCTTTTTACTCATTAGTAATATGTTATAAATCCATTTAGAGTAGTCTAATGGTTTGATAAAATTGGCTCCTAATAAAATTTCCAACTTAGCCTTAACCAAAAGGGTGATGAGTGGATGCATCTTTCTCAACTTTTTCTTGACTGGTTTAGCATCAGGGTGAAAAATAAGATGATGCACAACTAAATATGGATCTAGGCCTAGTATGTCAAAATATTCTCATGAAAATATGTCTATATAATCCTTAAGAATGGATATAATATGTTCATGTTCTGCTTCAGTAAGGGAATCTCCAAGATAAACAATTTTGGGATCCTCATGGGTTCCCAAATTCACTTCTATTATACCCTCCATAAGGAGTGTAGATCCATCTTTTAGAATTATAGGCAATGTATGGTCATAATCATCTTCTTCTGCTATATCTTCTTATTGTTCCTCCCAAAGATCTAGATAATATGAAGAATCAGAATCTACCTTCTCAAGTAAAGGCTAATTGGCAAAGACCTCTGGAAACTCAAGAGTAAGATGCTCAAATATTTGATGTTGTTCTGAAGAGATGCTTGTACTAGATATGGAACTTGGGCCAGATGGACTTTCTACGTCCTGAGGGGATGAGCAAACTTACTTGAGAGCACCTAAAATATGTTTTCACTCAAAGTCTTGTCTTTTTCTTTACTTTTTCCTTGATCAATAAGTACCTCAAATAGGTTTTCACTTGAAGATATTGATTTTTGTTCTTTATTATGACCAATAAAGTTTGCCTACTCTCCAAAGTAGGTAGAAGAATTCAATGAAAAATCAAAACCCTGCTTATGATCACCAATGGGAATGCATCTCATAGGCCCATGTATTCTACAATCGATTCTTCATTTTAGAACTCATCAAGGCATATGAAATTTTTTTATTGATCCCAATCTATGAGTTCAGGATGGCAAAGGCATAGGTTATAGTGAGGGTTTGATTTAGGATGGGAAGTACCAATGGTAAAGATATAATGTCCTACTTCAAGAAGGGAAGCACCACTAGGATATATTTTTATTTTAGGATGGGAAGATCTAATAGGTGTTATGGTCAATATGGCATTTGAATCAAATAAATATGAGTCAAAAAGCTCATTGAAAAGGCTATAATGGGATTTTGTGTCACAAATATGAGTCTCATTACTATTCACTTTAGAATAGTCACTATTAAATGTCATGAGGTCATCCTCTAGTGGTTGGAATTTTAGACCATGATTCTAGTTGATAACTCCAGTTGATAAGGGTTCTAAAATTCCTTGTGCCTATGGGCCAAGGCCTTTCCCTGTATAGTCAAGATGATCCATTATCCTATTAGGGATAGGATACTTTAGATTCTAAAAATAATTTTCAAGGCCCTCATAATATATCCAATCTCCCTTAGTAAAAGCCTCTCGATCTTTATTTGGTGCAATTATAGGTACAAAAAGCATAAGAGGTTTTGGTTGCTTCTTCTTTGGTTGCCAAATCTAATTGAGTCTGTGAGGAGTCTAGGAGGTTTTAGGTTTACCAAATGTTTTAGGGGCTTTTGGTAATTTTATAATATGGATAATGTCCTTTAGATGGTACATAGAAATTCCTACATTTTTAATACTAACCTATTTGGCTAGAGTTGTAAGAAATGGATCAGTTGAAGTGGAGGCTAGATCACCAAGGTTTATATAATTAGATGGATATGGATGAGAAATGATGGATTTGTTCTTCTTGGAAATAAATTCATAACCTGGGCAATAGTTATAATTACAAAACTCTACTTCAAGATGTTTGCAGTATTGGTATGGCTGCTGATCAATGGGAATAGTAACCTCGATCCCATCATGGGGAAACTTGAGACATTAGTGAAGAGTAGATGGAAATACCTATACTTTATGGATCCAAGGATGACCATGAATTATGTTATAAGGAAGCTCAATATCCACAATATGGAATAATGTGTGATGAGAAATAGACCCAACCATAATTGGCAACCAAATTGTACCAGATAACTCCTTCTTAGCATTGTCATAAGCCTTTATTGTAATAGTTTTTGACTGAATGTATTTATCCATGTAGCCCAATCATCACACCAATTTAAGAGATATGATGTTTAACCCTAAACCATTATCTATAAGAACCTACTTGATCTTGTGATCTGCAATGATTATATTAATGTATAGTGGGTTATTATGGTTTGGGCCAAGGGTGGACATGTCCTTTTGATCAAATGTAATTTGACAAAATGAAGACAAATGTCCAACTAGGTTCTAGAAATGATCAAGGTTTATATCATTAGGCACAATAGACTCTTGTAAAAGTTTGTTGAAGATAATATATGGACATCAAATGTCTGTAATAGTTCTAATATGGAAATTTGTGCATGGGTTTTATCTAATTGATCCATTAGACTATAATGCCTTTAAACTATGGATTGAACTAGTTTAGTCTTTGTTGGGACAATATTCAGCTTTGGAACCATTGGAATAATGTTCTCGTTGGGTTTATGGAAAGAAGTGGGTGAAGGGCCCTAGATGGTAACTCATGAGCATCTAGTTGTAATTGAATAACCTAGAGGTGGCAAGGAGTCATTATAAATATAAGAGTGAGGCAAAGGGTCTTAGATGGTGATTCATAGGCAATTAACTATATTTCTATAATTTTGGGTTAGCGAGGAGCCTTTATAATCAGAAGAATGGTATTATTGTTCAGGATTAATAACCCATACAAATGGAGTAGCAACATGATTATGTGAAATCAACATGGTATTACTAGGGGGAGAGGGTGTTGACCCTATAATGATGGGTCCCATGTTGTGAGGAACATGAGATTGGCCATGTGGTTTTATAGTAATAGTGGCAATGTGGGTTATAGAAATGCATCCCACATTGTTATTATAGTTATAAGGTTCATTGTTATAAGCCACATTATTAGTATGGGCATTATGATCTTGATTTTGCTCATTATAATTCTGACCTGTTGTTGGTTCTGATTCTACCTCTATCCTTGATTGTGACCATTTTGATTGTTTCTTGGTGGTGGTGGATCATGTCAAGGAAAGGGGTCTTTATAGATTCCCATATCCTAATTTGTGTCTTGATTAGGGGCCAACTTGATTTATAGTTCACCAATTTCAATATATTCCTCAATAATATGTCACAATTGAACGTAATGATATGTATCGTGACCAGCAACATGATGCAAGTTACACCATTTGTTCTCTTTGTACCAGTTTGGTTTTGGTTGATCTTGAGGAAATGACCTTAATACTAGCTATATAATTAAATTAGCTATAATGAGCATTTGTAACACTATTTCAACTGGTTATCCTAACTTGCTAAAGACTCTAAAATTGTTATGAAATGTCCTTCATGAAGGTTGTCTCTACAAAGTACGTAGTGGATTTGGGGGAGTTAATTGTACATTTAAAGGAGGCATAACTGTACCATTTATACATGTTTTATTTCTATTACCCCATTTCCAACCAATTTCTTATTTTTTATAAAACCCTTAGGCTTATCTTGTATAACTATTTGAGCTAATGATTTAGTCTGATTAGATGCTTGACCTTGCACAAAAATATTAACAAGACCCTTAGCAATAAGAGCCTTCTCAATATGCACTCCTTTGTTAATAATTTCTTCAAATGAGTTAGCACAAGATAATCATAGATTATGCATAACTTCAGGATGTAAATTTTGTGCAAAGGTATCAACCAATTATTTGTCTAGTAAATTGTGTTGAAAGTGGCCTGTCAATGCTCTCCACCTTTGTAGATATGTAGTGAAACTTTCACCATCATGCTACTTGGATTTGCATAATTCAACAATGGTCAACTCATGTTCTATGTTATATGAGAAATGGTTAATGAACTTTTTTGATAAGTCATTCCAATCCAAAACTGATCTCTTGGGTAGTTCAAGTAGCTAATCAAGAGCTTGTCCCACTAAAATTCACATAAATAGTCATAATAAGTACTCACTACTATAAGCAACCTCTTGACATAAGATGAAGAATGATTGTATGTGTTCATGTGGATCTCCTTTCCCTTTGTATTTGTCAAATTTGGGTGCCTCAAAATGAGGTGGAAAGGGGTTTTGGAGAATAGATAAGTCAAATGGATATGGGCATATCTCATCGAATTTCTACTTTTTGACTCTATTATTCATCTCCAATCTTTGAAAAATTTCCTTAATAGAATTCCATTCTTACATGTTTGGTGCATTTTTGGATTAGATAAGATGCTATTGGGGTGGAATGTACCCCTAGTTTTGTTGCTATTAGGGTGGAATGTTCCCTTGGTTTTGTTGTTATTGGGGTAGAATGTGCCCCTAGTTTTGTTGTTGTTGGGGTAGAATGTGCCCTTGGTTTTATTATTGTTGGGGTGGAATGTGCCCCTAGTTTTGTTTTTATTGGGGTGGAATGTGCCCCTCGTTTTTTGTGGATCTATAAGGAGTGTATACCTTTTGATCCATGAATTGGTTCTAATTTACTGCTTGAGTTGAAAACATAGGCCATTGATTCTTGGATTGTAAAACATTCCCTAAATTTGGCTATTTCACACTTTTCTAATTTTGGAAAATTCTATGTTTATTTAGCAATATTTGGGTTGGTTGAAAAGAACTAGCCAAATTGTCTTGAGGGATTTCCTCAATTTAGCTAAATGTTTGAGTTTCTAAGTTTGTAAAGTAACAAAAGGTTCTTGATGATTGAAAAATGTATGTTCTATGTCAAATGGAATATCTTGTAAGGTCTCTTATGTCTTTAACTATTTGTTTAGATTTCTTTGATCCACTATGCTAATTTTCTCATCCAATACTTATTGCATACTTTCAACCATATCTCCATGTTCTTTCAAAGCATTATTGTGAATTGAAGTGGCAACTAGGGAGTCAGTTAATTCTATGACAAGTTGATCTACATATCATTGACTTATTATCTTGATCTTAGCTAGAAGATCTAGATTTATGGGTTTTGACTCTATTTGTATTTATTTTCCTTTATTAGAGTAAGAAGGTATGTCTATTTATGAAAAATCTTACTCTTGTCATCATTATTATCCTTCTCTAACTAAGGTATATAATTGTTCTATAGGAAAGTCAGAAGGTAGTCTAGCACTTGATTCTATCAATCTAACAAGGGCTTCATCTTGATCTTCTTGGGGTTGATATTCATTGTAATCATCTTTGAATCTTACTATTGTGGGGATATCATCAAAAATAACAGGGTTGTCTTGATCATCATAAAATTGCTCATCTTCATAACTAAGGCCATAAGAGGCCCCACTACGAGTGAACTTTTGAGTTATGTCTAAAAATATCTGCTCTGTGTTTTGACTACCTTTGGACCAATGTTTGGCAACCAATAAAAGTATGATTTGGCTCTCTTTTAAACAAATAACCAAGGTACCAATGAGACTATAAGGGAGGGTGGTTTGAAACCATGCATAATTTTAGAAGATTTGGTTCATGAGTTTACTCCACCTTTGGTAAAGTTGAATTGTATAGATCAGAAGAGAGTAAGGTAACTCAAAGACCCAAGGTGAAAACTAGTACACCAAAGCCTAGATCATTATGATACACTCGTAATGTAAAAGCTAGTTTCAACTTTTGACAAGTTGACCCTATAAATTTAGAGGAAAGCTCTCTAGATTATGAAGAAGACAAAATGAACTAAGAAACTCAAGATGTAAAAACATACATGAATCACTAAGTATAAATATAGGACCAAATAGGTGGCACAACATCGCCATATGATTCTAGTAGAATATAATATGTTCTAAGACCCAAAACATGAGTGATACACAAGATGACTTGAGTCCACCAAGATGATATATGATTTTGAGTCTTAATAAAAGACCTTCAATACAAATGGAAAATTGAACCCAAGTTAAAACAAGCCTAGTGCACAAATGGTGAACCCACTTTGACACACTAACCCTTAGAACTCAAAAAGGTTCAATTTTGAATGTGGATTATAAATGAAAAATTTAAACACATTGGGTAAAATATTTAGACTCAATTGGGCAGCATGATTATTCTAAAGTAGATTACTTGACACAGATTTTGATAACAATTTGAATAAGGAAAATATGAATTTTCGATATGGACAACATAATGCTTCCCTTGCTCAAGAAGATTGAGGACAATGTGTTTTGGTTAAGTTCATTGAGTAAACAAGCACTTTTAGACATAAATCAAGACCGATTAAGATAATGACAAAAAACAAATGTCTTAAGTCTAAACTAAAAAGGTATATCAAAGTGGGGTCTACTAAACAAGAAAGGTTTCAATCATTCTAGGGGAATCAATTGCATAATGACTTTCACATCAAATGATGTAAAAGATAAGCATGAAAATTGGTTGACCATGGCATTGACTAATTATAAAAAGGTCTAGTCCTTTTTACAACCACTACATCCTACTATTTTCTCAATGTAGTGCGATGTCTAAATGTAGATACATCCCATGTGCAACTCTAAAGGAGTCAAATGAAGTCAATGTTGGGAGGTGAAACCCTGGGCCAAAGCTTCCCTAAAAAACTCACAAGAGGTAATGACATCCCCCTCACAAGCCAAGTTTGCATTAAAATAAAGAAAGCATAAAATAAAAAGACTTTAGGGTCATTTTCAAGATCACACAAACTTTGATGAATTTTTGGGGAGTGCTTTAGATGACATTCTTTCTAAGCCTTGCACTAGGCTATTTGTAATAGGAATGGCACTTTTGATTCCATAGGTTCCCTAAATAGGACAAATGGAAGATCATACACACAAAATTCCTCTTTTTCCAAGTAAAATCTAATTAAACAACTATTGTAAACAAAAATTGATAAGTGTGTTCAATTTTAAGCCCAAACAAACTATTTGGTGGTGTTCATTTGACCCCTTAGTCTTATTTGTGAAATTTTAGAAAGATTCACCAAAACATTTAAATTCTTTGTTAAACACCAAAACAAAGTTCCTAATTGATTTTTAAGCATGGAAAAGGTGATTTAAACATGTTTTTATCAAATCAAAAGCTTGTTCCTATAGCAAAAAGGTCAGCATGTTCTTTAGCTTTGAAGATTCTTTTAGCTTTAAACAATGAACTTTGAAAAAATAGCCTGAGTTTGTGTTTTAAGAAAAACACAATGACTGATGTCAGTTATTAAAACTGATGATGATTAATTTGGCTAATTGAGACCTAATCGATGTCAGTTAAGCTAGGAAACTGATGCCGGTATCACTTTCTGACATCAATTACTATGTAAAATTGTGGCAAATAAAAATAACAAAATAAAGTTAGAAAATCAATTTGCACAAGTTTTAAGGGTCTAAATGGATATTTTAGAGTTGCAAAGTAATCTTATTTAGGTGTGAGATGCGTGTTGTCTCACCAGGCATGCCAAGATGCAGAGAGGATTATAAAGCAAGTTAGTCAAGCATTAGTCCATAAATAATGAAATATGCATAAAGACCTAACTAACCAAGCTTATCTATTCCTATGGGAATTACAAAGGATAACAAGAAACAAAAGAAAGAAAGAAACCCCATATTACCTTTCCAAATGGATTCACCATACCCATGTGGCTCAAAAACATGTTCTCCCTTGACCAAGCATCCTTGTCTTTGTCAACAATGGTGGTAAACTCCTCCAATGCCTCAAGAACACTCCATAAAACTTAGGCTCATAATTCTAAATCATTAAACTAGATTATCAATGAAGCTTGTAAACAAAAACTATGATAAAATAAAAATCCTTGTGGAAACAATTTAGCATTATAACTTTGCAATATTCAAGCTTAAAAGATAAGTCCATGGCCTCTCTATTTATAGATTTTTGAGATTGGTCAAGATCAACCATGACAATCCATCTCAAGATTGAGATGTGTGGCCATGGATAATATTAATATTTGGAATTAAATCCATAATTATCTTCATCATGACCTTGGAAAAAGGGGCATTGAAGAGGCATGGGAGGCATTAACTAGGCATGGGTGACCCATAATCTTGATATTTGTGGCATTTATGGCCTAGGCATGTCTTCTCAAGAAATGATGTCACTTGATGATGCAATTAATATGAATCAATTTTCAAAAATAAATATTCAACAACTCTCATGGAAAATCTACTGAAGCTTTTCATTTGGATTAATTAGCCTTAAACAAGGTTAATCAACATTTCTGTAATTATTTGAAAATTAGCCCTCAATTAATCAAAATGGTCAGAAAGTCATATTACTGAGTTATAATTTGACTCAGGAAGAATTAGAAGGTGACATTAGATGCACCAGAACCGTATTTCTATTTAGGATGTTTCCAACACAAAATAACAAAGGTATGTGGCATGTGCCAACAACTATAGGAGAAACAAGTGATCTAGAGCATAAAAGGCAAAATCATCATTTTGACTCGAAGTGAATTGATCAAAGTTAGCTAGCCCATAAATTACATTGCCCCATTTAGGGATACTTTGACCTAAATTGGCACTTGTAAATGGCAAGTTTGAACCATTTATCATGTTTTATGGATTTTGACCTAAAATGTGCATTTGAATGTAATTCGAGTAAGATTGACAATTTCAACACAAATGGTGTTAGGAATTGGATGTCTGTAGACTACAATATTATATGTGTGTTGATTTTGTTGTACTAGTTTCAAAAAAATTTGAATAGGAGATCTCTTGTGAGATTCTATCCTAAAACATGAATTTCACTTAGGATGAGTGGCCAATGATTCTTGTAAAGGAATGTCTTGGGATGACTCAGTCATGGAAGAATAAGGTCTAGGGATCCATAATGGAGGAAATCTATGTGTCCCCTATGTGAATGTAATAATGCCCTGATTAATGCATATATTAATGAAATATTTGATTCCATAACAATTATCATCATTGTGTCCACATATATGATGATAATTACAAAAGCGCTGATGTGGCTATTTATGTAAGAAATGTGGATCTTATCGGTGAATAGAAGGTAATGTGATTAACTTCCTATCTATTAGTGTTGATAATATGATAGATGGGCTATCCCACTCTGAATCTAACTATAGTGGTGATTTAATATTATTCTATATATTACATACTGTAAGTTGTGTTATGAAAACTTACTCTTTATTCTTGATTGGTTACTTTTCTAGTTGTGGTCTCCTATCTTTTCTAGGACATGGTAGATGTTGAGTAGTAGGAGTTGTATCTAAAGATGCTATTGTGAAGTCTAGAGTGATTTGATTAATTGAATTTACCTTAATTAATCCTAATCTATTTTCCAAAGCTAGAACTATGTAACACAAATGTTTGAAACAAGGCTCTGTCTAATATAGTATATGCTTGAGGAGAGGTTGGTGAAGGCCCTTAATAAAGATATGTTGAATCTCTAGATCTACTAGGTTGTATATCAATCTTAACAAATGAGCCTTGAATCTTAAGATATAATCACCAACTAGCTCTGAATAATTTTAATGTAGTGTGGCAAGTTTCTCATATGTAACATGAGGGCCTGTGTTTATAATGTAGTTCCGAAGAAATGCCTCCTCTGATTCATCATATGTGTGAAATGAACTAATGGGGAGTAGATGAAAGAACCAATTCTGTGCTTCTTGTTTCAAACTATTTTTGCTTTTCTACATTCAAAAGAAGTAAGAAACTAGAGAAATGGTCTAGGGTTAGATGATACCCGAATGAGGTCTACGCACCATTATCTAGATGTTGTAGGGATTCCTCTTTGGCTGTGGAGGATGACACCTATAAAAGAAAGAGACTTGAACAAAGAGATTGTTAGATGGATGTAAGGTGGACTGCCAAGCGATATGCTTGGTCCTAGAAGTGCAAAGACTTCCTTAAGGGATGTTAGTCCAATTGTTGATAAAAAAATAATGTCAGATAAAGATAATAATGATAGACTAAGCTAGAGAAATACAAACAATGCGTACCTACTGTCTGTTGTTGGTCTGCCACAGTCGTTGATGCCAGTTGGTCTGTCGACATCAATTTGTTAAGGTCACTGGTGTCGGTTATTATGATGATGTCGGTAGGGGCAATGGGTATGATGGCCAGCATTGGTCAGGGTAATGAGGCTTTGATGAGCTTTAGGGCTATCTGTGGTCAGCAAAATGGCTTGAGGTGTTTATGGGAGTTTTAGTGGCTTGTGTTGGGTTTATAGGGTAGAAGGTGTGGCCTAAATGAGAGATCAAATGGAGGACAAGGGCAAAAGGGGAGATAAGGGTGAGAAAAGGCTTTTTAGCCTCTCTGGGAAGAACAGACTGGGTTGTGTCCAGAATGCTTGGAAATGGGTAGAGGACTGATTACTAATGTATAAAAAGGACAATAAAATGAAACCAATACAAATACTTAGCTGTGAGTGGAGAGGCAGAGGTGTAGGAGTCTTATTTCTATTGTAGCTGATGTTGGATGTGTTGTGAAATATTCAATCCTATGTGGAATGACTGGTACAAAACCTTTGAGCCTGGAGAGTGTTGTTGAGACACTGATACCTACAAGAAGCCAAAGAGTGAGAGTGCTGGAAACCTGGAGCAAGAGAATTCATGTTTGCGGGGGAAGATAATGAGGATCCAGGCGAGGGAATCATGAGCCAGGGGGAGAGAATGCACCTTCAGGGCTGTCTTAAGCGACTGACGTTGGTGATCCCACCAGCGTGAGTCGACGGGTAACCGACGTCGGTAGCTAGAAAAGGGGTAGAAAGGGATAAAATTAGCCTTTTGCCCATTCTTTCGACTGCCAAGTTCAGGGGTCATGGGAAAACGGTCGAAGGCGGGTTAAATGGGTGTGGGAGAGAGGGGAAGAGTTGGAATGAGGTCATAAATTGGTCATAGGGTGATGGGAGGCATCCAAGGAGAGGGAATCCAAGGGGAGGATGATGTGTCATGGGTGAAGTGTCAAAGGGGGTGTCAAGGGGGAATGTTATTAATTTAAAATAGATGATTATTTTAAATTAATAAGTGTGTGTTAGGAATGCTAAGAAGTGGACTAAGGGGACTAAGGGGGGAGTCAACCAAGGGTTAGACACAATTTCAGTGTCTACATTTTCCCCTTTTTGTCTTGTTGGTTGTTCTGACGAACTACAAGACAAAAATAGGAGTTGATTGCCCCAGGTATGGGATAAGGTCTTTTCATCTTGTTGGTTGTTCTGGTGAACTGCAAGACAAAAGTGAATGTAGGCTACCCTGATTATGATGAGGTATTCCCCCTCAAAGTAGGAGTTGAGGGAAGGGAACCTAGAATCGGGTGCTGATTTGATAGATAGTGGATGGATATGGTGAAGGTTGGGTGTGAACACTACAATAGTTGGGATTGCGTGCATACCACTTCACGAGATGGTCAGGTCAAATTGTCATAGGTCAAGGGTCAAGGAGTGCCAAAATCAAAATAACTAGGCCCCAAAATTTAGTCATAGCTAATTGGGTTAAATGATCCAAGCTGTAGCTCCAATGGTCATCGTGTTCCAAGTATCCCAGGCTCAAGAAGTGCTCTTGGAAACATGAAAATGTCACAAGTAGTGGGAATCAACTTGCTCACAATTCAATACTTGTGAGGGTCAAAATGTGGGTTGCAGACAATTTTTCTAACCATTCATGAGGTAGCATACATGCAAAAACAACCAAGGCAAAGTTGTCTTAGAAGTGGTCATAGTCAAAGGAGATAGGCGCGATATCCAAGGTGATTGGTTGAGGATGGACAAAGAAATGGCTAAGCTAACCTTAGAGGACCCCATGTCAAATGAGTGCTACCTACATAGCCCCTATTGGAAGGGCCTCAGGCCAATGTAGTTCTCCCTAAAAGGGAGGAAGAGTCATAGTGGTCGATAGTTGGTTTGGACAGGTTAGGTCATGGTCAAAGGATGAAGATAATATGGTTTGTCCATCAGATAGATGAACAAACGTATATGGCTGAGCTAACCCCAGAAGACATCATGTCATCTGAGTGCTACCTACATAGCCCTTGTGTTGAGGGCCTTAGACTAATGTAGTTCAGATGAAGAGTCAAAATGGTTGATGATTGTGTGTTTTGGTCATGATGATGTTATAGCCTTTTCCATATTGTGTGATGGTGTATTCTGTAACATTGGTTGAGTGGTCTTTCATCCCTAGCAAGTTTCCATATTGGTAATGGTGTATGCTAAAAATGAATTGAGTTGATTTATGCTTCAGCAAGTAATGGTTTATGCTTGACATAAATTGTGTCTGGTCGATAGTTTCCATGTGTATTGGTTTCCATAAAAACTATGTGAAATGGGCTATGTCATGTGAGTGGTCTAAAAATGTTCAGTTTGGTTTGGGTTTGGTTGAGAAAATGATTTGGTTGAATGTGACCAAAGTGTAGGGAGGAAGTGAAAGGTAAATTGCTCTTTCATTGACAAGGACTCGATGATAGCATAGATAGGGGGTTTTTAGAAACAAAAGCCCCATTCATGCATTACGTCGTTGACCAGTGGTTGTGTTAGAGAAGTAATCGAATCACTTGACGGTAAGTGAGCTTGAAATCCCTTGAGTATGTTGGGGTGATAAGATTGATCATGTGATATGGATGGATGGGGGAACCCTTTTTGGCAGGAATAACTTTTCCCCTTTTAGAGGTGACCCCGAGAACGACTATAGACAAGTCCATGACTTAAAGTTTTGTCAGTCAATTTTTTTTTTGACAGATTGATCGATGCAGGAAGTCTATGTGGGGATGTTGTTTTGCTTTGTGGTCATGTTGTGAATCTGATCGATGTGGGAAGCTTCTGAGATAGTGTTGTGTATGTAGCAAGATTTAGGCATAGCCATCCTTCGAGGGAGTGGTCTATATTTTGCTTTATATGTATAAAAGTCTTTGAATAGCTGTCCTTCAAGGGAGCAGTCTATCAATTACAACAAGTATGATGCAGCTATCCTTCGAGGGAGTAGTCAGCATTTATAGTTTTATGACCTTGGAATATGAATCCCAATTATATATATATATATATATATTATTTTTTGACTGGACTTTTGGTCATGGACTTGACTATAGAGGTTTAGAGGGTTTCCCTTTTATTAGGACAAAGCATTCATGCTTGACAAAAGGGTTAACTGATGTTTACAGGATTGAGGGTTGAGGGAGATAGGAATGATGATGATGGGGATTGCTCAAGGGATTGAGTTCAAGTTAAATGTCAAGTGAATAATTACTTGACTAACAATAGACTGGTCGAAGATGCAAGGCATAAAGGAGCTTAGGTTTTGATAAGTCCCTGACCCATGCTTGTGTGTCATGATGCAAGGTCTGAGTCAATTAGGAGCAAACTTGCCCCATTTGCTCTGTTCCAAATTGGTCACATGTTGGTTAATGTTGGACATGAAGATGATTAAGAAGTTGGTTGATGCTTGGTTGATATTTGGTTGAGGTTGATAGTCAGGGTAAGGTCAAATTCTCCCAGTTGCTAGGGAGAATGTTTGACAGATTTAGTTTGAGAGGGCGAGATCCTGATCTACCAGGGTGGAAGCAGGAATCTCAAAATCACAGGTGGTGATAGAGGAAATGGTTGGTAATGATTTGATTAAAGTGGCTAATGGTTGGGGGTCATCAGGCTGGACCTCCATCGATTGTAAGGCTTGGATCAAAGTTTGATGATGCTGTGGAGAGTTTTGTATGAGATCATACAAAGACATCTTCACAGGGGTCATGTGGTGAGGTTGTTTCACCACGGAGTCAGGGATTGTCTTTGAGGATGCTGGTTGAGATGTGCCCAAGACAGTAATCTTGGGTTTTGGTTGTGGTGAAGGCTTGGTAGATGGGGATGTCCAAGGGATAAAAACATGTCTTTTCCCTTTATCCTTTTGGGTTGGTGGGTTGGTGGTCAAGTTGACTGTGTTGATTTCAAATAATGGTTTTAAAGGTGGTGGAGGGAGCATAGTCTAGTGTTGAGATCTCAATTTAGGTGATGACGTTTGTGAGACATGTGATGGTGTCGATGGTTTGGTTAAAGGGTGGTCAAGAGGATCCTTAGTGAGAAGGGTGTCCTTTTTTTGGTGTTGACGAATGACAGCTTTAAGAGCGCAACAACGCTCAGTGTCATGTCTCGGTGTGCGATGATAGTGAGAAAATTTAGTGTTGTCAAACCAAGATGGTCTTGATTCAAGAGTTGATGAGTGTGAAGGTGAGGAGGTATGGGAAGCATGGGATGATGTTGAAAGTTTGTTGATAATATGGTCAAGAAGAAGGGTGTCTTTCTCCAAGCATTGGTGAATGACAACCTTGAGGGCACAATAATGCTCAGTGTCATGTCTCGACATGCGATGATAAGCACAAACTTTAGTGTCATCAAACCAGGGCAGTTTTGGTTTGAGAGATTGGTATGGTTTAAGAGGTGGAAGACTGATGCAAGAAGACTGCAACAATTGTCGTAACAACAAGGCATAAGAACCCACCAATGGGTCTACGTGTTTTGTTTCAGTAGGGGTTGATGACTTTTGTTTTGGAGGCGTAGGAGGCATTGGTCATTTGGAAGAAATATATGTTTAATGGGTAAAGGGGATAATGGAGGCAATTTGCCTCTGTGAGGTGTTGGAGTAGGAAGCACTCCTATTAAGGTGGATGGATGTGGGCCCAAAATAGAGGGCAATGATGAAGGTGGGGGAGGAATTCTCTGGTGTGGTTTAGTGGCCTTCTTTGGTTTGGTTTGATGGCTACTATTGTGTGAGGCAAGATTAGATATGGGGTGAACACCAAGAGATTTAATCTCTTTTGGCATGGTGGACGCCTACGTGGGTTTGGGTTCAGATGTGGATGGAGGTGAGTGAGATGTAGCGATCTCAGGCAAAAGGCAAGATAAAACCATCACTGGGTCTTCCTCGGTTGAATTGGGTGAAGAGACAGGGTCTTCTCTTAGTGGAGAAGAAATTGGAGAATGTGACTCCTTAAGAGGATAGAGGGAAAGGATGATGGTGCCTTCTACTTGTGGTTGAGGAGTAGGAAGGGTATGGTCCTCCATTGGTAAGAGGAAGGATGAAGGTGGGGCTAATGGCATTGGTATGGTCGAAGCATCCTCAAATATAAGAGAGGTTGATGGATAACTAATAGGAGAAGAAAGCTCTTCTACCTATGGAGGAGGTTGGTCAGGAATAAGAGGTGAGACCGTGTTGACCGTGCGTATATCATGCTCTTGGGAGCTATCGGCCATGGTCTGGACATTATTTTGGCTAGGAGGATGGTTAGGAAAATGTTGTTTAAAGATGTCAATGTGTTGATTGGGTGGTGCATTCAGGTTATCCAAAACAAGATCCCCCTTGTCTATCATGTCTTGGACAATGTTCTTGAAGGTTCAGCAGTTGTTTATGTCATGGCCTTAGATGCAGTGATAGTGACAGAAGTTGTTTTCCCTGTACCATGCAACGATAGGTTTTGAGGGGTTGAATTGAAGTGCTCAAATTTGAGGGAGATTGAGGACCCCCTACTTGATGAGTTTTTCCAACACAGAAGCGTATGATTCTCCTAGTGGAGTATACTGATGCTACACATATCTTTGCTGGAATTGTCATGTGATACTTTGAGATGTAGACGGTTCGGGCTGGTTGGTTGTTGTTGAATATGATTGTCTAATGACCACAGCATTTGCCACTCCTTTGGACTTGGAGTGGGAAGAAGAAGGTTTGGAAGAAGAAGGGTCATCAGTTTTTGCATTGGTATTATGTAATTTGACCCTATTTTCTTCAATAGTGTGGAGTTCAAGCTTTCGAGCCATGGTGAAAGCTTCGTCAAAAGTGTAGAATGTTTGAACCCACAAGGTGGATGAGATGTGTGTGGCACATGCTTGAGAGAAGAGCTCAATGAGCTCGGGTTGAGGTAAAGGGAAGGAGAGTTGGTTGATTAAGCCTCTCTAACGGGCAAAAAAATCGGCTATAGATTCATTGTCGAATTGTTTGATAGAGTATAAGTCTGTGACTGAGACCTTTTTGGTGATATTGATAAAAAATTGGTCAAGGAAAAGTTGGGCTAGCTGAGTGAATGAAAAGATAGAGTGACTGGTAAGAGAACTATACCAATCAAGGGTAGGGCCAGAAAGTGACATGGGAAACGTGCGTAGAAATAACACATCATCATGTGCTATGAGATAACAAGCATGTCTGAATGCTCATAGATGTTGATGTGGGTCTTCCTTACTCTAGAAGTGAGTAAACTTAGGAAGTTCCCACTGACTAGGATACAGCCGGATTGGGATGGAGGGATGGATGGGTTCATTGCAAATTTGGTCATATGAAAGAGCATTGCTTGAACCAAAAATGGAAGCCTCAAGACTAGACATTTTATCCATCAGCATCTTGATGAGATCGGCTGATGGATTGGTAGATGGGGCACCCCCTAAGTTGTAAGGCACTTGGAAGGTGCTAGAAGAGACGTATGACGTAGTCGATTGTGCTTGTATATGCACAACATATTGATGACTAGTCATAGGGACAGAAGTGGAAGCCAAGGGCAGTTGTGTCATGAAGGTAGAAGGCATAAGTTGACTAGATACCACCAAAGGTGGTTGCATGGCAGCATTGGCAAAAGGGGAGGTAGACACTCCTGCATTTATAGGCGCAAGAGTGTGTGGAGTCGAGACAATCAAGTTCTGGTATGATGTAGAACTTGGTTGAATTACGTGTGGTTGAGGGGGTAATGAAACCCTGATGGAGGTCGGTCCAAAAATAGATGGGGAGGCCAAACTTTGTGTATTGGCCATGGTTAGGTTAATGGTTGAGGCAATAGTCTAAGTCATAAAAGGCTAGGTAGTAGATGGTGTTGATGTCATCGCTGCTTCACCCAAAAGGTCTCGCATTTGGTTTCTTGTGAGATAGTGTTGGAGAGCCTTAACGTTGTGGTCAAGGAGTCTCTCAAAGTTTGGGTCCCCTTCGGGAACAATAGATGGTCGATTGGGAGTTGGTCGGGTAGGAGTTCATTCGGTCTCTAAATGATACTCCATTAGAGGACTAGGCATAGATGGCGAAGGCGGGAGTGGTCATTGCCTTGCGTGGTCAAGAAGAGTTCTGGTTTGACTGCGTGTCAAAACCATTCAAGGCAAGAAGGGTAAGGTTCCAGAAACTATGTTTTTTAGTCTCAGAAAACTAGAATGGGTGTTGGAAAGCAAGAAAGCTGGATTTTAAGCTTATTGTTTTGAGAAGAAAAATTGTGACAGTGACCGACGTCGGTTGAAAAATTAATGTCGGTGAAATAGATTGCCGATGTTGGTCAGATAACCGATGCCGGTGAAAAAAGGTTTCTAACGTCGGTGGTAAAACCGATGTCAATTATTGTGTTTTCCATAAACTCAAAAAATTTGAGAGTTTTTGGAAGAAAGAAGAAAACGTCCTCACTAGCTCAAAAAACTAGATAAAGATAGAAAAGAAGATGAAGACAAGCAGACCCTAACATTAATTCCTAAGAATAATTTTTTAAAGTCTTGTTGGCTTATGCCTTAGAGTGTGTTTGGGAAGTTGGCTTGTAGAATGGGTCCTAGAAGAAGCAATCTAAGGTTAGTTTCGGTGCTCAAGAGTCTGTGTTAGGTTCTGTACATGGCCTGGTGCTAAGGAGCAAGCTCCCCTCACTTCACGAGCCCAGTGATAAGTTGGTCTTGCTTAGCTAGTATATACTTCCCCTAGAATTTATCCTCTGCCAGAGAATAGAGTGGGCTTTCCCCTTCGTAGTGAAGTCTAAGTGGGATTGCCAAGATGGGTAAGGTATCTGCTAGGTGATGAAATCCTAGTCGGACCTTGTCTCAGGTAAGTTTAGATGTTTGAGTTTGTGTAAGTGGTTTGGATGTGTAACATAAGTGGCCTATGCTTTATTCATGATGTGGTTTTAATTACTATATGTGTGGACTAAATATGCATTCAATTAGAAATGAGATGCAATAGATTTTAAGCCCAAATTGAAATGTGTGTTCGTATGTAGACAAGAGGAGAAAAGGTTGAAGAGTATGACTTGACTAGTCTAAGATGCAGAAAAGAAAGAAAAAGAAGGATTATTTTTAACTTTGCTAATAGTGTCTTTTGGAAGATATAGAGGAAAAGGATGTAAGAAGAGGTCTAATGCACCTATATGAAAAGTTTGTTTTTAGAAGAAAAACTATGGACCCAAGAAAGACTTCTAGGGTCCCACCAGGGGTGTCATAATGTTTCAAACTGTTTTCGCTTTTCTACATTCAAAAGAAGTAAGAAACTAGAGAAATGGTCTAGGGTTAGATGATACCCGGATGAGGTCTGTGCACCATTATCCAGACGTTTTAGGGACTCCTCTTTGGCTGTGGAGGATGACACCTGCAGAAGAAAGAGACTTGAACAAAGAGATTGTTAGATGGATGTAAGGTGGACTGCCAAGCGATATGCTTGGTCCCAGAAGTGCAAAGACTTCCTTAAGGGATGTTAGTCCACTTGTTGATAAAAAATAATGTTAGATAAAGATAATAATGACAAACTAAGCTAGAGAAATACAAATAATGCATACCTACTATCTGCTGTCAGTCTGCCATAGTTGTCGATGCCAGTTGGTCTACCAATGTCAGTTTGTTAAGGTCACTGGCGTCAGTTATTATGATGACGTCGGTAGGGGCAATGGGTTTGATGGCTAGCACCAGTCGGGGCAATGAGGCTTTGGATGAGCTTCAGGGCTGTCTGTGGTCAGCAAAATGGCTTGAGGTGTCTGTGGGAATTTTAGTGGCTTATGCTGGGTTTACAGGGCAGAAGGTGTGGCCTAAATGAGAGATCAAATGGAGGACAAGGGAAAAAGGAGAGATAAGGGTGAGAGAAGGATTTTTAGCCTCTCTGGGAAGAACAGACTGGGTTGTGTCTAGAATGCTTAGAAATGGGCAGAGGACTGATTGCTAATGTATAAAAAGGACAATAAAATGAAACCAATACAAATACTTAGCTGTGAGTGGAGAGGCAGAGGTGTAGGAGTCCTATTTCTATTGTAGCTGATGTTGGATGTGTTGTGAAATATTCAATCCTATGTGGAATGACTGGTACAAAACCTTTGAGCCTGAAGAGTGTTGTTGAGACACTGATACCTGCAAGAAGCCAAAGAGTGAGAGTGCTGGAAACCTGGAGCAAGAGAATTCATGTTTGCGGGGGAAGATAATGAGGATCCAGGCGAGGGAATCAGGAGCCAGGGGGAGAGAATGCACCTTCAGGGCTGTCTTAAGCGACTGACGTTGGTGATCCCACCAGCGTGAGTCGATGGGTAACCGACGTCGGTAGCTAGAAAAGGGGTAGAAAGGGATAAAATTAGCCTTTTTCCCATTCTTCCGACTGCCAAGTTCAGGGGTCATGGGAAAACGGTCGAAGGCGGGTTAAATGGGCGTGGGAGAGAGGGGAAGAGTTGGAATGAGGTCATAAATTGGTCATAGGGTGATGGGAGGCATCCAAGGAGAGGGAATCCAAGGGGAGGATGATGTGTCATGGGTGAAGTGTCAAAGGGGGTGTCAAGGGGGAATGTTATTAATTTAAAATAGATGATTATTTTAAATTAATAAGTGTGTGTTAGGAATGCTAGGAAGTGGACTAATGGGGCCAAGGGGGGAGTCGACCAAGGGTTAGACACGATTTCGGTGTCTACACTTCCCCCACTAATGGCTATTGAAATAAATTGAGTAGAATAAAAGGGCTTGCATGAGTTTTCAAAGCCTTTTGAAAGGCTTGAAGATGTGTGAATGGATATCTAGTTACATCAAAGTGAGGTAATGATGGTGTCTAGAAATGCTTAGGCAATGTAACTCTTATAAATATTTTTGGAATAGGGTTACCATGTAGATTATTGGCATCCATCCTAGATTTATAAGCTTTGTTTTACAAGGTAAGGAGATGCACTTGGTGTTGTAGTCACCAATTACATGCATTAAAGAGATGATCTCCTGAGATGGTACATTAGTATCTTGAAGTGGTTCATTTAATCTTTGAATTTATTATTAATTTTGGCCATAGAAAAGCTAAATTTTTAAATTAGACCATAAATAGGTGGTGTGATCACTTGAACCTTGGGAGTAATGGTAGCTTGGACCTTACTAGAGGTATGTGGGCTATCATTCTCTTTAGATGAAAGGTGAGAACTAGGTTCTATGATAGTGAGGGGTGGTTTGGGAGATTCATTGGTATCTTTATGTTTTAGTGAATCATATTCTAATTTAGTAGAATATGTGCTATTAACATTAACATGTGCATAATTTGACATAGAGTAATTAATAGAATTAGAAACAACATTTTTACATGCATGAGATTTGAGAGAAGTGAGAGAAGGGTTAGAATCATGAGATGCAGTTTCTTCTTCACTATATGCATAATAATCATCATTATTCAATGCATTATCACAATCTAAATTTTTTTCATTTGAAATATAAGAATTTGAAGTATCATTTTCATATTCACTTTTATTCTTATATTCATTTACATGTTCACTATCATATTCATCATCACTTCTATCATTACAAGGGAGAGGTGTAAGAGAAATAATTAATTTCTTTCTAATATGCAATAAGTTATCATTGGAATTTAGAATATTATTTGTATCTAGGCTATCCATGGATGAAATATATGCATTTTTTTCCTTTCAACATGAGAAGTGAAAATAGAAGAGTTATCATTTAAACATTCTTTTGTAAGAGAAGAGTTAGGAACACATAATGCATCGTTTAAACTGTGCTTTGGTAATTTGATTTAATTGCATCTATATTATTGTATTTTACACATAGTAGTAGTAAAAGGTAGAGAGAGATTAGGTTCACATGGAAGCAAATAATGTTAAGGTGTGGAGCCTAAAAGCTTCACCAAGGAGCGCATTACCAAAGTTGCAGGTTTACACAGTCACCAGCATCGGTCAGGAGCGATCGACGTCGGTCAGAAGTAGTTGAAGAGACACCGACGTCAGCAGGGATCGGCCGACGTTGGTCACAGGTGCAAGCAGGCAGGAACTGGTGTCGATTACCTGTGCGTCTAGAGAGCTATTTCTGAGGACAGAACCGAGTGTTTGCATGATGAGATTAAGTTGTAGTCTTAAGTCCACGTCTCTATTATTAACAAGACTATTTTTAGAGCCCTTGTTCAAGAGGCCTAATTTTTGGTTGTAAGTGCATGCTCAAGTTTCCTAATTCTATATGTAGGAAAGATCTTCTTAGCTTATTGTTGTATTAGTAGTTCATTGTATGTGAATGTTGAAGAACAGTACAGAATTGTATAGGTGAATCATTCCAGGTTGTTGGAGTTGATTGTACTTGAGAGAGAGAGAGCTATTGAGGGAAAGAGATCTAGAGAGAGATCTTGTACATCTGAGAGAGGTGTGGAAGAAAGAAGTTTATTCAATTTTATTCCTTCTATAAAGAGTTTAATACAAGTTTTTAGGGTGGTTTCTTGTATCTCTTGTTCTTTGCTATTTATCATTTTAGTTACTTATCTATCTGATTTAATTCCATGGTTTATTGCTTTCATAAGTGTAATAAAATTGTTGGTTGATCCCCAAAAAGTGGTATCAGAGCTTGGTTGCAGGTTTAGAGCTTGATATCCATAAGTGGTATTAGATCTCAGGTTCACTAACAGGTGGTTCAGATCTGTGTAGTGTGTATTGATTACAGGTTGCTCACAGGGGTTTCTGCAGGGATTTCTATTTGAGTGGGAGAAGCAATGGTAGAAGAAAGTAAATTGAGAATGGAAAAGTTCAATGGCAAAAATTATCAACATTGGAGAATGCAGATAGAGGACTATCTGTATTAGAAAGATCTATACTTACCATTAGGTGGGATTGCAAAGAAGCCCATAGACATGGATGATGAAGAATGGGAAGTTCTTGATAGAAAGGCTCTGGGGTCTATAAGACTGAGTCTAGCATCAACTATGATATCTAATTTATCACAGGCAAAAACAACGATAGAGTTGATGACTACTTTAGCAAATTTGTATGAAAAACCCTCAGCTTTTAATAAGGTATATCTTATGAAGCAGGTATTTAATTTGCGTATGCAGGAAGGTGGATCTGTATCTAATCACCTGAATGATTTCCATGGAATTGTTAATCAATTAAGTTCAGTCAATATTGTATTTGATGATGAAATTAAAGCTCTTTTAATATTATGTTCTTTGCCTGAAATATGGCATAGCTTGGTAATGTCAGTTTCTAATATTGCATTTGCCTCAAATATTTTGAAAGTAGAGGATGTTGTTAGTGTGATCTTAAATGAGGAAATTCATAGGAAAAGCACAGAGGAAACATCAGGGAATGCTTTAAATTTTGAGAGCAGGGGAAGGCAAAAGAGAAGAGTAAGAGGAGATCAAGATCTAAGTCTAAGGTGAGAGGTAGATCCAAATCCAGAAATGGTAGGAGGCCACAATGCTGGAATTGTGGAAAGATGGGGCACATAAGTAGAGATTGCTGGTCAAAGCCTAAGGAGGACAATCAGCATGAAGGAAAGGAAGAAGCAAAGGTTGCAGGTATTGCACAAGTGCTTTAATATTCTCTTTGCATAATAATATAAAATCTTGGGTTTTAGATTCTGGTGCATCTTTTCATGCTACCCCTAATAGAGAATATTTTAGTGACTATATCCATGGATATTTTGGAATAGTGTACTTAGGGGATGATGAGCCTTGTAAAATTATTGGCAAAGGTAAAGTGCAGCTGAAAATGCAGAATGGCAACACATGGGTGTTGAGAAATGTTATGCATGTTCCTAGCTTGAAGAGGAATTTTATTTCTTCAGGAAAGTTAGGGGATGAGGGTTGTACAGTAACTCTCACAGCTGAATCTTGGAAGGTGACCAAGGGTGCACTTGTTATGGCTAAAGGTAAGAGAGTAGGTACTCTCTATTTATGTAATTGTGTTACTAACAATTCTCCTTTTGTATTATCTACTTCAGATGTGGATGCAAAATTGTGGCACTCAAGGCTTGGCCACATGAGTGAGAAGGAGATGTCAATTCTTAAGTCTAAAGGTAAGCTTTCAGATTTGGAAAACATAGATATGGAATTTTGTGAGCATTGTGTGTTTGGAAAATAGAAGAGGGTGAGTTTTATTAAGACTGGGTCAACAAAGAAGAGGCATAAGTTGCAGCTTGTTCACACAGACGTGTGGGGACCGACTCAGGTAGCTTCTATTGGAGGATCACAGTATTATGTTACATTCATAGATGATGCTACAAGAAAGGTATGGATCTATTGTATTAAGAAGAAATCTGATGTATTTGAGACTTTTAAGATTTGGAAAGCTATGGTTGAGAATGAAACAGGCAGAAGATTGAAGTGCCTAAGATCTGACAATGGTGGTGAGTTCTACAGCTATAAGTTCAGAGATTATTGTTATATGCATGGAATTTGCAGGCAAAGGATGGTTCCAAGGACACCTCAACATAATGGAATTGCTGAAAGGATGAACAAAACAATAATGGAGCGTGAAAGGTGTATGAGATTGCATGCTGGTTTGCCCTTAGAGTTTTGGGTAGAAGATGTTGACACTGCAGTGTACCTGATTAATAGAGGACCCTCTACAGTGCTAGATGGTGGAATTCCAGAAGAGGCATGGACAAGTAAAAAGGTAGATCTCTCATATCTCAAAGTTTTTGGTTGTGAAGCCTTTGTGCACGTAGATAAGGAAAATAGAAAGAAGTTGGATGCTAAGTCTATGAGGTGCACATTTATTGGCTATGGCTCAGATGATTTTGGTTTTAGATTTTGGAATCTAGGAACTAACAAGGTAATTAGGAGCTGTGATGTTGTTTTCAATGAAAAAGTGATGTTAGTGATCAACTAAAGAAGCTGAATCAATCTGGGCAGAGCAATGGAGAATTGGACGAGGTGATGGTCCAAAATGAGCTTGCAAGAAAAAGAAATAATCACTTACAGGAAAACACAGAGACTGACGTCGGCAGGGTAGGAAACGACGTCGACAGAATAGAAACTGATGTCGGTCATACAGAGACCGACGTCGATAGGACAGGCACTTATGTTGGTCAGGAAGAATCAGCGTCGGCCAATAACAGGTCTGGAGATGACCGAGGTCGGTCACTGTCAGAGAATTTGGGCAGACAACGTGTTGTGAATGAGTCTTAGATGCCCATCAGGAGGTCAGAAAGGGTAAGTAAGCCTGGAATTAGATATTCTCCTTCATTGTTCTATTTATTGCTAATTGATGGTAGATAACTAGAGAGTTTTGAAGAAGCATTACATGTGGAGTCCAAGAGTCAGTGGGAGCGTGGCATGGTTGAGGAAATGGAGTCCTTGAAAGAGAACCAAACATGGGATTTGGTTGTGTTGCCAGCTGGTAAAAGGACACTGAAGAATAGATGGACCTACAGGTTGAAGGAAGGTGAGAATGGACAGATGAGATATAAGGCCAGGTTGGTAGTGAAAGGATTTGCACAAAAGCTAGGTATTGATTTTGGTGAGATTTTTTCTCCTGTTGTTAAAATGACTTCTATACGGATTGTACTGTCTTTGGTTGCTATTGAGGATTTGCATCTTGAGCAGCTAGATGTTAAGACAATGTTTCTTCATGGAGATTTGGATGAAGAAATATATATGGAACAGCCGGAAGGATTTGAAGTCAAAGGTAAGGAGAAGTTAGTGTGCAGATTGAAGAAAAGCTTGTATGGCCTCAAGCAAGCTCTTAAACAGTGGTATTTGAGATTTGACAGGTTTATGACTGAGCATGCCTTTAGTAGGTGTCAATCTGACCATTGTGTGTATTTTAAGAGATTGGATAATGTTAGATATATTATTTTGTTGTTGTATGTAGATGATATGCTGGTTGCAGGATCACACATGTAGGATATCTCTGAGCTTAAGGTGAAATTAGCTCAAACATTTGCCATGAAGGATTTGGGAGCAGCAAAGAAAATCCTTAGCATGAGCATTAAGAGAGACATGAAAAATCACAGGTTGATTTTGTCTCAAGAGGATTATGTGAACAAGGTGTTGAAACAGTTCAATTTGCAGGATGATAAATCGGTAAGCACACTTTTGGCTGGACATTTTAAGTTGAGTAAAGAACAATGTCCTAATTCACATGATGAGGTAGAGTACATGAGTAAAGTTCCATATTCTTCCGTAGTAGGGAGTTTAATGTATGCAATGGTGTGTACTATACTGGATATTGCCCAAGCAGTGGGAGTTGTAAGTAAGTATATGGCCAATCCAGGAAAGGAGCACTAGAAAGCAGTTCAGTGGATCCTTAGATATCTGAGAGGAACCAGCAGTAGGCATTTGTGCTATGGAGGTTCAGATACTTCTCTACATGGTTATGTAGATTCAGATATGGCAGGTAATTTGGATGGTAGGAGGAGCACCACAGGATATGTTTTCACTGTTGGTGGAATGGCGGTTAGCTGGATATCAAAGTTTCAGAAGGTTGTTGCCTTGTCAACTACAGAAGCAGAGTATATTGTAGCCACGGAGGCTAGTAAAGAGATGATATGGATGACACGGTTCATGGAAGAGCTTGGAAAGGAGCAAGAGAGTTGCAGACTATACAGTGATAGTCAGAGTGCCATTCATTTGGCTAAGAATTCAGCCTTTCATTCAAGAACCAAGCATATACAACTTAGGTACCACTTCATAAGACAAGTATTAGAGGATGGTGAGTTGAAGCTAGAGAAGATCCATACAGATAAGAATCCTGCTGATATGTTAACCAAGCCGATTACAAAGGAGAAGTTGAATCTTCATTTAACTTTTATTGGTTTTCATGATTGAGTTGAAGATGGAGGAGCTAGAAGATGTTGTTGTACATGTACTAGTGCAGCTGTTTATCTCCAAGTGGGAGATTGTTAAGGTGTGGAGCCTAAAAGCTTCACCAAGGAGTGCATTACCAAAGTTGCAAGTTTACACAATCACCGGCATCGGTCAGGAGCGATCGATGTCGGTCAGGAGCAGTTGAAGAGACGCCGGCATCGGTAGGGATCGGCTAACGTCGGTCACAGGTGAAAGCAGGTAGGAACCGGCATCGGTTACCTGTGCATCCAGAGAGCTATTTTTGAGGACAAAACTGAGTGTTTGCATGATGAGATTAAGTTGTAGTCTTAAGTCCGCGTCTCTATTATTAGCAAGACTATTTTTAGAGCCCTTGTTCAAGAGGCTTAACTGTTGGTTATAAGTGCATGCTCAAGTTTCCTAATTATATATGTAGGAAAGATCTTCTTAGCTTATTGTTGTATTAGTAGTTCATTGTATGTGAATGTTGAAGAATAGTACAGAATTGTATAGGTGAATCATTCCAGGTTGTTGGAGTTGATTGTACTTGAGAGAGAGAGCTCTTGAGGGAAAGAGATCTAGAGAGAGATCTTGTACATCTGAGAGAGGTGTGGAAGAAAGAAGTTTCTTCAATTGTATTCCTTCTGTAAAGAGTTCAATACAAGTTTTTAGGGTGGTTTCTTGTATCTCTTGTTCTTTGCTATTTATCATTCTAGTTACTTATCTATCTGATTTATTTCTGCAGTTTATTGCTTTCATAAGTGTAATCAAATTGTTGGTTGATCCCCAACAAGTCATTACCAATAAGAGGTTCACTTGGAAGTGCATGATTAATTTGTGTATTTTGTACATTGTGCCTATGAGAATGAGGTGAGAAGTATCTTTCCCATTTATCAAAAGTATTTTCATTAGAAGAAGGAATAAAATAGATGGGTTTAAAAGAAAAATATTCATCTATTTTTGATTCACCCTCATAATTACATACATCATCATATCTTTCATTAAAATAATAGTCATTATCTTCACTATAAATGAAATTATTTTTTATAGTTTTAGCTAATGTGCAATTTTGCAATTTTGTCCAATTATTGTCATAATTGTAAGAAAATTTTAGAAATTGATCTAAGGGATGAGGAGGAACTGCCTTAGTGGCCATTTTATCACCAAAGATAATTTTGAATAGTAATATGGGGAAAATAAATACACAAAGAACTACTAACATTGAATTTTAAAAATTACTTTTGATGACCCAAACAATTTGC
This sequence comes from Torreya grandis, assembly GCA_037957365.1. Classification (NCBI taxonomy): domain Eukaryota; kingdom Viridiplantae; phylum Streptophyta; class Pinopsida; order Cupressales; family Taxaceae; genus Torreya; species Torreya grandis. Next base: position 1,663,691 of record JARHVA010003698.1, on the reverse strand, counting down.
AATAAATTCAAATTATTTTTTTAAAAATTGTAATAGAGAGAAATTTGAGGTTTGTGGACTTAGTTTGGAAAGCTAGGGTTTTATAGCTTTTAAAATTTATGCAATAATTTTAAATTCTAAAAATAGTTTTGAATATGATAAATGTATAAAAATTAATACAAAAATAACAAAATAGTTTTTGAAAATTAGCGAAGAGGAAAGGTTTTTTGTTTGATGACCTAATTTTTAAGTCTAGAGGTTTGAACTAGGGTTTTATAATTTTTTTTGAAAAATTTAGGAAAAAATCTAAAAATATTTCTAACATTAGCAATATATTTTTCCTAACGTGTTGAATGTGTTTGTATGTGAAAATGACCTAGTATGTGAAAAATAGGGTTTGAACAAAATATGTGTTATTTTTGCAATGAATTGATATATTTTTTATTTTTAAATTCAATTTTTTTTTGGAAATTATGGAAAAAATCATAAATAATTATCCCTAGGGTTTCTAGGGTTTTTGTGGGGAAGTTCAAAGTAAGTCAGGTTGACCAAATATTTTATTAATTTAGGAAATTAGGTGTTTAATTTCTATGTAATAAAGGTTTGGAATAGGGAGAGAATTTTGGTTTTATGTAGTGAAATATAGGTTTGTGCCAATTTGATCAACTTAATTCACATAGGAAAGAGAAGATAAGGAAAGATTAACTTACTTTATTCTGGGTTGAAATGGATGATGCAGGGTTTAGAAATTGCTATGTAAGGATGGTAGACTATCGCAAATACGACCCATATCTCTAGTTTTGGATTGGATAGGAGTGACAAACTTGGATAGCCTGCTACTTGGTATTGTATTCTAATTTCTAGCACTATTGTCCACTTTTGATGTTTTTGTCCATTTCTAGCACTATTGTTTCGAGGCTAAAATATTTTTGAGTTTTATTCACTACTTAATATGACCATGTGTACCAAATTTTAGGTCCTAAGAGTTAATAGAGGTTTTTATAGGTATGTTTCAATCTCCAGTATCTATATTAGCTTACATACACTAAGGAGATCAAATCACAAGGAGGGAAAAATTGGGTTGTGGGAATAATGATCACATAATCAAGAACTCCTGCTATTCTTTCTATTGCCTACATTAACCCTCATGCCAAGGGTCTTAGATCTGATGTAGATCTCCCTTAGGGAACATGCATAATCAATGTGTATGATTGATACAATAATGAATTTAACCTAGGCCCTTCCTTGATCAAACATGCAAATCTATGTGTGATGCAGAGAAGTTGAGCTATACTATTGATTGATTTTTTAAAGTCTAATGTGCCAAAATAGTAAGTGCTAGATATAAAATGCCTTATGTAGTCCTTTCTATAAGAGACTCATTATTTTGAATTTGGGAGATTTTATTACATTTAACCAACATTGGGAAACTTATAAATGAATCAAAGAAAAGGGGTAAGACTCATCTTATGGAAGAAGCTGACTGTTGGGGCCAGAATTGGACTTGGACAATAGTGCTAGAAACTGGACACCCTGGGTTTTCATCATTTTAGTCCTATTTGGGTGCTATCGTCCAAGGTATGTGGGATCTAGGGGGATAGGTCTTGACCTAAAATATATTCTTTAAATTTAAAGGATTAATTTCAAAATGTTATATATGTTTGGGAATAAGCAAAAAGATGTCTAGGGAATCTAGAAAGACCAAGACAAGTCAAATAAAAGAACCTGGCTAAATGTGAATAAAAACTCATATTATCCAATTGGAGTCTCCTATGAAAAGACTATGAAAATACATAATATGTGTGTTTTATTGACCAATTTAGGGTATATATATTTTCTATTATATTGGATATCATGGTTGGGTCAAAAAACCTATTTACATAATTTTAGGTGATGCTTAATCATTTGCATTACAATTTATTACATGGGAGACCTTAGATACATGCCATGGAGGTCATACCCTCTACCTTACATAGATGTGTAAAGTTTTCACATGATGAATGTTTATACACTTGTCTAGCTAATAACTAATAATTTAGATATTGTAAAGTCATTGAGCCTACTACCTTGAGTATATCTTTAGATGGGACACCTCATGTTATCATAGATTCCTCACCTTGTATCATTCTTATAGAAAAAAAGTATACATATGAGATTGAGGAATATAACACCATTATTTTTTCATGAGTTCTCGATCCTCCTCAAACACATTCACCCATGCTGAGTATTGATCCTCCTACAACATAGTTAACTCCACCCATGGTGGATGATGAGATTCACATAGCACAGTCACCATTACTTATTAACTCAGAGGAAGTATACATCATAAACTTAGATACCTATGAGACCAACATAGAGAATAACATAACACCCGTGAATATTAATGATTATTTATGTTGATTAATCTTCACACCAGTAGGCCCTAGAGAGTACAGAGATGTTTCTAGGGCATTCATACCTTTACCTACACAACCATCACCACCAATTCACAACTCCACAAATAGAGGCCTAGACACTCACTTGAATTTTGAGGTAGATTATTTATACACTCAGTACATATGGTTACATCTATGTATATTGATCTAGTTATCCATATTTAGGTAATTAGTACACATGACAAACCACACTAGATTTTATAGATATTACTTGATAGAGGATTGATGGTACTACCCATAGTTTGCCACAAATCTATTAGTAGATTATCACATTAAAAAAATAGAACCTTTTATCATTTTCATAGGTTTATTAGACATGACACATATACATGCTCAACATTACAACATAAATTGAATAAATTCAAGGGTCAGGGCACTATCTAGATTACACAAGTTTCACCTCCACTAGTAAAATTACCATGATAGATTCTTCATCAACATGTACATTTTAAAAATGATCCCTTGACTATTCAAGCTTTCATAAAAAACCAATAAATTCATCATGTTGTTATATATGAGTATTCTAATCCCAAAACTTTTACATTGGCATTCATACAACACATAAGACATCAGGAGACTAAGTTATAATATGTTATGCATTGTTAGGATTACTTAGGATACATTACACTCCCAGTTGTATGTGGACCTAAGGTGGTCAACACACCACTCTTCATCATGAGAACATGCACTCATATTTAGGTTAGACTTGGCACTACATGGTTATAGGCAATGGATGTGATACTTAACTAGACAGACAAATATTCGACTTTCAATTATGATAGACACATGGTTTACATATTGCATGATGGCCTCAATGAAAATCATAGGTTTCATATAGACATCTAGTGGTCCAATGTGGTTTACCCTAGGACCACATGGGAAGCTTCTTACATAATAGATAAGCATGTTATTTGAATGCACACAATCTAGACAAAATCCAAAGATAAGGCTAGACTTGTAACAACAACATGGTATTATGATCATGATAATGATGATTTATTTGAGTTTGGATAGTTTCAATATCTGACATTGGATGACCTCCCACCAGATCTACCATTTGACTATCCACATCCTATGGATGTGTTCTTAGGTCTATAGAGGCATTACATTTTATTTGTATATAACCTCATTTACTTCCAACATTATTTGTACATAGTTTCATTTTAATATTGATTGTATATAACTTATACTCAAAAAATAAAAAAATAATATAATATGTTTGAAAATATAAAAACATTCAAATATTACTCCAAAAATACATATTTTAGATTTTATGCATTTCCATGTTTACATTCCTTCTATTTTCTAGATACTACATATGCTATGTATGTTAGTGTAGTTTGTTTTATCATACATACATGCTTCACTTGTTCCATTTGAGTGTTCATAGATTATTATAGGACTCAGGTCCTCTACATAGATCCATATTTTCTACTATTTACCCATTAATGGAAAATACATAGACTCAACATTGATACAATATACCATTAGGGGCATCATATACATAGCTTCTAATTTACTAGGTTACAACTTTTTATACTCTATATCAAAAATTTAGCATTGTTTATATCTTGATATTGATCATCCTATACTACACTAATTTTTTCTTACTTCTACTACTATAGACCCATGTTATGTACATATTTTATCTTATACAAATTTGCACCACATGTTTATGTATACTTTCATTTCTATATTTACTAGTTTAGATTTAATTGTGTCTCTTTGCTTCTACATCTACTTGAGGGCATTTGAATATGCCATTTGTATATGTCTCTAAGACACTTCCTTTCATTGTATGTATGTTTTGGACATGTGACCATGTCCTTGTGTGTGATTCTTGATTGTGTATGTGGACATTTGAACATGTCCTTACGTGTGGATCTAAGCCAACCTTGCTTGATCTTTACATATGTGGAAATTTGAACATGTCCTTGTATGTACTAATTTATTAGAATTAGTGACATTTGTCCATGTACCTTGTATTATGACCCCTTGGCCTAATTTACGTTCCTCATGTATTTATATGTTTACTTTCATGTATGCATCATGGACATGACACTTGTCTCTTGCTTATTTCTTGCACACCTAGTTTATGATGCTATGAGGGATCTCATGCATTTCCCCTTCCTCTTTGGGTGTTTTGATGGAAATCATGCCCCATCCCCCTAGGTATTTACTCAGATTATATCCAAATTTGTTATTTATATACATGCTTACATTGTTTTATATATATTGAAAATCTTTAGGATGCTAAAATTAACATGAATCCTACATTACCAACTTATGATCAAACTATTCTACATTCTGATGTCATGTATACAAATTCTATTAGTTTATCATGTAAATATCATATGTTTTCAGTCTAACACACATGATACATAGTTTTTATTTTGAGAACAATTATTACAGAGGTTCAAAAACTTCCATCAAAAGAGAGGGAATTCACAAGGGTTTGTCACAAAAATTATTCCATCTTAATGTACTCAAAACATATTTTTCAGCATGCAAACATAGATTACAAAGCCCAAATTTAAGGAAATTTAGTAAAGTATAGTCATAAATAGATAAGTCTTAGTTTTGCATAGAAATAACACATTTAATCAATAACACAACATAGAGGACACTAGCACAATGCATTATTGACTAAGGAACCATGCTACTATCCATTAGCCCCAAAAACAAAAAATTATAAAATATTCAGAAAGGTACAATAGTTATAGTTTATATTTTCACAGTTTCAGTCATAAATTGTCAAACAAGTTCAATATATACTCAGTTTTGCATAGATTACATAGGTTTGATCAGACTAAGGGAATCATGTGAGGCATGATCACTCTCATTTTCAATTTTAGATACTCAGACACAAATTATTATCACTCAAGTCGAAATCCATATATAAAGATATCAGAGTTGGATTCATATCCGGGGACATTATTCCCATATGTTCAATTTGGAACCAATATTCTTGGATGGAATGGCATCTCCATGTCATTATCCATATTGTTATTCTAGACACAATTTGCACCAATTTTGGACTTGGTTTACACCATATTGATGCCTCATTCCATCTGTAGTGGTTAGCATTTATGAGTGGCCCCTGAGACATTTTAAATTTCAAAGTTCTCAAGTGGTCCCTGAGCCATTTTACATTTTAGAGTTTCTGAGTGACCCAAAATCCATCTTACATAGTTTTAATTACATCACATAGTTTCAATTACATTACGTAATTTCATTTTCATATGCATCTAATACACATGGGTGGGAAATAATAGAGTCATACCCTACTTGATTTCTTGAGCCACCTACATGAAAGGGTTGGACAAATCATCAGTCTAATCTAAGTTATTAATAGGATATGATCCACCAAGCATGGGTGGGTAATGATGAATTTAAGTCCAGATTAAGTTCTTGATCCACTTACACATGGGGATTGGGAAAGCCAATAACCCAGTCCAAGCTAGTTCCCATTGATCACCCTCTACGTGCACACATATGATGTCACTAGGTTTTAGCATTGGTTCACATACCTAAAAAGGTGTATATATTCCTTTCCTATTTCTCTCATATATTTACTAAATTTTGTCTTTACATTTTATATTTATTAATTAGGGATTGATTTGTTCATGTTTTATTTGATGGACACTCAATGAATCACACTTCACAGACTCAAACACAGATTCATGGGCTTTGCCTCTTGGGTAAGTCTAAGTATATTTATTTTCCTTTACCCTATTCATTTTGCTTTGATTCATTTATATAATAAAGGAGGGAAAATTTAGTCATCTAAAATGTTATTTTAGTGCAATGAGTGTCATTTGAGACCACTTTATCCATATCTTATCCTTAAACCTATCTTAGGGCCTCGATCATTTCCCCAACTTTTGTGTGATCCCAATCCATTCCTAGATATGCTAGATGTAACACTAAGCCACCCCCTACACACCTAGGTATCTTTTCACCCATTCCTACCACTTGGACATTAGCATAGTCCTTTAGACTATAGCTTGATACACTATTGACTAAATGATAGTGCTAATGCCCCCTTGGTCTTTACTCTCCCAATGGATATCTTTCCATTCCTCAAAGCAACTTAGGGTCAGCCTAGACCTATTTCACATCTTGAAAAGCATCATAATGCTAAATTTAGATCACTTTAATTAATTTATCTCCTAGATGTAAATCAAATGCAAATACTCACAAGCAAACTTAGAAATAATTGTGAAAATCAAGGTCATTGATCCATATTATGTGCTACTTCTGTATACACCCATATATAACAACCTAGAGCTTAGATTACTTAGATTTCTAGTCTCAAATCACACTCAAAGCACTTAAATTGGTACGCATACTAGCATTCACTTGTACTTGCACCAATACTTAGATTGGGAGAGTTATAGCGAGCTTGATCCCCTTTTGAGGTATTCATCTTTAGGTAATGCTTATCACATGGGATCTTGAGGTCACGTCTAACCTACATTACTAATATCACTCTTTTTATACTTGTGCTCCTCAAATACCCTTAAAAATATGGAGGCCTAAGGTTTCACATTGAAATCATTAAAAATAAGGAACAAGCAATGAACCAAAATTTGATAATATAAGCATAGACTACTTAAAACTAGGTGAAGTTCTATATACACATAATATTTTCAAACTTTTATCGATTACTAACACTTTGTATCTTGTAGGAACCTGTCATCTCAATCTCTATGAGTGCATACCTTAAGGGGAGCACTAGGAAAGGGGTGGGTAGACCATTGGTGATTTGTATAATTGTTTTCCCTTCTACCACTTGTTATCTACACACTTGTCTCCTAAAACTATTTACCCTAAACTTGTTCTTCTCTATTGTACCTATTGACCAAATTTGACTTTCTAGTCAAATTAGGGCACCTATTGGTAAAAAAATGATTTTTTAGGTCTATAGGGGGTTTAAATGGATGTTATAAAGTGTTTTAAGGGTTAATTAATGTCATTTCATGTTATGTTACCTTTGGTTATTAATCTTCTAGGTCTATTTATCATTTTTGGGTCATTTAAAGGTTATTTTAAGTGCATTTAATGCTTTGTACAGGTTTATTGGGATTTTTTCAAGTTAAATAAGCTGATGTCATTCCCCATGTGTCATTATAAGTCTTAGAAATATGACATAGCTGAATAAATGGTAAGTTGTTCAAAAAAGGGTAGTTTTCTTGACCAAAGATAGAAAAAAGGACACTTATACAGCTCCTTGGGAAGTGTGACACTTGGAAAATTTAGTGGTTTGACTTTAACCTCCCCATAGGTCATATCCATGTTTTATTTTCATATATGTCATAGAAATTTTCATCTACAACTCATTTTCTTCTTTTTTCCTCTTGGCAAGCAAAAAAAAAGCAACTTCAAACATATGGTATGGACCGTATAGGTGGAATGGGAGGGATTTATTAAATAGGTGTATATTAATATGAATATTATTAAAATACATAACAATAAATTGAGATTTGGTTCATCCTCCTTTATGAACCATTAGTTTGATCCCAGACAACTTTTTATGCATGTTCCACCATGAGGGGGTCACTATTTGAGCTTGTCTCAGGATTTCTTGTTTTGGATGGATGGATTTATGTGTTTAAAGTGTATCCACATTATTTTCAAGATTTTTCCATTCTTTTTATTATTTTTTATAATTTAATTTTTTGAGAAAAGCTTGTTCATGCTTGCAAATGGCCTAGTTTGCATTGATAGTCAACTCAGCTACTTTGTGAGTGGTTTATCCATGTTGTGAAAGGTTTTTATCATTTTTTTATTATTATCATCATGTTTGTGGTGTTGAAAGTGTTTAAAATAGTTATTTTGGTATTTTGAGGGCCTTGTCTTGCATTTTTCTTGCTCTCTTATGTCTTCCTTGCATACAATAGTCAAAGTTCACTTCTAGGAGCATGTTGATGTCATCTTGCTTTCAAGAGAACCTTGGCAAGGTTTTAAACTCATTGGAGACACTATAATGGAATTTTGTGATCAAGGAAGAGACCTTAAGACCTAAACTATAAAAAATTGTCCATTTCTCCTTGCTCGTTGCCTTGCATTTATAATCACCTTGCACTTGAGCTCTAAGAGGTTTGTACAGAGCATGATTGATGAAAAACATGGTGGAATTCATGTTTGATCTGATATCATACGCCAAAGGTCATTGTATTGTTATGAAGACTTAAGAGGCTAACAAGGCAAAAATCCTCCTTTAAAAGAGTGAGTTGTCATTTTGGGTTCTCAATCCCAAAAGTGACCAAATAGAGGTCCTGAAGGTTTTTTGGAGATGATTTATGTTGATTCAAAAAGTATTTTCACTATCCTAATTGCTTAACCTTGTATCCCTATCCACCAAGAGAAATAATTCCAAGTTTAAAGGTCAAAGGAGGAGTGGAAGAGGGGTTTTGAAGGCCTCAAAATTGCCCAAAAAACATTGATTTTGGACAGTGATGTCTACAAGAATGAATGGCAAAGTTGAGTTATACTTCAATTTCATGAACCTAGATCATGATAGAAATTTCAAACCATCTAAAATGGTACAAGGAACAATATTGGGCTATTTTGACAAATGAAAATATGTTTTTTGATGTTTTAACTCCTAATGAGAATCCCCTATCTATATAGGTCTGGGACAACACATTCAAACTAGCAGTGAGGTGAATCTTTGAGTTTTAGATCTCCTTTGGAGTCCTTAAAGTTGATACAAGGTATAATGAATGAATAATTAACCTAATAATACTAAATAAAAACATACATATAAATGAAACCAACCTTATCAAGCTCAAAAAAGTCACTAAAATAGGGGCAGGCCTAGTCTCAGCCCAGTCATACAAAGGTATGGTAGTTTAAGGACAAAAGCATGATTTGATGCATGGATTGAAAGTTTTCAAGTAATTAAAGACATGAGGATTTATTAATTACCTAAAAAACATGAATATAATGTCCTTAAACATCAATCCAAGCTTCAAACATAACCTATAAGCAAGATTTTAGGCTTGTCTCAGTCCTTAATGAGAAATAGGCCTAGTCTTGAGAATGGAGGGTGAACTAATGCAAGGATGGAGCTTGACTAGGAAAAATTGATGGATATAAAATTTATGAGATTTATAACATAAAATTATGTTTTAATTGTGTTTCAAAAACCTAAAATAATCTAAATTAACCTATAGCTAAGGTAAAGAAAGGTTTTCCTTTTCTAGGCGTTATAGGCCTATTCTAGGTTTCTATGGCATAGAAGGTGTTTGAGGTTAAAATAGGATATATAATTATGGTAAAAAATCATTACAGGTATTTATATCCCATAAACTATAATAAATAAGATCAAATCATTCTTTTTCTTTCTAAGTGCATCCTATACCCTGCCCACCTCAAACTATGTTTTCCCAAAAGTCTACCTTGCAAAATTGGAGAGTTGGAGGGCCAAATAGAGTATTTAGGAGATAAAATTTGGTAAATATTAACATTAATAAATATATAAAATTATAAAATATTAAAAACACTCACTATTTTGTCTTAGAGTAGGGGTTGTTTTAATGTGCACAGAGGTGCCAATTTTGGGGAAAATGATAAACTGTTGAACAAAAAGGATATAAATGGAAATATTATGATTGTATAATATGGAGGGTACCTAAATAATCTTATAAAAATTTACTTTATGGTCTGGGAGCATAAAATTTATTCCAACTAAGTAGGTTTATAGTCATGGGTGAAGGGAATCCTTAGGCCTAAAAGCCAAATTTGGGGTCATTCTCATTTTTGGTCATTTAAATGACTTAAAATTGATTGTAACATGTTTTAAATGGAAAAGTATATGTTTTTTATCCATCAAAGGTCAAAGGAATCCATTCGAGTGTCAAGTTGGATCTCAAAAGGCAAGCAGGGCTATTAGCAAGGTCTAGGCCTAGTGCCAAACAAGGGTGAGTTTTCATTTTTGGATCTTAAGGAGATAATATAAGGATGGAAACATGATTTTTTGGTTAATATATAGGTTTATAAGCCATATTTTTACAAATAAATTCATAATAAGGTCAATTATTGGCTTAGAAGCTCCCAAACCCTCATGAAAGGCTTAAAATGGCTCAAATGGGCAAATTCAAACACTTGGAACTTACATAATCTATTGCATGGGACTTGAATGTGTTAAATGATGTTGGATAGGGTCATAAATAATAAAAAAGTGTCATTTGGAAGGAATTATAAGGTTCCATCTTTATGAATAAGCACTAAGAAGGATTGTCACTCTAAAACCCTCTTTAAACCCTGTTTGAGACATAGAGGTGAAAATGAGCCTAAACGTTTCACCAGATGGAGGAATTTGAACCTGAGTGATGAAAATAATTTGTTTCAAACTACATTAGGATCACATCCATGTGATTTTTTTGTATAGAATTGTATGGATAAGAGTAAAATAGGTCTTGTTTTGACCATTTGAGTGGTGTGCAAGATACAGAAGGAATTGGAAGATGAAAAAACTTTGGGAGGAATATTTAATCTTAAGATAACTTGAAAAATTCACCTCATATCATAAACAAACCCATAATTTCTTCATTTAGGTCCTTACTTTTAGCTATTCAAAACTGGCCTAATGTACAAGCTAGAAAGGAGAAAATATTCAAGTGAAGTGATTTTATAGACACCCCTGATGATTCCAAGGCCATGGAGGGTTTTTAAACATTTCATGCACTCCCTCCCATGTATTTTCATGGAAACATAATGCCATTTTGGAATCCATGTGTGTACGGTACATATAAGGGTAGTTTTTAGGACAACAGATGATGATGGCTCTCTACCAATTATTTATAGAAAACTAGGCACGCATCCAATGTATGGAGATGCATGTATGAGATCCTCCTCTTACATCCAAATCATTGGACATGTCATATATTAGTTACAAGATGTTCAAGTAGGCCTAATCATGAAGGCAATTTTTTTGTGTAAAGAGAGGAGTTTTGTGCCATTTTGCCTAACTTTGATGAATTGGATTGACACTTGTTGCTCTTAAAATTGAATGGTTTGACCCATATCCTCTTCCTATGCATGGATAACTGAAATTATCAGCTTGAAACATGTCCAAGTGACCCTTTTACTTCTTCTTTCTCTCTCAAACTCTATAAGAGTTGGCCATTTTATCATTATATGGATGACTCCACTTAGGTATGGTGAAGCCCTACCAAAACTATACCTTGAAATCAATGAAGACAAGTTAATTACCTCATTCAAATAATTCACTAAGTGTAAATGATAGTTTTTAGCCTTGTGTAAGTGTGATGTCTATTTACCTTCACATATTATTCCTATTATTACCTAGTGTGCTATGTTATCTTTCTTGTAGGTCAACAAGAAGTGTCAAAAGAGGTATTAGGTGTAGTGAATAGGTCATTCAATAGAGTGTCTTAGTATGCCTATTTACTAAGTCTTAGTTATCTTATGCCATCTTCTAGACCCCATGTTGAAGCATTGATGTGAGAGAGAGAGTTGATATTGAGTGAAGTGTTTATGTATGTTGTTCTTAGTTTCAAGTGTATTTTAAAGAATGAGTTGATCAAATATTTGGTATATCACCTTCATAGATTAGGCTTACTTTTAATTCTATTCTTAACTCCTTTCAACCCCTAAGGTGTTAGTAGTAGGAGCATGTGCTTAAATGATACATCAAAGGGAGCTAGCCCTTATCTAGAGGTTCATCTCACAAGTTTGATCACCCATACCAAGTGAGATGTCCCAATTTTTCCACTTGGATTAGAGGCCTAGAAACCTCTTCTCACAGGGTACATCTAAGTGACAATAGTACCCATTCCAGACTTTTGATACATTTTATCTTCCTTTTCCTTACCTTTATCACATTTTTTCAATTAGATATACAAGTTCAACTGGGTTGACCTTATATAGTTTTGGTTTATTTTCACTTAGGATCTATTTTGACATTTGGCTGACCTAGCTCGGGACCTAGTGAATTATTATCTGGAATTGTATGTGGTTGACTGGGTTGACCCTATTGATTGATATTTTTAGAAGGTTTTAGGTTAAGATACACCTATATATAAAATTTCATTTCCCACCATTTGATAAGTAATAACCAAAATAAGAAGTAAGTATGAACAAAAATTTGTTTATTGACCATTATACTTGAGTAGTAAAACTTAGGGTTCCATACTTTCTTTGGAGATATAGATGTTGTCTTATGGTTAATTTTTTTGGATGCATTGATAGGTTGTGTAGCCTAGATATTATTTTTATTTTTCATCCTTACATACCACAACAACCTCTTGTGAATCACCTTGGCCAAGGGAGAGATTGAGGCTTGATGGGTTTGTCTTTAAGGTAAGTATTCCTAACTTTATTTTTGCTTTGTAAGAGTAGATAGATAATACAATTATGCTTTTCTTCCATTTCATTAAGATTACATATATATTGACATGAGTATATATATCTTCTATGCATGTTTAATTTTATTGTTTCTAACCCCCACTTTGTGCCACAAGCTTTGGTGAGCACTAGATTAGATTTACTTTCTTGTTATTAACATAGGTGAAATATAAAACCTAGGATCCCCTTAGGGTTATTATGGTATTGTGTTAGACTGGAGGCTTTGGGACCCTCCTTAGCATAGTGTATTATGATAAATGATCCCCTAATTGGGTCTAAAAAATCCCCATATTGGTCATGCTCCTGCTTAAAAAATGTATTCCCAATTGGAAGTGTAGGTATGCTCTATCTTCTCTGAGTAAGAATTGATTTATAGACATGATGCATTTCTGATTGCATACAAGTTCCACCCAGAAGCTCACTAACCTTACTTCCAAAATACACTAGCATGACATAAAAGACACTAATGTAGTACACTACTTATAAAATAGGATTATAGATCAATTTAGTTCATGCATTTAAGATATAAAATAAATTAGAAATCATAAATAACTAGCATGCTAAACCTACTCCATAGAGGGCCATAGATCAATGGAGTTAAGAAAATTAGACAAGAAAACATGGATAATGCCTTCCCCAAGTGGTCCTCCTCCAATTTCAACCCATTAATCATGTTTGTGCCTAGATTTGGTGCTCTAAGTCTTTGTCAATATAGCAGCACAAGCATTTAAATACATATCTACTTGCACCAATGGATTTGGCTCTTGATTTGATCAATTTTGAAAGGATGAGTGAAGCTTTATAGAGATATTTTTGTATAGTTTTTATACATGAAAAAGAGCTTAAAGGTTATGGACATGGCCCATATATTTATAAATTTTCTAAAATGAAGAAACTGATTTATGACCCTCCATCTCAAGATCAAGATGGAGGGTCACAAATTCATTTAACTTTGGAGGGACAAGAAATAAATATGGTCATCAATATTTGGAAGAATGGAGCATTAATAAGGCATGGGTATCCTTAATTTTGATATTTATCTCCATTAATGATTAATGGATAACACCCTTGTGATTATGTCATAGGTGATGTCATGTCCTAGATATTTTGAATTATGAATTTCCAATAATAGATATTCAATAACTTTCCATGGATTTCTCACTTAAGCTCTTCATCTAATTTACTTTGCTTAATGATTTTACTTATTCTTTCTTCAACTCTTGGAAATTGGTCACTTGTTTAATTAGAATGGTTGAAAACATCAATTTATTCAGTTGTAATTTGACTAGATTTGAATTAGATGAAGGTGTCAAATGTGTACAGGGTAATACCCCAATTAGGGGAGTATAAACATGGATTGGCACATGCATGTGATATGTGAAGATGAATTAGAGGATTCTAGTGGTTTATAACATCATTTTTCTTGGTCATAATTTGAATCTAAGTGAATTAAGAGAAGATAATAATTTCATAAAATGAATTTCCATTATTAGGGGTGCATGAACGTGAATTGACACATGTACATGATATGTGAAGATGAATTAGAGCATTTCAGTGTTCTTGGTCTAGTTTGTGTGTTATTATAGAAAGTATTTCAGACTTTCAATCTTAGAATGATAATGATAGGAATTAGATGTCTACATTTTTCCCATGTTTGAGAAGGTATGACAAGACATTTGGTCGAAGCAATGGCTTTTAAAAGAATAAAAAGGTCACTTAAAATAATCATAATTTGAAAAAAAATTGTTCTCATGTTCTATTAAATTATACATGAGATGTATAAAAATGGGGTTACAAAAATGCCCCAAACAACATTTAGATGGCCCATGATGCCCCTCAAGGGTAGAATGCCAAAATTAAATTTTTGATGGGTTGGCCCTCAATCAGAAGAAAGGAACATGTAATTTAGTAAAAGAGGTCGAGAAATGGAATAATTAGAAGAAAATAGCTTAAAAATAGATAAATGAGATAAAAAAAATGCTCTTGTAAATAACAAAGGTAACAATAAGTCCATGGGGGAAGATTGGATCAGAATATGGAGATGGATGTGTATTTGTTTGCCATGATTATGTTATCTTTCATGTTTATCATTTATAGTTGTTCTTTTTATGATATGATAATGTATGATAACATTAGGAGATGCACATCCTTAATTATCATATGGATTGTTGATTTATCCCTATTTATGATTGATTCATGATAAATACTAGAGATTAATTAGGAGATACACATCCTAAATCAATATAGTAGTAACCAAATATGTTGGGTAAATAGATGGATAACATGACTTGATACATAAGCCAAGAGATATACATCCTGAATTAGCAAAGAGAGGCATGGTTGTTTCTAACGGTTGGATCATGATGGGAGGATGATATCCTATTTAGGTAAAAGATATGTAGTAGAGATGTATGTTTGGTGCCCCATTGATTTTTAAGACTAGAGTACTTGGTGTTTAATATGGAAAATGAAATTTTGTATCATATGTATGAATAACTTATAATAACATTAGATTTAAAATTGTGAATGGATTGGTTAAAATGCAAATATTTACAACTCAAAATAATGATATAAACACTAAAAATTAAGTTGTAAACATTTACATTTGATCTAAAAATAAAAGAAAGACCCAAAATTAAATACAAAACATAACCAATTGAAGAACAAGATATGAATTATAAAGAATTAAGTGGAAAAAATAATATATAAAACATAAACAAAAAATAAGAAAATATAAATACATAAGTAAACAACTTAAGCCCAAGTTAAGACAAGACTCAAGCGGGTTTAAAAATGTATGTTTACATGACACTCAAAACAAATAACCGCATAAAATTATAAATAAAACACATAGAACACAATGCAATGAAGATAAAAAGAATCAATATAAGCAATAAAAAATTGTTCATGTGTAATGAATAAGGTGATATATGCTTGGATTATGAATAGTTACTTGAAGCAAGGGAATGGAATAATAAGGAAGGGGTGGATGTGCTACCCCTATGTGCTCTTGGCAAATGGGCATTGCCTATATAGTCCAAAGGGACCTTAGGGAGATGTATTTCTCCCAAGAACTGGGATAGAATAAATGTGATAATAAGTAGCAAATAAATGATTAATAGAGGAAAAATAGGAATGGGCTTGTAAAATACTAAGAGTGTATAAGTCTAAAATTAATCACAAAATGATGATAGCATAAAGGCACAGGGCATAACAACATGAAGATAAGAGTGGCTAAGCTGACCTGAGATACCTCATACATCCATGTGCTACCTACATAGTCCATGTGGACCTCATGCTGATGTAATTCTCCCATAAAGGGGAGTGTAATGAAATAACAAAAATGATGAACATAATAAAGGGGAAACTGACCCATAATATGACATGGATTTATAACTCTCATGGAGATTTTAAGCCCACCTTCTCTAACAAAAAATATTTTGGTATTTGTTCTAGAATTTTCCAATGTTTTTAGGTTTTTTAAAATAAGGAAGGTAATGTAATATGTTCAAATATACAATTAGCCATCTAGTAAAGGACCCTAGTCCTTAGGTAGAGGCTTAAGCAATAACTAAACTAGATGAAATGATGATCTTATGAATCAACAACATAATATGAGGCCTAAGGGAACACCACACAACAAATAGGAAAAAAATAACACATAATGAGGAAATAATAAGAGGAGCAATTAAAATATTATATTAAGGAACTATCAAATAGGTGAAACCATATGTTAACATGCACTAAGATATTGGTCCAAAAAAGAAGTTACTGATGCTAATGTTGATGTTGATGCTAATTTTAATGTTATTGCTAATGTTGATGGTGATGTTAATCACCTATAATTACCTCTAAAATATTCATTAAAAAAATTTTCATACTTTTTGGTTCATAATCAAGATCATGACTGGTAATATGATTAGAACAACCTAGAAAAATAGGTAACGGGAAGCATGAATGGCATAGGGAAATTAAATTCTTATTCTAATAGATTAGAATGGTCTAGGTAACAATAGAATGGTCCAGGTAATAATAGAATGGTCCAGGTAGGTGATTATAAATAATAAATATAATAATATATGAATGGTTTAATTAATAAGGTAAAAATGGTCTAGCTAATGATATGCAATGGGTGCCAAATCAAGGGCTCTCATATATAGTGGAAAAAAATAAAATTCAAGCAAGGAAACACTTTAAGTGTGATATTTTCATGGTTTCCTTGAGATCTTGTCCATCTGGATTAGCCATATAGTATTCCCTAGAACCATAATTTGTAGTGACCATAAATGGACCCAACCAATTGGATTTAAATTTTCCTTTTTTTGTACATTTGACATTGGTGTTTTTCTAATTTTATTTTAGGGCCAAGTCACCAAATTTGAGTTCTTTAGGGAGAATGCATTTTTTTATAGATATGGTGTATCCTATTTTGATAATATTTCAATGGTCTAAGGTGTATTACTTCATGGACCTCTTTAATCACTAACATGTATTATCCTAAAGATAAACATTGAATCAACACCCATCATAGCCTCTATGAGAAAACATGTTTCCAAAGATGGTATAATGAGATGCTTGATGAAGGAATAGTTTTTTTTGGTTCCTTGAAAGGTTCATTAGAAGGGTTTGATCCTAGAGATAAGTATATAAGTCTTGGTATAAATGGGGATTGAGACCAATAATATTACATACTCTCTTTGAATCTGATAGTTCATGAGTTGGCTATAAAATATTATCTATGAGGAAATGATACTCTCTGCCATTACTACAAACTTTCATCATAGACCTAATGGTATCCAAGGCATTTTCCACTTGGTTATTGATCCATGGTATTTATTTAGACTGACAAAACTAAAAGTGTTGTTTAAGATTGTATACTATATGTTTGTAAGGTACAAGGTTCTTGTCTCTTGTTTGGTACTAGTTTGTGGCATGATTGATTATTAGTTGAGAATTTCCATATACCATCAATTTTTTGATATCCCATTGTATTAAAAGATTACGTCTTGTGACATGGGATTCATACTCAACCATATTTTTGGTATAATGAAAGAAAATGTGAAATGCCTTGGGAATAAGATCCCCTTATAGTGTGACTAGTAAAATACTAACTCCAGATCCACAAAAAGTGAATGAACTGTCAAATTATAGTGTCAATTATTTGGACTCAATAGTTACCATGACCAGGGTCATGATTGATTTATTTGGAAAATAAAATGAAAGAGGCCTAGTGTCAATCAAAGGAGCTTTAGTGAGTTGATCTTCCATAAATTTCCCCTTGATGTACTTTTGATTCTATCATTACACATTGAATTTACTCAATAACATAATCCATTTGGCCATGTGGCTTGTGAGACTAGCCTTTGACAGTAGGTACTTAAAAATATTGATCTTAGCTATCACAATGGTTTTGTTATTCAACATATAGTGTTGTAACTTTTTGAAAGTAAACACCATTTCAAAACAAGCCTTTTCCATAAGTGTATATATATGCTCATAAGTTACTAATGTCTAGATGAGATAGTATATTGCATGTGTTTTTCCCTATTCATCATGTTGAGCTAAAAATGACCCTAATGCATGTTATGTTACCAATATATATAAAATCAATGGTTTGCCTAGTGTAGGAAAAGCCAATGATGGTGGATTAGACAAATAGGTCTTCAATTAGGTATATTCTTATTCACAATCTATATCCCATTTAAATGTGACACTTCTATTCAAAAGGTGTGTAAATAGATAACACTTATCAGCCAACTATGATATAAAATGGTGTACAAACTAAATTTTACTCTATAAGCTATGAAGTTGTTTCAAATTAGATGGAGGAGGAATCTCAATAATAGCCTTGAACTTATTTGTATCTACCTTAATAAATTTGTGTGACATAATGAAACCTAGAAATTTTATTGAAGTAACACCAAAGATGTACTTCTTAGGATTGAGATGCACCTTTTATTTATGAAACCTCTCAAAGATTATTTGTAGAACATCAAGGTAGTCTAAATGTGTTCTTTATTTAGATAATATATCATCAATGTATTCTTATATGATGTTGTGCATCATGTCATGGAAGATGATATTCATGACATGATGATAGGTTGAATCTACATTCTTCAAGACAAAGGGCATGACTTGATAATAAAACATTCCACATGGAGTGGTGAACGTAATCTTGTGTTGGTCCCCTGATGCAATCTTAATTTGGTTATACCTTAAAAATCCATCCACAATGGACAAAATTTCATATCCTTCCATTGAATTGACTATTATATCAATGTTAGGTTGTGGGAAATCATCTTTTGGGCATGCCTTGTTAATGTCTCTAAAATTGATAGATAAGTGAATAGCCTATGGCTTTTTATAGATTGGGATGATGTTAGAGATCCACTCAGAATAGTCAAGTGGTCGAATGAACCCTATTTCTAGTAACATTTCTAACTCTTTTTTTACTAGGATGGCTATACATGAATGTATTTTCTATGATTTTGTTTTGACTAGTTTGGCATCTAGATGGACAACAAGGTGATGTACCACCAATAAAAGGTCAAGACCAAGAATGTCTGAGTAAGACCATGTAATATATCAATGAAGTAATTTAGAATGTTAATAATGAATTAACTCTCTTTTTTAATGAGTTATGTACCTAGAGAAACCATCTTGGGATCATCACATGTACTAATGTTGACTTCTATAGTATCTTTAACCAATAATGTTGAGTCATCCTTAAGAATAGTAGGCAAGAAAGAGAATGAATCCTCTTTAGCTACTTGTTGATCATAATATTTTCCCATATAGGATGACTCTAAATCAAATATTCTAGGTAAGGGGCATTTAGAAAATAACTCAAGAAAATCTTGAGTAAGGTGATTAAAAACATGATGTTCTTTAGAATTGATGCTAGAACCAATGGTAATATTTGGACCAAGTGGACACTACACTTCTTGAGGGGAGAGGTGAACTTCCCCATCCAAGAGTGCCTAAAATACGTTTCCACTCATAGAATCATATTTATCTTTACTATTTCCCTAACCCAAGGGTGCTTCAAAGTGGTTTTCACATAAGGATCTTGATGTTTTATTTTTATCATGACTAAGGAAGTTCACCTACTCTCTAAAATAGGTAGCATGGTCTAAATAGAAATTGAATCCTTGTTTATGATCATCAGTCTTCAATCCATCTCAAAGGCCCATGAAATCAATAATAGATTATTCATTCTAAAATTCATCTAGCATTATAATATAATCTTGTTGGTCCTAATCGACTAGGTCTAGATGATGAAGGGTAAGTGGATAATGGGTTGCAATAGTTGTTGGAAATATTGTCATTGATGTCAAAGGTCTAGCATTATTGGTGATAAAGGACCCATTGCATTTAATGGTATTTTTAATATTCATTTCTTGGCTAATGTGTGTTAATATTTATTTAATATTAATGAATATCTTTTTGGTTACAAATAAGTCAAAAGAGGGCCCATGGATAAGTCAAAGAGTCATGTGGTAAAAGAAGAAAGAGGAATGGGATGCATTTTCTCATGAAGAGTCACCTTGAGGAATTCTAAGAGTCACCATGTGAAGACAAAAGAGGTATGGAAAATTTTTCCATGAAGGGACACTTTGAGGAATATGAAAAGTCACTAAGATAAAGACAAAAGAGCAAATGACACTTTTTCTTATTAAGGGTTACCATATGACCTTTAAAATGTAAGGATACAAAGGGTCATGTAAGTTTGGTGCCATTTTCCATGAGGATTGAAGGGTCACAATGGGTGAATGCCAAAGGTCATTTCGAAAGCTATAAATAAAGGCTTGAGAAGCCATTTTTAATATGCAAGAGAGTGCATGGTTTATATTTGTTTTTGAAGAGAGAAAAGCAAGAGATATTGTAGAGTTATATGATTTATTGAGTAAGAAACATTGAGAGATAGTTGTTTTTATACACAAGAGGGGTAGGTGCTCCTATGGGTTGGTGCTCACGAATATTTTTAAGGGGTTAGTGCTCCTATGGGTTGGTGCTCACAAATAGTTTTTGTGTTGGTGCTCAGCAAAGGGGTTGGTGCTCCTACAAGTTGGTGTTTGTGAACTTTGTATTTTGAGTTGGTGTGCATTTATAGACTTTAGATTATTCTCCATGGTTTTTCCCACTTTGGGTTTCCACATAAAAATCTGGTGTCTTTCTCTCTCTTGTGTGGTGAAAATTTTTATTTCAGTTTTATTTCATTTTGGGCATGTTAGGATTTTTATAAGGTTTAGGATAGCCATAATAATTAGAATATTTAGGCAATTTTATGATGTGGAATGCATTGTGAATGTTATATGTGGTAATACCATCATCTTGAATAGTGAAATAGGTCAACATGGTAGTAGGAAATATATTAGTAAAATTAGAAGTGAGGTAATTAGGATCAATATAATTAAATTGGAAGGTTTAGAAACCACCCCTTACCTTTCCTACCTACCAATTTAGTGTTAGGACAATAGGTGTAATTGTCATACTCAGCTTCTAAATGTTTATAATATTTATATGGTTGTAAATCTTAATAAACAATGACCTCTAGACTAGAATGGATAACTTTGGTGCATTGTTATAGGGTGGAATGGACTACTCATACTTCATGGATCTAATGATGACCAATAATAATATTATAAGGTCGTTCTATATCAATGATATGGCATAAGGTATCCTGAGTAACAAGCCTAACAATGATTGGTAAATAAATAGTTCATATAGATTCTCTTTACGTGTTTTCATAAGCCTTGAAGATGATGGTATCTGGTTATATATATGCCATCATATACCCCAATGTTTGGATAAGTTTCAATGACAATATGTTTAATCTAAATCCATTGTCTATAAGAACCCATTTGATTTTATGATGGGAAATAATGGACTCAATATATAGGGGATTATTATGCAGGGGACCAAGGGATGACATATCTCGTTGGTCGAATGTAAGCTATTATTTTAGAGATAAATATCCCATAATATTTTAGAATTTATTAGGATTAATGTCATCAATAACAATGGATTGTAGAAGTAAATCATTAAGTATGGTCCAATTAAATTAAGATGTATGCGAAAGATATTTAAGAAATATCTACGCAAATGTTTTGTTTAGTTTATCAATAACACTATATGGCTTCTCAATAATGAGATGAGTAGGTTTGATCTTAGTCAATATAGTGTTTATTTTAGGATTGTTCTTAATTGATATTGTGTTTAGCTCAAAATTAGTGTTGGAAGAAGGTAAAGGGCCATGAAGGATAACTTTAGGATGTCTAGTTACGATTACACAATTTTGAGTTGGGAAAGAGTTATTATAATTAGAGGAATGAGGAGGTCCAATAATGGTAACCCGCATAAACTAAGGTAAAAGTGAAGTTCCATAAATTATTGTAGAATTAATTGAAATAGAGGATGAAGATCTTAAAATAGAGGAACTAATATTTTGAGCAATGTTGGATGATACACAAGTCTTGATATTAATCATAGTAACATTATTACTAGTAATAAACCCTATAGTGTTATTTTAATCATATGGAATAACATAGTAATCAATTTGATTGGTTCAGGTGTCATGATCTTGATTACAGTTATTATTTGGATTTTTATTTTGATTATAACCTTGATTTTACCATTGATTGTGCTCTTATCCTTGGTTTTGATTCATCTTTTGTTGTTGGTCATTATGCTTAGGAAAGGGATCTTTGTAAATACCCATGTTATACTTGGTGTTAATATGAGCTCTATGATCCATCTCAATTTATCCATTATCTAACAAGTGTTCAATAATGTGCCTTAATTACACAAACCTATAAATTACATGGACAATAAAATGATGAAATTCACAAAATTTATCTTCATTATACCAGTCATGATTAGGTTGATCCTCCAAAAAGGGTTTTGGTACAAGCCAAATAGTCATGTTGGAAGCAACTAATTTCTTGAACACTAACTCAATGGGCTCCCCTACATCACTGAATGACCTATGTCTAGGAAATCCTCTACATGGAAGAGTTATTTATAATGTGAGTGGTGGATTTGGTGGCATATTTTAAATAGGTGGTGTTTTCACTATCTACACATTTTAGGATTTGATAACCCCATTACCTACCATGTTCTTATTTTTATTAAATGCTTTAGGATTTTTAGTGATATTAGTCTAAACATGTGCTTTGGATTGATGTGATGTTTAAGTTTGGGAATATATTTTGACCAAGACCTTATCAATAAGTTCCTTCTCAATATATATTCCCTTGTCGATGATTTCTTTGAATGTGTTGGCACAAGCAAGTCTCAAATTATGAGTGACCTCAGGATGTAGGTTCTGTGTGAAGATATCAGTTAGTTGTGTATTTGATAGATTATGTTATAAGTGACTAGATAGTTCCCTCCACCATTATAGATAGGAAATGAAGCTTTCTCCATCCCTATGTTTGGATTTACATAAGTTAACTACTATCAGCTCATGTTCAATGTTGTAATAAAAGTGGTAAATGATTTTTTTTATAAATCATTAAAAGTCATTACTGATACTTTAGTTAATTTGGGAAGCCACTATAAGCCTTGTCCACATAATGTACATGGAAAAAATAAGAGTAAGTACACATTATTATAGGCTACCTCTTACCATGAAACAAATAAGGCTTATATATGCTCTCTAGGATCACCCTCCTTTTATATTTATCAAATTTGGGTGCCTCAAAATGAGGTAAGAAGGGTAATTAAAAGATGTCATGTCAAAGGGATAAGGGAATATAACATCAAACTTTTAAATTTTGGTTTGGTTACCTATTTGAATCTTTGAGACACCTCCTTCATTATATTCCATTCTTAGATATTTGGAGTAGCTTGTGGCAGGAAGAGATAGTTATATTGATTGTTCATACACTGATAGGTTTGGCTGGGGTTAGAGTGGGTAATAAGGGATCCTCCCTTATGGTCATGTTAGATATGGATAAAAGAAACCAAAATTTCAAAGTATAATTGGTTGGAAACATGTACAAAGTATATGATTTTGTCTTTTATATAGTCTTTTGGATGTATGTGACCTTGTAAGCATATGAAATAGAGTATTAAATATGAAGAGTGTTTCCTTGTGGCATATTGAATTATTGGAATGTAAAGAGATAGCAATAGATAATGCTCTATAGATAGTGATCATATGTAATGAAATATGGTTCTGATGTGTGATAGAGATTAATGAAATAGTTCTGTTATAGTTTTCCTAAGAATATTTTATCTATGTTCAATGCAAGTGAGTACTATTTTTTCATTTAAATCTATAATTCATTATGGTTATACCACCTATTTACATGTGTTATTTTTGTATTTTCTTGTAATATTGCATTTACATATTCAATTAATGTACAATAAGTCTAAATTATTGGATTATGTTTATCTTTGATCTCTACTACACAAGCTATCCTTATAATTAGCATGTTATGGAGTTTTCCAAGAACCTATGCTAAAAATGGTGTAGAGAGCATGGAATGTTGTGGATGAAGTATGCTAAGATGATTTCCAAGAGAAATGGATATAAAGAGATGGATGGATGAGAGAATCTATAATTTTATAGAAAAAGTGAGAAGATTCAGAACAACTATGAAGGAAAATATCCAAGAGTGTATATAAGGTGAAATCTACAAAATATTTTTGTGTGAGTTACCTAGATTGTTAGCCACATGGATATCTAGGTTGGAATATTATTACTTAAGCCCAAAGAGGATAGAGGTTATAGTTTGTATAGAAGATAAGTTAGATAGAATTCATAACCTGTACACACACTGGACCCAAGAAATAGACTATTGGATGAGGACTACAATTGATGATTATATTACCAAATATGTAGTGCAAGGATACTAGCTTTTGAAGTTGCATAACACAAATTTGTCCAAATAATCAAGGGAAATTTTTATAGTGACTATCTACATTAATTAATATGTTGTTTTTGGAAAAGGCCATGGTGCCTACTCTAGACAACATGGAGTAGTCACTTCAGGCACCATGGGGGTAAGTACATGATAAAAGTGAATGACAAGGAGTTGATTAAAAGAAACTTGAACCTGATACCATAAAATGGAAGGTGAAATGACATAGAATGAAAAAAATAATTTGGGATTATAATGAGAAATCTATAATTAACAAAACAAGAAATCTAGAATTAACTGTGGATAGGATTATATGTAGGGAAGATAGTGTTTGAGCTAGAAAGATGCTGAGAGATGTGAAAGGTGTGGGAAACAAAGAGTGTATAGAGTATGAACAAGGGCCCAATGAAGATAAATAAGTAGATACAAATGATACAGATATGGAGATAGTGTAATAGGAGGAATAAAGTAAGCTAGAAATAGAGTAATTAATGAAAGGGTTTCTATTTATACATGGGAAGGAAAGTTCCTAGGAAGAAGTTAAATTTGAATGCATAATTATGGTATGTTCAAGTTAAAAGTTATAATAAATTCAAACTAGAATTCATTCATTTTAAGAGTAAACACCCCCCCAACCCAATTTATTATTGGAAAGAAGAAGTGTAGGAGAAGTGGCAGATACAAATTGGTTTGATTACTTTATAGAAAAATTTGGAAAGCTAAGTGAAAAAAAAATTAGGTAATAGATAAGAAGAAAATAAAAGTGTAATTCATTTTTAAGACACATAGAAATACTATTATGTAGTCAATAGTGCACTATCACATAATGTCTTGGCCACTAGTGTGTAGTTACCTTCAGTAACAGTTGATGGCATTCAACAACTTATGGTAGAAAATATAGGTTTAATTGTTATCACTATAAATTTAACCCTTGAGGAGGTTTATAAAGACATCCTAATTTAAATGATAGCATGGAGACACCTCCAGGTTATGGGTGATCTAGTTGAGGTGAATCTCTAGATTAGGGGTAGATCCCTTGATATATTACCCAAAACTACTGCTACACCTTTGTTTGCAAGGAAGAGGGAGAGATGTAACTAAAAATAAGTAAATGGGATGTGATGCACCAAATTTAATGACTACTACCACTTATTTATAGGTTCACAATGAACTATAGGACATACTTGAAACCACACTACTCCTAATATGATCCTCTTGCATCAGTATTTCAAAATGGAGGTTTTAGATGATGATTACGATATAATATATTATGAAGAGGTATATAATAAGAAACTAATGAATGTATTACACTCCTTAAACTCTGTAAAATACTTGAAACAAACCATATAACTTGTAAGAGAGAATTTAAACTGCATGAAGGTGAGGAGATAGGGAAACATACCAAGGAGAATTGAATCAACACTTGATAAGATTAAATACCATTAGATACACAATAAAATATAGTAATAAGAGAAGGTGAAAATAAATTATCTATTGTTTCAATGGATTATAAAAGGATAAGGGCTTCACCAGGCTCAGGGGGAGGGATCAATACAGTTTTACACAAAGTAGTACATATAGGAGAAATGAGAGAAAAGAGAGAGAAGAGACATTAAGAGAGATTCTATGACAAGTGTCATTCATAAAAAATTAGTTACAATTATAAGTGGATGATGAGAGAATAGTCCTATCATTTTCCCTCAACATGTGTTGCCTTGATTTGATGATATCCTTCACAAAGAGGCATATGAGTAACACATCATACTTCTCCATTAAACTATCATTTCTTCTTGTTTGAGGAGTTATAAGTGCATAACTTCCTTAAATATTTCTTATCCTTATTGACACATAATGTGAGGGATTAGATATTCCTCCAATTTATATTATAGACCTGAAACCTCATGAAATGACTTGGAACTTCTCACTTGACCTCTTTTGCTCACTTTCTCAAGTTGCAAAGCTTACCAATGCATAGTGAAAGTATGTAACTTCAAGAACCTGAATGATTCATGAGAATAATAGATATAATAAGGGTTATAACATAATTATAATGGTGGCACATACCTCACACAATTTTTTTATCTCCAAACTCCACCTGTAACTCCAAAAGTTACTCAATTTGGCCTTTTTATGCCTTACGAAGCCTTGATTTGGATTTTAGGGTCCAAAATGTGTTTTAAACCTCAAATAAATATCTACTTGGGCTAATTATAAATTTATAAAACATTTTTGAGTTGTAAAATATAATAAATACCTCATCAAACTCTCAAACAAAAATTCTTTTGAAAGTGCTTGTTTGTTGCCCTGTAGGTGACATAAAGGTTTTGAAGTGACTTGGGCTCATTTTATCTCTTTATAAGGTGGATGATCATTGATTAAAGTATACACAATATTCATACACTGTATAATAAATTTAGGTGGACTTCAAAAGGTCTAAAACATCCAACTCATACTTCATCCATGACCAAACTATCGAGAAAATCTTGATTTTATTCATAATATTTGTGTTTTAAATTTTTCTCTCTTCATGACATTTATAGATATGAAACCAATTGGTTTTTTTTTATATTTTGATAAAAAAAAAAATTTAAATTTCATGAGTTTTGGAGCTCTAAAATGTAAGTTATGGCCTTTCTATTATTGCCTCACCTTGCATTTTCTTCATTTGCATGACTATAGGGCTGTATTTTAGAATTTTATTGAGTTATATAATGTCTAAATACCTAATTATTTTTTAATTAGAACCTATATAAACCCATATAACCATTAAAATCGATTTTTTGTCATGATAAATCAATAAATTCACCTAAAAATTCCCTTGTATACCTGTAACAACCCAAAAATTGGAAACAATGGCACTTAGGAAAAGAGAAATGAGCATATCTTGAGTTTTAAAAAGTATAAATACCTAATTATTTT
The DNA here is from genome assembly GCA_037957365.1 of Torreya grandis. Classification (NCBI taxonomy): domain Eukaryota; kingdom Viridiplantae; phylum Streptophyta; class Pinopsida; order Cupressales; family Taxaceae; genus Torreya; species Torreya grandis. The sequence continues at coordinate 1,636,111 of JARHVA010003698.1, read as the reverse complement.
TTAATTTGGACCTATATGATGCTTTATAACCATTAAAAAATTCATATCTTTATTGGTCATTGGTTCTAATTCCTTCAAATGTCGAGACAAGGTATTTTTGTAGCCTTTGCAAAGGAAAGTGTGACCGTGGATGGTAAACAAGGACAAATAATGGATGGTAGGTTTGATTTTGAAATGGAATGGTAAATTATAATGGAATGTATGATGGTGGGGAAAAAAATTAATATCAAGACAAAGTCACACGTAATGTTTCTGATGCTAGATTGAACATAATTTTCGTTATGGTGGGGTCGAAGACTTATTCTCTTGATAGGACCACTAAATTTTTATATTGTTTGATCTTGAGAGTAGATACCATCTGATTAGGCTATAGATTGGAATCTATTTTGATTTTATCTTTGATTTTGTCTTCATAAAATAATGAAGAAATTTTGTGCTTAGATATTAGTGCCTTAATGAGTTTTTCACCAATGAAGTTATCTTAATTGTCTTGTAGCACCTTCAAAAAGGTTTCACTAATGAAAATTGACTTTCAACTTTGATTTTATTCTAGTGCTTCCAAAAAAGTCTCACTAGAAGATGGTGAGTTCTAACTTTGATTTTCCCCTAGTGCCTTTGAAAAAGTTTCACTAGGAGAGTATTCTTCTGCTACACGAATGTTGTCTTGGCTTCCTTACTCTTCTTCAACTGCTATATCACCGCTATATCACCATAGATGTAGTTCAATAAAGTGTGACTCTGTAAGTCCCAATTGACACTTATGGGATATGGATGTCAATAATATGTCTATCTTGGTTGATGGTAATGGCTTGTGGAATGGCAATGGAATGGGGAGAGGTTGCATAATCATTGTAGAAGATACTAGGATAACTTGTGTTGAATATGAAGTACTCATCCTCAAAAACTATAAAAGGACTACAAATTTATTAAAATTAATTTGTGAGGCATGTGTAACTAATGTTGTAACAACCATGAACATATTCTTATTTTGAATTTGATTTTGATTCAAAGGACTTTAAATCTGATGTTGAGACCAATGTTGATTTTGATTCTAATGCTAAATCTAATGTCAGTTCAAGAAAAGAACCTAACTCTAATTTTGATTCTTCATCTGATGGGTACTCTATTACAATGATGTCTTGTTAAATGCTTGGTATTGGATAAGTAATAACCTGTAATGATATGATGGGCTTTACAAAGATTGGTTTGTCAAAGCGAGACTCCTCTAGGATGGGAAAAATGTTAAGAGACAACTCCTCAGAGACTGGCTTGTCAATAGGAGGCTCTTGAAAAATTGGCATATGGTCGAGGTAATGATTTTCCCAAAGGTGGTTATAATCATTAAGAAGTGACTCAAAAAATACTAGCTCATCAGAGTGAGACTCCTTAATAACTGGTATAGGATTAATAGGTAATTTGTCATAGGCTAACTTATCACAAATGGTTGGTTCAACTAAAACATCTTGGATTGGTGTGTTTTCTTGGCCTTGGTTTCCAATGAGTTAGAAAATACTAGTTTTAAACATAGCTTGGTCTTCAAATTATTGGATCGGTTGAGGTTTGGTTGGGATTGGTACTAAATGAGTAATGACTTGAGGTTAGATAATGGTAGGGCCTTGGGGATCATGATTACTCACATGAGCCAAAGGATAAAGTCCTGAGATGGTAACGATAGGGTAGTGTGGATTTTGATTGCTCACACAAGCCAAAAGACTAAGTCATAGAATGATGAAGGGGTTTTGTGGAGCTTGGTTGCTTGCATAAACTAATGGATGAGGTCTTGGTATAGAAATGGCTGGGCATTATGGAACCTAGTTGCTTGTATAAGCCAAATGACTAGGTCTAGGAATGGTGATGGTATTCCTTAAATATTATATATCTTGATGGCTCATACAATCCAAAGGAGGGTTAGGGGTAGCTAATGACCAGATAAAAAAAGGATGTCATGAAACTTGATTACTTGCACAATAAAAAGCATCCAAGTCGTCCTCATAAACCATATCATCCCAATCATGAGTTGGATCATAAGCTAGTTCTTGACTATGTTCCATGTACTGATTATTAGAAAGAGGGTATGGACTTATATCCCAAACAAAATTATTTGTATTTGGGTCTTCAAAGTCATCTTCACAAGACTTTTCATACCAATCAAGGTCTCAAGTTAGATCATAATTTGCTTCATGAATTTGTTCCCATGAATGATTAATATGAGACAAATAGAAATATATCTCACAAACCATATTAGCATCATTAGGGTCTTAACAAAAAAAATAAGTCATTTTTTGTGGCCATTATATCATAATTTAGATTATAAGTGACTCCACCATAAGTGTAGCGAGACATATCCACATAAATTATGAAAGCTATGAAAATAAAAAGACTTAGAGTTCTACAAACTCTGAAAAACTATGTCCAAAGGACAAATGGTTCAAACTTGGTCTAACTTGGTCAAAAGGTGGAGTTGTATCTCTAATATGGTTTGAAAGTGCAGTTGTATCTCCAAAATGGTTTGTTCTAAGACTTGGTATAAAACATCCTAACGTCAAATGTCTAATGTCAAATGTCATATGCACAAAAGGTCAAGTGTCTAAATAAAACTAGCATGTCAAAGGTCTAGGTCAAAGTGTTCCAAACAAGCTCTAAACTAGAAAAGGGAAAAGTTAAGTTGCTAGGTATTTTGTCCAAACACGGAGTCAAAATACAAGCTCAAACAAATAGGCATGATGTGATTTGATTTAATCTAACAAGTTTTGAAAACAAATTTGACATAAACTCAACACATGAAATCAAACATAAACATGATCAGTTGGCATAAGGCATAAGACAAAAGGCCCTTCGAGAAAGGTTGTGTTCTCCCAAATAAAGGCAAAAATAATGATGAGGATAGGCACTAAACAGACAAAACATCAATAGTTTTCAAATTTGGGTAATCGATTAATCAAATTTATGCAACCCAAAAGAAAAAGATCTATGTATCAACCCCATGAATTGAGGCCTAAATAGAAATCAAACAATTTTTTGATCCAAACTTGACAAGGCTAATTGAAAACTCAATGTTGAAAACTAGGATTTGATCAAACAAGCTAGATAAGACTAGGTTGCATGACAATACAAGATAAAAGTCTAAATGGTATACAAAAAATGGTTTGAAACAAATGGTTTTGATATAATGGTAAACAAGTCTTGAAATAAATTTAGCATCCTAATGGCATAAATATGCTCGAATGATGTGGTCAATGTTATGTTTCAAAGACTAAAAGGCAAAAATGTTTTGACATGATTTGGGCAGCATAATACAACCCTCTGCAACTCAAATGACATACATACAAACAATTTTAGCAAAAATTTCAAGGCACAAGTGTGATGTAAAATGGGTAGCATAATGCCTCTTTAGACAAAAGAGTGACATATAGACAAAATGGTTTTGACATGTTTTATACCAAAAAACAAGTTTTAATATAAAAAACACTAAGTAAGATAAATGACCAAAATACACTAAGTAGAATTGTCCAAATTCTAACAAGGGTATGGCATGTGGGGTTGGCTAAACTATCAAGTTTTAAATGTCACTAGGGGAATCAATTGTGCAATGACTTTCACGCTAAACAATGCAAAAGAAAAGTACAAATTTTGGGTCCGTATCACTTGGCTTGTTGTAAAAAGGTCTAATCTTTTTTTCAACCACTACATCCTATTGTTTGCTTAGTATAGTGTGATGTCCAAAGTGCCACTACATCCCATGTGTAACTCTAAAAGAGTCAAATAAAGTCAATGCTAGGAGATGAAACTCCAGGTCAAAACTTTCCTAAAGAACTTATGGGTGGTGATGAAGTCCCCCTCACAAACCAAGATGCATAAATAAATAAAGCATGAAAATAGAAAGACTTTAGGGTCATTTTCAAGGTCACCCAAACTTTGATGAGTTTTTGGGGAGTGATTAAGATGACTTTCTTTCTAAACCTTGGACTAGGCTACTTGCAGTAGGAATGTCACTTTTGATTCCAACAGTTCCCTATAGGGGAAAAATGGAAGGGCATACATGCAACATACCTCTTTTTGCCAAACAAAATTAATCTAATCAACTATTGCAAACAAAAATTGACAAGTGTGTTCAATTTTAAACCTAAATGAAATGTTTGGTGGTGTTCATTTGACCTCTTGGTCTTAGTTGTAAATTTTGAAAAACATTCACCAAAAACATCTAAAAATTCCTTGTTAAACACTAAAATAAAGTTACTAATCAAATTTTAAGCATGCAAAAGTGATTTAAACATGTTTTGAGAAAATATCTTGCTTGGTCCTGCAATAAAATTCTTATCATGTCCTTTAGCTTTGAAGCCCCTTTGAGTTTGAAATAAGAAACTTTGTAAAAGTCTCAGGTTTATGTTTTTGGAAAAACATAGTGACCGACATCAGTCAATACCACCAACATTGGTTACTGCCAACTGAGATTTTACTAATGTCAATTTTATTGATCAACATCAGTTAAGCCAAGTAACCAATGTTATTTCTACCAATGTCAATTACTGTGAAAAAATTATGGCAACCAAAAATGGCAAAATAAAGTTAGAAAACTAATTTTCATGAGTTTTAAAGGCTCAAATAAATTTTTTAAAGTTTCAAAAATATCTCCTTCATGTGTAGGATTCATCTAATCCCACTAGGCATGCCATTATGTGATCTAGGAATTTGACTCAAGAGAGGATGGTTAGTATTGTGTTAGTTCCAAAATGAAAAAAAAATGAAATAAACATACTAATAGCATAACATCTCTAGGCCTAGACACTAGGGAGAGCTTAGTTGACAATCATGAATGAAACACACAACTAAAATGCAAAAGAAAACTTGTTTACCTTCCTTGGATGCTCTAAAAGGATTGTTGTGGTGGCTTGTTGGGCTTTTGCTCATGAACTCCTTGGCAATGGAAGATTGACAACCTCCATCTCTCCTTGGTGCCTTTGGCTTGTGGCTTGGCTTGGATTGGAATCAATTTAGCATTATAACACTAGTTTCTTAAAGCTTTTTGGAACCAATCCTGTAGTATAACTTTGCACTAATTAAGCTTAGAAATGATGTTGTGAGGCCTCCTATTTATAGATTTTTAGATTTGATCAGAATCAATCTTAACCATCCATCTCAAGATTGAGATGTGTGGTTCAAGATTAATCCAATTTTTGGAATTAATTTTGTAATTATCCTCATCATGGCATTATAATAAGGGGAAATTAAGAGGCATGGAGGGCATCATGGAAGGCATTGATGAGGCATGGAGGGTATGAATCCTGATATTTGTGGCATTTATGGCCTAAGGATGTCTTCCCAAGAAATGAGGTCACTTGATGATGTAGATATTAAATATTCATTTCTAAAACATAGTATTTAACAAGTTTCCATGGAATTATTAATTAGGCCTTGATTTGGATTAATTATCTCTTAAACATGTTTAAGCACTTTATGCACAAATTACCCAAATTGATCAGAATGCCTTTTTATTGGTCCTAAATTTGACTAGATTAGAATTGGAAGTCCAATTTAGATGCATTAGATGTGTATTCCCATTTATAATGTTGCTAGCAATAATTAACAAAGGCACATGTCTTGTGAAAAATATTTTATAGGAAAGAGTAGTCCAGAGCATGCAAGTGTAAATTTGGCATTTTGACTCAAAATGAACTGATCAAAGTTAGCTGGCCCATAAATTACATTGCCCCATTTAGGGATACCCTAGCCAAAATTGGCATTTGAATATGTCAGTTTCACATCATTTAACATGTTTTAGTGTTTTTAGGCCAAATTGTGCATTTTGGGTAGAAATTGGTCAAAATCCTAGTTGGAGGTTGTCGATGGCCAGTTTTAGGTGTCTACATAAATACCTAATTATTTTTTAATTTGGACCTATATGATGCCTTATAACCATTGTATTCATTAAATAAATCACATAAAACTCTAAAAAACACCTTTTTGACTACAACATGTATATTCTTAAAACCCTACAACTTGGACTTGCACATTTCACCATTATTTGCATTAAACATTTGGCACTTTAATAGCTCACAAAAATTCCCATTTTAATCAATGGATTCATAAATTCATTTAAAACAAGATAAAATTGGGAGGTTGGGGTTTTGGAAGGGTTTAAGGAGATGCAAACACTCTTAGTGATTGTTTATAAAACTCCACCCCTCTTGCTTAGAAATATTAATAAAATTTGAAGGGAATAGGATTAGAACTATTGGTCCTAGTATTCCTCCTCCTTCATGAACTATCCATCATAAATATACCCTTATTCACAAGCTTATGACCCAAAGATCTTGAACTACCATTCCCTTATCTTGAACCTATAAACTCCTACCCTAACATGATTTTGGCTTGAGCAGTATGGAGAAGGTTGGGGTACACAATTTGGGTCCTCCATAACTTGTGACCTTTGGACTTCACTTCAATGTATCATATTATTTTTTCAAAATATGACAACTTTAACCTATCAGTTTCATGACGAAAACCTATTCTCAAGATTTGACATATGTGTGCAATGTCCAATTCACCTATTTGACCTTTATAATAACCCTAATAATCTTTAGTCATGTGTTTGAGACACAAAAATGACTTTGTAAATAAGGATTTGCATAAGGAATGACTTGGAAAAGTATAAAACAACGGAAACATAAACCTTAACTTTTGCAAAAATACCTTATGTTATGTTAAACATGTCATCTAAAAGGATTTTGACTCAAAAGGATCACTTACAATGACTCAACATCAGTTTGAAAATTTTAGGTGTCAATGCTGGTAAACTTTTCCAACATTAATGGTGACATCCAAGGGGTGATTGCTTGATAACTACTCTAGACCAGTAGCCTTACTAGTCTATTAGGATATGGAGTCACGCATCATCACTTCAAGCTGATATAAGATAACAAAAAGGCTGAAAATGCCTTGAAAAAAATGAAGGGAAAATTGATAGTACCTTAACACAAATAATAAATCAAAGGATAACACATGCTATGATAAGAAACACTTAGAGTAAATACAAGACAACAAACAATGTGTAAGAGACACTTGGAGAAAGCAAAAACATTAACCTAATATGCACAAGACCTCAAAGGCTTAATCCATCTAGATCAAAAGGAAAAAATTTAGAATATTCTTGATTTCATATGAGTAAATTGGCATTTGATATATAGAGTCCATTGGATACTTGCTTGTGAGGTGATAGATGTGCCTTATCTCTTGAATTATTGGCATGTTCATGGCCTTCTTGATTAACAATCAGACCCAAAACATCCATTGGATTAGATGGATCAAATGTATATCCAATGTAGACATATTCTTCTTGTAGATCTATGCTCACCTCATGTTGATTTCCAAATTTTAAAGTGGCTTCAAGAGTAATCACATTTTTATTTGTGGGGACAACTACCACCTCAACCCCTATTGGCTCCTTGAGACATTTCTCTTGGTCCTTCATGACTTTTTGAATAATGTCATATTGCTTGAAAACTAATGCAAGTTGTTCAGGTCCTTCAAGATTATCCAAATTCTATCTCCAAGCTTTTTAATAGCCTCTTTGCGGTATGCTTTTACTAACATCTTATTGAGCATGGTCTTGAGTATGTTTCCCAATCTTGGTAGTCATTCTATCAATGTATTCAGTATGAGGTATAGGTTTTAAAAATGTCTCAAATCATTGTAAATGTTAAGATACTAATGCTATAAATGATTAGAACTTTCTCGATCCCCACCTTGATCTTCTTGAAGTTCACTAGGAACATCTCTCTTACTATATGCTACAACCTTACTCAAGACTACCATGTCATCATGTATTTATGTAACAACATCATAAGGAGTGGTGTCTCTTTTTTCAAGGTTTTTTGTAACCTTACTAAATATTGCATGATCTTATTTAACTTCTTCATATTTCTCATGAGACTTAACAATTTTAGCAAACAATATATATTCCTTAACATTTGACCAAGGAAAAACCTCTTCATGCCCTTGAGTACCTTCTTAGTTATAGTGAAAAGACTTCTCATCAAAGATACCTTCTTCCTCATGTTTAAAATTTGATCTATCTAATTTAATGGCACAAAGATGGTTTCTAATGATGATTTCTTCATCATATTCACTTGAAGTGTCTTCTTATTTAGTTGGAAACTCTTCATATACCTCCATAGAATAGGTTCTTCCTCAAAGAGGGGCTGGTCATGATCATGAATAAGTTTCAGTATTAGATAGGCACTCTTAAAGCTTGGGACTTTGATAAATATGGGATTATATAGGGGGTCTTGGAAAGGGGGAAAATAAAAGGTTTTAAAGGATTCTTCATTCTTTTCCTTCCACTCACAAATCAATCTATCAAATTCTGATATGCTTTGATCCTTAACCTACTCAACAAGTACTTCTTCATTCTTTTGGATGCATTTTTGGATTGACCTCCATGATGTAAAGGTTATAGGTTATTAGGGAAGGATGAATATAAATTTTATAGTAAAAGATTCTTATTTAGGTTCAATTCCCCAATCTAGGAATTCTCTATCTTGCTTCTCCCATGACTCTACCACTTGCTTCCAACTTGGAATTTTGAACCTAGAAGCTCCCTCTTGATGGTGTGTTAGAATTTAGGCCAATTTGGGGGAAAGAAAAGGCTGAATCAATGTAAGATAGGGCACATAAGGCTAATTTAATTAGTCTTCTTTCCTCTCCAACTCTATTAACTACATTAACTCTTGTAAATCATTAGAGGAGGTAGGTACAAATTGAGCAGACTCTTGGTGTGGGAAAGGAGGATAACATTCTTGGTAATATGGTTGATCATTTGCATAGCTTGGGTAATCTAGGAGAAATTAGGCTTATAATAAGACTGATATGATGTATGATCAAGGATGGGAGGGGGGTAAGTTTCATGATAAGGTTGATATGCTACTTGAGGAGAAGCCATAAACATCATTAGCTTGATGTGAAGGATATACATGTAAGGAATGTGCATTTTCATAAAATTAAAAGTGAGAATACATACCAATTTATATTCTTTAAGTACTTGGACTACTTAAGATAGTTGTGGTTTACTTAGAGTTTTCATTTATGTTTATTTTCATGCCTCTTAAGGTTGATGCATTGAGGAGTAATATTAACAACTCTTCAATAGATGGAAATCCTTGGTTTTACTAGGAATGTTAGAACTGTTATCACTCTAAGTTTAAATATTGAGGAGGTTTTTCAATCCTTCCTTATTTAGATGATATCATGGAGACACATTTAGGCTACAGGTGACCTAACAGTTGAGGTGAATCTCTAGATTAAGGCTAGCTCCCTTGATGTATCACTTGGAACTAATACTAAACTTATGCTTGCAAGGAAAAGGGAGAGATGTAACTAAAAATAAATAAAGGAGAAGTGATGCACCAAATTTCATGACCACTACCAGTCATTTATAGGTGCACAATGAACTATAAGACTAAATTGAAACCACACTACTCCTATTCTAATCTTCTTACATTAGTATCTTAATATGGAGGTTATAAATGATGATTATGGTAAGAGGGATTATCAAGAGGTCTAGAATAAGACACTAATGAATGTATTACAATCCTTAACCTCTATAAAACTAATTGAAACACACCATATAACATGTAAGAGAGACTTTAAATTTCATGAAGGTTTGGATATAGGATAACATACCAAGGAGAATTGAATCAACACTTGACAAGATCAACTACTATTAGATATACACTAAAATACATTCATAAGATAAGGTGAAAATCAGTTGTCTATTGATTAAATGGATTAAAAAATGATCAGGGATTCACCATACTTAGGTGGAAGGATCAATATAATGCCAAATAAGGTAGTACATATAGGAGAAATGAAAGAGGAGAGAGAGAAAGGGTGTTAATAGAGATTCTACAAAAAGTGTCATTCATCATAAATCAATTATAATTCCAAGTGGAATATGAGAGAATGGTCCTATCATTCTCCCTCAATATGTGTTGCCTTGATTTGATGATGGCCTTCATAATGTGGCATAGGAGTGACACATCATACTTCTCCCTTGAAACTACCATTTCTTCTTGTTTGAGGATTTATAAGTGTATAATTGCCCTTAAACATTGTTTAAGATTATTAACACCTAATTTTGGGAATTGGGAATTATTCTAATTTATATTTTAGACCTAACACCTCATGAAATTCCCTGAAACTCCTCCCTTGACCTCTTTTGCTCACTTTCTCAAGTTTTTAAGCTTGACAACGCCTAGTGAAATCATGTAAATTCACAAAATTGCATGATTTGGGCTAAGAATATACCAAATAAGGGATTTAAAATCTTTATAATAGTGGCATAGACCTTAACACAAGTTTTCATCTCCAAACTCCACTTGTAACTCCAAAAATTGCTCAATTTGGCCTTTCTAGGCCTCAAGAAGCCCTAATTTGGATTTTGGGGTCCAAAATGAGTTTGAGATATCAAATAAATCTCTCCTTGGAATCATTGGAAATTTAAAAATGTATAATACCTATGAGATTTGGAAAATATAAAAAATACCTCATCAAACTCTCAAACAATGTTTTTTGAAAGTGCCTCTTTGTTGCCTTGTAGGTGACATAAAGGTGTTTTGAAGTGACATGGGCTCATTTTGTCTCTTTTTGAGGTGTATGATTATTTATTAAAGTTTAAAAAATATGTATAAATAATATAATAATATTTTTAGGCCTTAAGAATGTATGAAACACCCAAATCATACTTCATCCATGAGCAAACTCTCAAGAAAACCTTTATTTTCTTCATAGTACAAACATGTGTTTTAGATTTTTTTCTCTCCTCATGAACTGTATAGACATAAAACCATAGTTAAAAGTATTTTATATTTATTAAAACCTTAAATTAATATTTCATGTGTTTTTATCTCTAAAACTCAAGTTATGGCCTTTCTATTGTTTCCTCACCTAGCATTTTCTTCATTTACATGACTATAAGTCTATATTTTGGAATTTTTTTGAGTTATATGAGGTATAAATACATTTTTATTTTTTAATTATAACATATATGAATCCATATAACCATTAAAATATTTTTTTGGTCATTATCAATAAATAAAACCACCTAAAATCACCCTTTTAGACCTATAATAACCCATAAATTGAGAACAATGACACCTAGGAAAAGAGAAATGAGCATATCTTGAATTTTATGAGGTATAAAGACCTAATTATTTTTTAATTGGGACATGGATAAGCAAATATATCCATTAAAACCATTTTATTCATTAAATAAATCATATAAGACTCTAAAAACACCTTTTCTAACCACTTATAATCTTAAAACCCTACAACCTATACTTGCACATTTCACCATTATTTTCATTGAAATTTTCATTGAATAACATGTAGGAGGGTTATTTAGGCCATTTAAGAGATTAAAAACCTTTCCATTTTCATCAATGGAATCATAAATGCACTTGAAAAAATATAATACTGTGAGGTTGGGGTTTTGGAGGGGTTTAATATGTTGCAAACAAACTTAGTGATTATTCATAAAGTTCTACCCCTCTTGCTTAGAAATTTTGATAAAAATTTAAAGGCAATATGGGTTCACTCTAACCCATAATATCATTAGTCCTAGTGTGCCTCTTCCTTCATGAGCCATCCATCATAAACCTATCCTTCTTCACAAGTTTGTGACTCAATGAAGATCTTGAACTACCTTTCCATTTTTCTTGAACCTATAAAATCCTATCCTATCATGATTTTGGATTGAGAAGTATGGATAAGGAAGTGGTAGACCATGTGATTCCTCCATCACTTTTGACCTTTGGAATTCAATTCAATGTATAATCTTATTTTCTCACAATATGACAACTCTAACTTGCCACTTTCATGTTGAAAATTGATTCAAAATATTTGACATGTGTGTGCAACATCCAAGTCACCTGTTTGACATTTACAGTGACCCTACCAAGATTGAATCACGTGTTTGAGACAAAAAATGAATTTTTCAATAAGGATTTACATAAGGAATGACTTGAACAAGTATAAAACAATGGAAATATAAACCTTAACTTTTGGAAAAATGCCTTAAACTATGTTAAACTTGCCATTTGAAGGGAGTTTGACTCTACAAACACCCTAATTTGGTCAAGAAACCATAAGTACTATGTATATTATTGATATTTCACATTAAGGCCTTAGTTATGAATACAATTCTTATTAACATGGTCATTTTGAGTCTTTTGATCTTTATTATGTCTTATTTTCCCCACTTGTTGCACCACCTAGCAATCCTAAGTCACCTTTTCTAAGTCACAGGGGACCTTAACCTATCTTGCTTGGTTTTACATCTACTTTAAGACTTGGTACACTAGTGACATTTTCAAGGCATTATCTCTATGTGGTGCTACTACCTAATTATGGCACTAGTGTTTGATGGGCATTTTCTCCCATTCTTGAGTCCTAACCCTATCTTGAGCCTTCTCTTATATTTTTTATCCCTCTTTTACAAATTTTAGACCAATGAATAAGTTCTTATATTCAAATTAAATTTCCTTATATATAGAGAGCCTCATAAGGCATTTTACTTCTAGAAATTACTATTTTGGCACATAACTACATAAAATAAGTCAATAGTACAAATTAAAACTCTACATACTACTCAATTATCACATTTAGACATTGTATGCTTGATTAAAGAAGGGCCTACGTGAAATTCATTATAACATACCATGCAATTTGATTATGTATGTTACCTACGGGATAAATTCATTGGATTTGAGATCCATAGAATTGGGGTTGATGTGGACAACAACCAAGATAATAGGGGTTCTACTCTACATGATCGTAACATCCCAGAACCCATTTTCCCCTTCCCTTTTACATTTGATTTGGTTGTTGTTTCATGTGTTTAGGTATTCATTAAGGTTTTGGAAGAGATTAAGCTAAAAAATGACACAAATGAGCCCCCAAATGACATAGAACCACTTACAAGACTCCTAAAACCTCCCATAGCTTCCTTAAAAGTTTCAGATAGTTCATACATGAGGGAAACTGACACCATAATTAGACACTAGATCCACATGGTGATACTATCCCAATATTGGAGCTACTACCCAAGACCATATTTCAACTACAGTTATGAAATGGAAGGTGTCTGCCTATTTATCTAACCTATTTTAGTTCCCTGATCTATAAAAAGACCTTTTTATTTCTAGATAAGTACTCTTTCTCTTCTCACTTGCTATTTTGGGAAAGGTTAATCAAATCATTTATTTCTAGTTTTCATTACAATTTATTGTCATACTCAACCCTTTAAAAACATACGATTTACACTAGTTAAGTTCTAAAATGTTAAACCATTTGGTGAACCTGACTTACTTCAAATATTGCTTAAAACCCTAGATTTACATTCTTCAAATTCATGTGCACTAAATTACAATTACAAACTTCTATTTTTTCCTAATTTTAATCATAACCTAGATCATTCAATCAATCCTAGATTAGGATTTCATTAATTTAATGTGATTTAATTTTTTGTAAAACAACCCTCATTCAAAACCCTAGATCCACATACTAGGTCCCTATACATCCAAATTATAGAAATTAGGGTTGCACTTATAATCCTAGTTTTTTTTACACACTTGGTTAAAAATTTATCAATTGTACATAAACTTGTGTTAATTACATTATACATCTTGTGTATTTGCTATTCATTGTCTACATTATCTTCTTTGGTAAGTTTAAATTGGCATCTAATAATTCTTCTACCCCTCACCCAATTGATGAATTTTTTAATTTTTCTCATAATTATAATAATAAATGGATGACTTTTAAAGACTATACATTAGAACATAATATTGACTTCATTTATAATGATGATGATGGCTATTGTTATAATAATTGATATGAGGATTACAATGAGCATGAAAATGAAAATTTAGATGAGGATATATTAGATACATCATCGTCTCTTTCCTCTCCCTCTTCTCTTACACCTTGAAATCAAACTAAAAATATAATGTCAAAAGAGCCTCTTGTTGTTAGTGCTTTGTTCCAATGTGATCCTAGTTTTTCAACTAATTGTTGTTAGTGCTTTGTTCCAATGTGATCCTAGTTTTTCAACTAATTTTTATACCTCTTTATTCAAATTAAATTAATATAAGTGCAATACACAAAATCCAATTTTACATGATTCAACTAGATAAGAATAATGCATCTTCTTTACCCTTCTCAGTTAATTTTGAAAAAGCATGTAGCAATGATATTACACCTTTTAGCAATGCACAAACTAAGGTAGATGAAATTATTTTATCACCTTATTTTAGATTCCAAGCTCAATGAATTGATTCTTTACAACATATTGATAATGAAAATATCTCTAAATCTTCTCCTACATGTCATAATATGCAAAAGAAAACATGATTTCTACTTCTTATACCCTTGAATCCAAGATTGACAGTGATAATCATTTATTTTTTCCACACATAGATAGTGAACAAATGCATTTCATTACACCCACACATGATGACACATTGCATAAGAGTAAATTTTTTAAATCTTCTCTTTCTCTCTCTCTCTCTCTTAGTGAGCATGTGGATGATACTTATTCTACTCTTACTTCTATAAGTGAATTAAACTCTGATTTTGATGAACCTTGGGATAATGATGATTACTATAATTATGATGAATATGACATAAAATCTACACCTTTTAATTCTCCTCTTTATTCACCTATTTCTCTTATTCATACAGATACTAGGTCATATTAAAACTCTCTCTCTCTCTCTCTCTCTCTCTCTCTCTCTCTCTCTCTCTCTCTCTCTCTCTCTCTCTCTCTCTCTCTCTCTCTCTCTCTCTCTCTCTCTCTCTCTCTCTCTCATGTTCATAATTTACATTTACTTGAGAATAAATAAACTTATATTCAATTAGCATGTGATACTTCTTTAAAAAATAATAAAACAAGAGATATCAATGAATCTCCCTTAGCCCCCCTTACTATGGTAAACCTATTTTTCAAACTAACCTAAATGAGGGTGATAGCTCATTTCCCTCTAACTAGGTCCTACCTATCATACCTCCAAAGGTTACAGAGATCAAGCCAACCCTCCATAAAATATTTTTTCCAATGAAATATACCAATGGATAAGATAAATAAAAAAATTTAAGCATTAAATAAACCCCTTGAATATGATAATATACCTTCACAAGAATTAATTTCCTTGATGCATCTTGTGGGTGCTTTGTAATAATAATTACACCATCTCACATTGCAGAACAAAGCATATAAATCTTGGGCCAATGCCAATGTTATCAATGGAAACCCTATTCCATATAGAATCTCCACTACAAGGTTGCCACCCAACTTTTAGATACCAATTTTACCTATATTTGATGGGCATGGAGACCCATACTTGCAACTTTAGGCTTATGATAAAGACATGGAACATGTCACTAATAAGACGACTCTACTATAATTATTTCCAAGGTCCCTAGATGAGGAAGCACTAAATTGGTTCCAACATACAATCCCTAGTGGGTCACTACATACATATGAGGAGTTAGAAATAATCTTTCTCAGACACTACATATAGAATAAGGGACCTTGAGTCACACATGAGAGGTTACCTTCATTACACTAGGGTGAGACAGAGCCAAGAAATAAATACATTTTAAGATTCAAATCATGTTTGCATCATTTTATTTACCAACCAATATATTTAGAGGTATAATACATCTTTGCCAGAGGCCTAATTTTTCCTCTTAAGGAGAAATTATTATATCATACATCAAAATCATTATGGCATCTATGTAGTGTAGTTATAACATTAAAGGTAGAATTGGGACTAGTGGTTACACATTTAGAGATAGATTTGGATGTAGGTATCCTAGATCCCCGATCATATAACATAGTACAATAACCTACTCCACTTCTGATTAAGAAACTAGTGGAACAAAAATAACTGATAAAGATACTCAACAAAGGCAAAGAGCCACTTCATAGAACACCTCCTATAGTGATTAGAACATAGGATACACATAGAGGGGTTATATAATTTTCATATAGGGATAGTCCTCGTGACATCTTACTTACATTATTAGATAGAGATATGATCACAATTACTCCTATTAATCATCATCTGGCACACTATTTGCATAGGGTACATAATAAGCCATATTGGAATTTTCACAAGATAAATGGACATTCAAATAATCATTATTATCACTTTGAGCCTACATTCACCAATATGTCAATCGAGGCATTATAAAATTCACATAGTGGGTAGTGATATCTCAATATCCACACTCTCCTATATCACACTCCTCTACGATAGAGTTATCCCAGGATGTTCCCTTTTAGGAGCCATTGGTTACTCATCATATTAGCCATGTGGTTTTTAGGAAACCTATTTATGAGAAATCTCATGTACCATAGATTCAACATATATGGCATCCAATTCATAGAGATCAAAGCAAAATATTAGTTAAAACACATATCAAAATATTTAGACACAACTACAAATATCAAAGCACATCATCAGTTCACCCACCTATCAAGTTATTTGGAAATAATTACATGGATTAGAGAATAAAATTAGTACGAACACCTATCAAGATATTTGGAAACAACTATAAAGATTAGATCATAAATTCAATTTCAAAAACCTATCAATATATTTGGAAATAATTAAAAGGATCAAAATATAGCCTCCATTCAAACATTGATCAAGATATTTTCTAGAGATCATAGAGTTCTAATTTTAGTTTCATCACACCAACCAATCAAGCTCTTTGATATAGAGTCTTCACAAATAGACACTAGTAGTGTATATCACATAGTTTCAATTTTGAAGTCTATTTCTATGCCAACACAACATGAACAATATGGTTGTTAGTTCTCCATATCATCTAGGTTTAGATAAGGCATACCACAATCACATGATCTATATGTAGATATCTTACACAAAACCTATCAAACCTATCCCAATAAATAACATTCCTAATATACTACACATATAACCTAAACATCTATAAAAATAAAAAAATTCGTCACCTATTATAAAAACTACCATATACAAATATCACCATTTAAAACAATCAAAATAATTTAACACATATAAACATACACAATATAACCAGATATAGATACCAATATACACAGTGCCAATATAAACAATGAAAATTTATTCATATAACTCAACATATAGTTTCAATACAAACATGGTACATCACTCAATAATGTGGACATGGCCACTAGGACTAGCCCCCTCACTCTCACCTAGACATATCCATGCTAGAAATAGAGGCTTTGCTCTCCCTCCATGACTTGGATTGATGACTACGTCTACTCTCTCAATCACAATACATACCTAGTTCAACCATACACTCTATATTCTCTCACTATATATGTATGTAGTCATCCATTATTTGACTACTTGCCCCACCTAGTGCATTGGGTATGGGTATCATTTGCCTATGCAACATTGCATGTGCCTTATCTCTATATACAACCACACATCTATATGCTATCATAGCTTGGTAAAAAAAATGGGCATGAACACTGACAACATTAGTGGCTCTCTTTACCTATCCATCTACCACAACATAATCATGGATATTCTATGTCAATACACAAATCATGGACTCGATGATAGTCTCCTAGTAATCATCATCCCTTGAACTTACACATGTAAGACATCATATTCCTAATCAAGTAAAAGAGTAACCAAATACGTAAAATGTATGAGCATATTATAATAACTTACCATTGACAACAATAAGGGGATCCACATCTAGTGCATCCTTTATGATAATCCCACCTCTCAAAAATAGAGGTGCCCATCTATGATCTCTCCACCAAGATTTATAGGCATCAATGACACTTACATCATCCACATCTAGTATGCCAATCATAAGATCTTGCTTTGTCAAAGGGATGGGAGATAAATTAGTATCCATTGACCTAGGTCTACTACTTGGCCTCGAAGGAGCCTGAGAACTCCTAAACCATACCACTGGTGCTGGGGTCACCTCCTAAACTACGTCAAACTATCACGTAACCCACTCATACTAGAACCATGCATACACATTAACCCAATGGTCATGCAACCAATAAGTCACTTGAATTTATCTAAGCTTAGTATCATCCTCTATCCATTCCTCATATCCCTTGTAGGGCCTTCAGATAATGTCTCCAATTGTCAAATTTTCTAGTACATGCTGATACTAGATCATGCTCCTCTTGGGCACATGAATCATCCCAATCCACCTCTTTATAAAAATAATTGTGTATGGACCTAATTATCCTATAAAGGCAACACTAGTCTACTCACTCTTATGTGCTTATATGCCCAATAATGTAAAAGTGTAGATGATCTAATACCTTCACGACACATCTCCTACGTGAAATGGTATAATTCTATATATAGATGGATTAACATCATCTAGCCCCATAAATATATGGTACCATGTTCCTCTATATCCTACACTATCTCATGCATCCTATAGGAGATCGATACCCCACTCCCATCTACAACCACAAATAAATCTAATAAAATAGCTAAGAACTTTCATAGTCATGTAACCTCGATAGTGATAATCAATGTTAATAGTATATCATTGTGGTTCCCTATACAATGATTCCCTACAACCATAGTATATAAATACCTAGAAGCCTATTATATATATTGAACACCTGTCTCCTCATGTAATATGGTTCTCTACCTAGAAATAAGAAACCATATTATATTTTACAAATCCTCTAAGGTAACAGTCATCTCCCCAATTGGTAACCACAAAGTGAAAGTATCTACATCCCATATCTCACACAGTGTAGTCATCATGTGTTTATCCTAGGGCATTGGATCTAAGAATGCCACATGTCTTAAACCTACTCTCTAAATCATTACCATCTCAACATCTGATAGGGGTAGACCCCATAAGGTCTATATCATCCATACATTATAAAACTCTCCCACAAATGCATCAACCTATACTAGTAAAATCAAATCAAGCATCAATAATGCAAACTCTAAAACCAATAAATAACAACAAACATAAAAATCTAGTCAAAAATAATAATCATTACAAGTTAGGCCTATTGGAAACTAGTGTTTCTTACAGGATAGTAGCACCACATATTGGACACTAGTGCTAGCTCCTAGATAATAGCTCCCATATTGGGAAAATAATAACACTTTTCCAAAATAGGCCTCAAAACTATCCATTTTTCAATAAAAAATAGTAAAACATGCATTACAAATGATCATAATAATAAATAGCATGGGTTCCTTACTAGGGTAACCAACTCCCAGACCTGGATCCATGTCTCCACCTCTTTATATCAGGTCAAAGTGGGTCCTTGCCTCCTTAACATTTTCTCTAGCTCAGACAAATAATTACTCTCAACTCAAATGCTTGAAATGAATTAATAAACTAATCAAATAACCTATTTAAGTCACATTTATCAAATTCCACCTTATTAAGGTTTACCTTGCCTACCAATTTCACTAATTAATACCAATTTCTTGCCAGCATGATATCTTGAGAACTATAACTTTGATTTATGAACCATATTTGAACATGGGAATTGACATCAATGTGCCTTGAATTATATTGGTTAAACCAATATCCTAATCACTTTTAAATATAAAAAATGAAAAAGATGATATTATCATAATAAAATCAATATAGAAAATATGTTTATCCCATTACCAACTTTAACAATCAACTCCATCATAATAAACAAACCATTCAAACATAAAATAATATTACACCGCTAATTAACACCATTACATCTGATCATTACCACTTTTGATTAGACTCTCTCACCAACATGGGGGTAAGTACACACAAATTGCTTCTGACATATAGAGGTTCATACACACAGATTCAATCAAATACAAATTTAGACACATGTCTATACGAATATAAAAATATTTAGATACACATGTTCACACAAATACACAAGTCTACTTAGATATAGTTATTCAAACACATAGGTCTACGTATATATATATTTATTTAGATTCATAGGTTGACATAGATACATAGGTCTACTCAGATATAGCTATTCAAACACACATGTCTATGTAGATATACAAATATTCAGATGCATAGGTTCATGTTGACCCCAATTTAAAATTAGTCAACCCCTAAAGATTGAAAATTTTCATAGGGTTATTAAAACTTGTATATGGAATTACAAATGTCTTTTTATGGTCTTCATGTGGTTATACTTGTATTTGTTTAGCTTCGCCCAAGGTTTGGTCTCATGTGTACTTGTTTAGTCCTAGGGGTCATTTATGAAGCCTTGGTGTTTTCAAGTGTGTTAAAAAGTTTTAAATGGTTTATATTTATTATAAATGGATATTAATGTGTATTTAAGGTCATATTATCATGTGTTAACCTTTTATTATGTTCTTATGTGCTAAAATTATCATTTTAATCACCTTTTAGCTTATTTGGAGGAGTTGTATGTACCATATTCAAAATAAAACATTTAAATAAGGTTACCCAATGTAATTTATGTTATATAATGTTTATTAATGTTCATATACTAACACAATATTTAATTCAATACCTAAACTAAGTAAACTACTTCTTTACAAGCACTTTTGGGCACTTGTATGGCCTTAAATATCACTTTTCAGTTGAAAAAGGTTTTAGAGTGTCCCTTGGGATTAAAAATGTCATATTAAATATTTTTACCAATTTTTATGTCATATATATGATTCAAACATTATCTCTCCTCTATCACTACCTTCACAAACTCAGAAAGGCAAAGTTCAAGTGGATGGTGCGACTAGGAGAGTGAGATTTGGGAGCTAAAATTTTGTCCATTATTATAGGTAATAATGGGATTGCAATTAGTGGATTTTTTTTTCATATTAATGGCCCATAATTTATTAAAAATCACTAATATTGATAGTAGGTCACTATGGCTTATCCATCCAAGCAGGGTTTGATTTTTCTCCTATTTCTCCACTTCAGAATTCGATGGATAAAAATGGTTATGAGAGATATTTTTTACAGTTAAAATATATCTTTTAAATTTGGGTTTCATCAAATAATTTATCTCCATGAAGTGTCTTCAACAAAAGGAAAAGTGTCTTGACTATATGGGCATATCATCCTATTGCATGTCTATTTTGGTTTGTATGAGATGTTTTACACCTTAAGAGGTTCTAAATGCCTCATAATTCATGGAATATACCTAAAATTTATATAATTAATGTATTATTTTCTTGATATGTGATTCTTGTCCATAGTCTTCAAGTATCTTAATCTTTGGAAATATTTTTAATGTATGAACAATCTGCTACATGTTTGATTGCCAAATTTTGCTCAAATATCAATGAAAAATCATAGTATAAGGTTCTAAGACACCATTTTACCATTTTAACTATGGGAGAATTAATATAATAGTCCAATTATAACCACAAATAAAATTCATAAAGTGTTTTAGTCACACACAAGCCTACAAGTCTACAAGTAGACATTTATGAGTCTAAGTCTATGTTGGAGGTGTCTTGACAACATTGAGGTGTAACTTAAAATCTTTGATACTAACTCAAATCTTATTGATTCCATTAAATATCACCAAAAATGTATGAGTGAATGAGAGACTCCAGTTCTCACATACAAACCTTATACATAAGTTGATTGTACATACAGTCCATACAAGTGATTCAAATATTAAAATGATGTAATGTTTGGACAAAAATATAAATCCTATTGAGATGGAAAGATAAAATAGAGTATTATTTGATACAACACCATAATTTTAAAAGGTTATAAATACTTAACAAGTTATCTTTGTAGTCTAAATAAGCAAAATGAAGACCTATAGGTCCTCATTTTGGACTCAAACCAACTTTCAAGAATAAGGTTAATGCATGACTCTATTTCAATGCAAGCATATGAGAACCATAAATAAATAAAGTCACCTAAGCCATTTTAAACTAATTAGGGTTAGTGTGATTGAGTTCATACACCTGAATACTTAGGTACATCATTGAGTTTGAAGATAAAAGTAGAGATTTGTGAAATGACATAAAAAGGTCTTGAACTATACAAGTATAGTGATATAAACTCCTATGAAATTGGAACATTCTCAAAGTGACATGATATATTGGAAAAAATGAGTTCATGGCCTCATGATCAAACCCTTTTCCAATTGATACCTATAGTCACGCTTAGAAAAGAGTGATAAGGATATTGTGGGTTGTGAAGTCATGATCACTTGAGAGTGAAAAGTGAAGGGTTCCAAGCTCCTAATTATATGATAGGGTCTTTGAAGTGTCAAATAATTGTAGTGGTATATTAATCAAAGAACATATTCCAACTATCCTATAGCCACCTAAAGGTTGCTTTGGTAAGTGGATAGGTTATAGGCTTGAAGAGAAGATCAAATGCATAGTGATTATTTGGGGCTTTTAGAACTAGATGAAAAAATACTAGTAGTCATTTGGAATTCAAATGACCAGGGATAAATTTTAGATAAGATGTTTAAATCAACATCTCTAAACCCAATATTCATAGCTCATGAGAACCTACATCTCTAAACCCCAAATACATCTCTAAAGCCTAAGAATGCAAACCCCTCTCAAATGTATACTCAACCACCTAAGTGACACCAAATTGTGCTCACATCTTTATTGACAAGGTCCATGGGGATAAAAGGTGTTTTTAGGTGTTATATGGGTCATATTACTTCCTTTTTATGTCATTATGAAAGATAAGGATGATGTTCTCTTTATGAGTTATCCTTAAGAATGAATATGCCTAAAACCCTCCTAAAACCTTGCTAATGACCAGTTGAGAGAAATGAACTTATAAAGTGAACATAATGACCTTATTTTCCCATGAAAACATATGGATGATATTGAGGAATATAATTAGGTTCTCTAGATGTACTTTATTCATACTTGTAGTTGTACATATTGTAATAAATACACTATTTTGAATGGTTTTTGATGTTTTATAGGGGATTTGAGCAAAGAAAAACTTGAAAACTATTGGA
Organism: Torreya grandis; assembly: GCA_037957365.1. NCBI lineage: Eukaryota > Viridiplantae > Streptophyta > Pinopsida > Cupressales > Taxaceae > Torreya > Torreya grandis. Next base: position 1,613,106 of record JARHVA010003698.1, on the reverse strand, counting down.
TGAGATCACCTAAAATGTATTACATATATTCAATCCCAAAAATATTCACATGACATCTTGTACATGATCCAATAAATCTTGTTTTTTAAGGTATTCCTAAATAGGCCTAAAAAGAGACTAGGTTGCAAGGCCATTTCATGGTTCTCACACTTCCATAAGGTCTTAGGAACTCAAATTTTACATAAATGTTGGTGACAGGTTATTTATAGTTAATCAAACACTTTTGGATGATTTGAAACAATTGGGAGAGATCTAGATCATAAAAATTGGCTTCTAGGTGAGGAGGCCCAATTGAGGAGAGAAAAGACACTTCCACTCAAAGTATGGACCTGAAACTTGGCATGGAGATGTAAAGCCATACTAGGTACTCAAATGTGCCCTTATATTTTTATTAACTATTATAATATTAATTTACACCCTTGGAGAGGGTTCTTTAAGTTCTCTCTAATTGAGCTACACTATGGGACCAACCCCTTGTTGTGGGTCACCTATGGTGGGGTTGGACCTCCAGAGAAGGCCGGATTCCTCTTGATGCATTACCTAAACTAATTTTATCATAGGTAAAGGCTTATACATGGAAAAGGTATAATAATAAGGCTAAAAGGTTATAAATAAAATAAAAATGGGAAATCCCCATAAGCTTAAACCCACACTATATCAGCACCAGACAATGCTAGCTCACACAACCTCAAAATCAAGCTAAGTGAATAAGTTTTTCATAGACTAGGTTTAGGAAGAAATGAATGAAAACAAATATGAGTTATAATACTCACTAAGAGCTTACATCAATGGCAAAAAAAATACTAATCCAGACCTATAAACAACTTGAAAACACCCTAAAAGAGGTTAGAAAGGATGATAATGGATATGGAAGAATCTCCTCCACAAGGCCATCTTGTCCAACTAACCAAACATAGATCCAAGGCAAGTTATAGGTAAATAAATTTTTTTATTACATCAAGAGGTAGTTTTTACAAATTCTTGAAAGGGTTTAGCCTAATCAAGATGAGCATATTTTGCAATATCTCAGAGAGTCCCCTGATACTCCTAAAAATGAGCATCCTTACAAATGGGAAAGAATGGGTGATATATATAAAATGGAAAGAGAGAAAGATCATGCATGAATAAATAAATAAATGAGCTATCACCACCTTTCTTGAAACCTTTACCACATTTTAATACAATCATGACTAGCCCTCATCAATAAGTTAACCTACATTTGGCTTCAATAATCTTCAAGATTTTTCATTAGCTGAGAGATCCAATAAAAGACAAGAATATATTTTTAATGATGAGTCATTGGATTACTATTGGATAAAATATATTTACATTTCTAAATAGAATCAATGCTCTAAATTCTTCTCTAACCACTAGCTCTCTTTGTTTTGATCCTCCACACCATCTCCACTTGCTTCATTATGAGGACAAAATACGCATACCTTGAATCTAAATAGAGCCATGCCATGTCTACTTTGAGAGGTGGTAAGTACCTAATTTATCAAGGATAATACCATGTATAAGTATGTGATACTTCAAACCTACCCCTAATTCAATAACTGAGCATATGTCTACTATAGATTGAAAACAAATCCAATTATTGGTTTTCATATAGCTACTATATATCGATAAAAATCCTATAGGTTGTATAGCTTCGTTATTGATCTTAATTAGGTATAAATAGACCCATTATTATTTTGAACCTTGAAATAACCAAGAACTCATTATATGCACAGATCTTCTTTAAATAAAAATCAAACACAGTCAAGGAATAATACTGCAAAGATGGACCTTGCATGTTCCAAATCTCTGAACTAGGGAATCATACTAAGATTCAATGGAATCAAATATTTATTATTAATTATCCTAATTTTATGAATATCTTTCATGCTTATCAGTTCTTGATTGAGCTCCAATGGTGATGTATACCCTTTGAAATACTACTCTAGTTTGACCTAGGTCACATTTTTGACCTCTGAAGTCCCTTAGCTTTCAACTTTTAATTTTAGGCATTGATCTTGATTTGGGCTCCTTAAAATGTGCCACCTAGCATATATTCATTCATATTTAGGATGTTTTTGTTATTTATATGATTTAATGCACTTACACCAATGGTGGTCTCACATTTGATCTGAGTTTGTTGACTTTTGACCTCATGCACACTATCGATCTCCTTGTTCCAATTGAACACATGCTATCAATATCTTTCTACTTGATTAGATGTGAACTATTGATATAATTATTAATCAATATCATAACACTTGTTAGTCACTCACTTGATCATAGTATCCTCTGACTTGTTGACCCATCTCATACCATTGGATCGTAGATGCATGATTGAATGCACGTTGTTAGATATTTGGGTCCCATTGGCTTTGTCAATCACCATACACTGTATATGTTCCACTCAAGATCCTAATATCTTGACATATATTATATTTTAATTTAACTTTAGAACACTTAAATTTAAATGGATATTTTCCATATCTTAAACATGACATTTGCACACACATCCTGGACTGTTTGTTCAACTTTGAAGCTTTATATCTTGAGATGGCAAGATCATCAAGATATAAAATTTGTAGGGGATGTTTAGGGCATGAAAAAATTAATTTAAATGAAATATTTTGGCTCTGATATGCCTCTTAAGTTAACTTATAAAATTAATGATTGATCTGACCCATTCATTTTTGTGTGATGTGCCATGATGATCTAATCGTGCAAGTCTTTTTTTTATCATTCATTTCATTATGAACTTTGTTCATCTTAATCAAACCATGCCAAGACTTATATAATTTATCCATATAGGTTATTTTCTATATGTGGGCCAAAATTAGCCAATACCTTTGGTGACTCACAAGGAAGTATGCCTCTATGCTTGAGAACCCAGACTAGTTGCCTTGTTTGATCCATTGGACATGGAGTCACAAGTCTTTGCTCTTAGCTGACATGAAATGATGCAAGGTTTAAACTTTGGATAAATTCCTCTTATAGAAATAGGAATAACAAGGAAACAAATAAACAAAGTGTCTAAGGCACTTAGAGAAAAGAAAAATCAACTAAACTACTAAACAAATGTGCACACATGCACTTAGATGAAAGCATTAAATCTAATCTAATATTTATAAGATTGTAATTTACAATTAATTTTCACTTGGGTTAATTGGAAATATTTAATATCACTCACTTATGGTGAACTATGATGTAAAACACCTTGATTTTAAGAGCTTATGATAGGTGAGCTAAGATGACTAATTGCTGACTCTTTTGGCATGCTCTCAAGTGGATGAAATGGGACAAACATGTCTCTAATGTAGACATATTGGTCCATTTCTTCAAGGATTACTCCAAAATTGACTATAGGAGCATCTAAAACCTCCTCATTTTATGGCTCATTTTTTTAATTTTAATTAAGCACAACATGTGATGGCTCCTTTGAACATGAAATTTGACTATCTAGGCTTAGATAAAAAAAGCTCTAAGTCATCCCACAAGGTAGCTTCCTCTTGGTCATCTAGGACAATGTCAAATTCAACACCATCCTCAATTTTCTTAATTTTAAAGGAGCCATATGGTATCTCATCAATCCATACAAGGTTTAAAATGTCATGTTCTTATGGCTCTAGATATTACCATTCTCCTTCATTCTTGAAGACATCAATACTACCTTCAATGGATAATTCATCTTAAGACTGGTCAGCTTCTATAACCTGATTTGTAAGTTCATTTTCATGCTTTGGATGAGGCATAGGCTGGTTTAAAACCTTCATTTGGTCCATGAAGTCATGGTATAGTTGTTTCCATAATTCATTTTGATCCTCTTTCTCCTCCATTTCTTTCTCTTATTCATTTATGACCTCTTCAACATGATCAACTAACTGGTTGACTACTGCAAACACATAAATTTTTGTAATTTTCTCATCCTCATCTTTATTGGCCCATAAATTTTGAATAAGTATTGTTCTATTTTTTGGTGCATGGCACAAAGGGACTATTATCTATTTTTATGCAAGTACCATCATAGCACAAAAAAATTATGACATGGGAGGACCATGGCACATAGATGACAAGTGCATAAGGAGATGGGTGTGAAAGGAAAATGACATAGGAGACCCATCATAAAAGGACCTAGTCAATAGAGAATGTGTCATGAGGGATCCAAAAATAGAGGACTCAGAACCAAAGTAGAAGACTAGGGGAGCACATGGGAAGAAGAGAAAATGGGAAGTAGAGTGCGAGGGATGTGGGAACAGTTACAATAACAACTCAAGTGGGACACTTCAACCCCACTAATAATAGGTTTTGTATCATTTCATGAGGAACATAATACTTGACCATTATAATATAGTATAGAACAAGGATCTAGGGGTGTAGAGACTCAAGTCTATAGGAATACCTCATTGTAAGATCCATGACTCTTAATTTTTTGGGAATCCATGTGCCATATATTCATGATAGTTTAAATTATGACACTTGGTCAGGGCAAAAAAAGTATAAAAACCCCTATTGTAATCATTTAGATGATGGTCCTTTAGAGAATAGATATTTTTTTATCTTGTAATTTAGTAAGTGATTAATGAGAAATCAATGTTTTATATATTATGTTATAAGTGATAAATTATTCTAAGTGTTGGATGATGGATGTTTATTTCTAAGTCATGGGTATATTTTTATTTTATCACTACTATTAAATAGTAAAGGTGATCGTATTTATAGTGGTAGTCAAATCTAGAATAATAAGGATAATAGTAGTATATTTAGTGTGTTGAATAACTTTTTAAGAACTATGTATAAAAGATGAACAAATATACAACATTGTGCTACAAAGCCTTCGAGAACTAGTCTTTCATTGTGATCTTCTAGTGAGCGTGTGAGACTCATATCTCATGTGATAGGGCTATTGTGCTAGCTTATTGGGGGAAAGCTTCAGTGCCAAATTAGAACTAACTAAAAGAACCCAACATTTTGGTTCCATTGCTAGGAAATAATGCAATTAGATCATAATCATGGGAAAATGTTTGAGCACATCATGCTTGAGAATATTGAAGAATGGGTTACTAGTGTTGAAGATAACTTTGTGGTCCCATATCTTGAACTAAGAGTTTTTGTGTGATAGTGGGTAGAGAAAATTCTCTATATTTCTCTATATGAAAATTTCTTTTCCAAGGTCCAAGTTCTCTTGCATTCTTGGATTCTAGCATATGCTCAAGGATTATCCAAAAATCTTGGAAGAAGGCAACCTTAGATACTTGAGTGGTAGAGGATTTTAGCATGACTTGTATTTCCCTAGATGTGAGTGATTAAATTTTGGTGGAGATGCATTCATAATAGCTATATTTTAGATTACGCTGTGACCACCTATTCATGTCCTGAGGAAGCAAAGTTCTAATTTCTATGAGATCTAAGGGGATGTTATCTCTCATTGTTCACCTTCAAAATTATGAATCTAGTTGTTGAATTTAGATTGGATACTCTTCCCATGGAAGGCTAAATTTTCCTATACATGAGCCACACATTTTGGAGGGGAGACTAGAGGTTGATTAAAGATTGTGGGTTCAACATTGTAGCAAGCCAACGAGCATTACAAAAATGGTAGTATGATGAATATATACAAAGGATTATGGGAGTTAACAACATGAGAAGAGATAAAGAAACATTGAGGAGTGTGTGAAGAGCCATAAGGAGGTAGATACACACAAGGGACCCATCACTTTTGAGCCATGTTCTTTTCCACTTCATTCCTATGAAAGAGAACTGAGCTAAACTTTAAGAATCAAGGAACTAAAAAGTATAAATCAACCAGGCTCTCCCACCATAGTGCATGTTCATGCCTTTGAGTCAAAAAAAATACATATAAAAAAATGGGATATAGATAATATAGAATCAAAAACTAAATAGTTATGGGAGACTAAAACTAAGCCATTAGGCAATCATCCAAAATCTACATTATCTTTCCCTCTTCAAGGGAATTCTATGGAACAACTTGGGATGCTTGGTGAATCTATTGCTCAAGGATATAATATATGCCAAAATGATATGATCTTGATTATTAAATATATGCAAAAATACCCTTAAGGTAGGGCAACACCATATAATACTCCTTTAGGAAGGAATAACTCCACAATGTCTCTTCGAGGGGACAACCTCCAATATCCTCTTACAATAAAAGACTTAATGCTTACTTGATATCTTTACCATGATAATCATCTCATATATATGTACATCTATCTAACCCATGGATGGGTAACCTCCTAATCCTAATGTAGGCTGACCATTACCCAATGTACTACTTCCACAAGTTACTCTATTATCCTAATATATTGTACCCATATAACTAAGGGGATGTGTGCCACATGTCAGCATCTCCATCAACCCATATACAATAATATATCATATCCTTAGGTACATAGCATTACTTCCCTCCTTGACATGTTTCATCCCTGAAACATATGAAGAAACCAAATAATGAGTGTGCTTCAAATCATTGCACACTTGTCTCCAATCTTGATCATCTAACCATCTATATGTGATCTTGGCAGGTGATATCTCTCCAAGCTTGTGTCCAAAATCTATTGTGCTCCTTTGCTTTCATTCATGATCATAATTACATTTCTTTGGTGTCCAAGCATAATTATTCCTCTTTTTATTCCATGTACCATATTCCACTGTGCTTCTCTGATTCCAACCATGACCATAGTAGGTATTCTTCCATGCATATTCATAGTGATTGGAAATTTTATTTCCTGTATAGACAAAATGATTGTTTTTATAACACTTCCTCACCTGGTCTCATGATTTTTTGCTCTCATGATGATGTGGGTGTCTATATACCTCAACTTTTTCCAATACCTTGACCTTATCCACCTTTTCTTCTACCTCTTCCACCTTATCCTTCTTTGTCTCTTGATTATATGAAGTGTTCATTTGTAGTGTGTCTTTATCTATATAATTTGAATCTTCATCATGATATTCATCACCTGTTTCAATCTCATCCTTATGATCTACTTGGATTGTTATTGGCACCTTTTTCACTATGATATCTTGTAAAGTGATCTTCTTTTTCTTATACAAAAACTTCATGAAATTTTTCTGAACATTAATATTCATTGTTCCCAAAGCCTCTAACCATGGATATCCAAGAAATATATCCATATCATCCATATCTAAAGCATAAAAATCTGAATGCAAAACATATTTTTCCATAATGAGCTTCAAATCTTTAAACAGTGAAATATTATTACCATCTACGTGCACCTCCTTGATATTATTTGCTTGAACATGTAGATGCTTGGCCACATTCATGTTAATGAAGTTATACTTGCTGGTAGGGTTTATGGACATAACCACCTTATTATTTTGAATGCATCCATGAAATTGAAAAATTGACTCAAATTTCTTTGGAGCCAAATTATTGAACCCTTATCATCATCATCATCATCATCATCATCATCATCATCATCATCATCATCATCATCATCATCATCATCATCTTCTTCTTCTTCTTCTTCTTCTTCTTCTTCTTCTTCTTCTTCTTCTTCTTCTTCTTCTTCTTCTTCTTCTTCTTCTTCTATTGCTTCTTCTTCTTCTATTGCTTCTTCTTCTTCTACTACTTCTTCTTCTACTACTTCTTTTTCTACTTCTTTTTTATAGCCCATTTATCTAAAAAGATCTGTTCCATTTCTTTCCATGAAAAAAACATTTCTATACAGCTCAACTGATCAAACCAATATAGTGCAGGCCTAGACAAAAAAGGAAGTAATCGTCTTTGCCCAATTTTTTTTTAAATGATTCTCTAAAAGGAGCCACCATTAGCTAGCATCAATATCATCTTCCCCTAAAAATTTTTACAACTCCATGATCCACAAAAAAATTAAGGTTCATGAAACCCTAAAATATCAATAACTCATACAAAACTCATCCAAAAAGTCCCAAATTTTTACTATATATTCCCCTTATGATATTGGAACCTTAGTCAAAATTTTGTGAAAAAAATATCACAAATTTTGACCTGTATATTGAATATATGAAAAAACATAAAATCACAACAATTCACTCAAAACAACTCAAAAAATTCTGAAATTTTTACTGTGCTTCTCTTATATATTTTTACATCTCTAGTAAAAATTTTGAATAAAAATTCCTTATATTTCGGAAGATGTATTGAAATTAGGGTTTCACTCCACACAAATTACCCAAATTGAAGCTTTGATACCACTTGATATGATCTTGATATTCAATATATGTAGAAATACCCTTAAGGTAGGGAAACACCATATAATACTCCTTTAGGAAGGAATAATTCCATAATGTCTCTTTGAGGGGACAACCTCCAATATCCTCTTACAATATAAGACTCAATGCTTACTTGATATCTTTACCATGATAATCATCTCCTATATATATACATCTATCTAACCCATGGATGGGTAACCTCATAATCCCAATGTAGGCCGACCATTACCCAATGTACGACTTCCACAAGTTACTCTATTATCCTAATATATTTTACCCATATAACTAACTAAGGGGATGTGTGCCACATGTCAGCATCTCCATCAACCCATATACAATAATATATCATATCATTAGGTACATAGCACAAAACTTAGGTAACAAATCCTCTACCATGCCTATTTCCATGGGCACTACTACTAGAGGCACTGGAGGAGGACTAGGTGGAGGCAGACTCCCTCCTCATGGGATAAGAGTTGGATCTTCCTAGTAACCACCCATTCAACCACAACCCACTATGGTCTAGTATGAGATGACATTTCATTTAATTGAAAATTGAGGGGTAGAGAATGTGGTTGAGCATATCCATAAGTGAAAACTAATTTAAAGGGTGTGAGGCATCATGTCTTTTGAATGTAAGGCTACTCAATTTGCCACTATGCTTTTAAAGCATGTGCACAAGTGGCATAGAAAGTTTGACCCTTAGTAAGTAGTGGTTGACTATGACCATCTCAAATGATCCTTCCTATAATAATTTAACATTCTTGAGTTTGAGTAGAAAATCATAGTGACATTGAAGGACATAAAGCAATGACTTATAAAGAGAATGCATGAGTATAATGCATGATTCAAAACCTTAATTTATATATTATCATTTGAAATAAATCTTGCTCAACATGTACAATGGTTTATGGGAGGTTTATTGTTACCTTTTCATCAGACTCTATCACAAAGAACCTTCATCAGTGTGCATGATGCTTTAAAAGCTACCCTCCATGTTGAAGTGGTTAGAAACATGGATACTAGGATTAGTCCCTTTATAGAGGCACATATAGTGTTTATGGAATCACAACTTGAAAATTTGATGGGAAATAATACACATGAGACACATAGTGGTGTCAGGTGTACCAACTATGAAACTAAAGGGCACATAAAGAACAACTACCCATGTAAGAACATCTATGTAGTACTAAAATAAACTTATGAGATCTATCATGAGGAACATGATGTCCATTTTTGTCCACTTTTGTAGTGGGATACAAACACTAAGGTGTCTAAGTATTGGAATATTTGTGATTCCTACACCCATAACACCAATCATTATTTGTTGATTAGTGATATTTATGAATCTCAAGCATGTGGCACATGCCAAACCTTAGTTTCCAATACCCAAGACAATGGTGGCTACCATGGGTGAGGGAGAGGACAAGGATGAGGTGGTGGTTAGTTTCCATCGAGTACTTACTACAAATGTGGGTCACTAGACCACTATCAAAGGGATTACCTAGAGTACCCAACCTATACATTTTGTAAAAAAGACCATCGACTGGAAGGGTATCTTGATCTATATGCAACCATCACTAAGGAATGTAATGAAAAAGGCACTATCATGATTCAAATAAAAAAACCACAATGACACACATGTCCAACCATCCCAATAGTGAAAAGTGAAACAAGTAAATATCACCACCTATAGTGGGGGATAGACTCAATCCACAAACAACCCAGTGAAGAAGGTACATCAAGAAGAACCATGGCTAGGAAGTACCCTGATGCTCAACAACAAAAGGATATCCTTTAGAATCTAATGGCACTTGTGTGAGAAATCTAGGGCAAGATTTAATACCTCAAGGATAAGGATGTGACACAATGTGTCATAATACAAAGGGAAGCCAAACCTCAATTAGTGGTGTGGGACAATTTTCATGAACTATGTAAACGTATGTTGGATGAAGACATTGTTCCCCAACTCAATGCATGGTTTAAAGGTAAGGCCCGCTTACCAAACAAATTTGACCCTCACCTCAGTCATCAAAGTCAAGATCACTATTTAAATCAAGCTTGACATCAGGAAACACCTAGTTCTTCTTCCATAAAGCATGGAGAGATATTGGTTAAGGTTGTTATCAATGGATGGGTAATCCAATATATTCTAGTAGATATTGGCATAGAAGTTAATGTTCTCACAAAAGATGCTTGGTGAAAAATGTCTAGTCTATCCCTACATCCCTCTCCTCATGTCTTGTTTATGGAAAATAAGAATCAAGTGCATCTTATTGGATTCCTTAAGAATGCCACCATTGACATACTTGGATTTCCATTCAAAGTAGATTTTAAGGTCTTGGAATTGGCAAAAGCTAATGACTATCCAACTCTACTAAGAAGGCTTTGGTGCTACGAGAACCATGCAGATTTGAGCTTTAAAAACTAATAATTTAGCTTTGAAAATACCATTAGTGCATATTAATACCTTTAGACCAAGTACAAGGACCTCTCTATATCAAGCCCATGAGTGTTAATGAAGACATCAACTTGTATAATATTACTGCTCAAAATGATGAACAACATGATCCAACACTAGATGGTATTCTATGGTGGATGGACAACCAGTCTATCTCATATACTAAAAGTAATGCTTATAACTATTAGGCCCATGGTGACTATGATCTCACTAGAAGGTTGTGCAACATCATAAATAGAGGAGAAAGTATCATGTGCCAACTTCTTAAACATCACAAGTTTATGTGCCTCATGGGTTTAGTAATTAGAGGACCATTGGTGCGACCACTACTAGAAAGACTTGATGAATCCCCATGGTTCCAAGGAAAAATGGAGGTGTGTGACTTTTTCCAACTCCTCGAAGTGTTCTATGATACTAGGAATGATTGAATGAGGTCATTATATCACATTTTTTATGGTACAACTGCTAGATGGTGGCATACTCATAAAGAGTACCTTTTATACTAGGATCAAGTGTGAGCTACTCTACATCATATATTTCACCATGACAATAAGATTAGGGGCACACTTAGTTATAGTGGCATGCAAGCACCTGAACCTCATATTTAGGCTTTTGAAATAATATGGTGAGCTAAGGAAACATTCTTGTCAGAGTACCTCCAGGTCCATTCATTTTATGAGACTTTGTACACTTGGGTATGGGCATGGTATATTCATGAAGAGAGGCATATGGGTACTAGGTTATGGTAGATACTAAAGGGGAACATGACGTCGATGCTCTCTTATTTTTCACCAAAGATGGACTTGCACCTCACCCTTCAAGCCATGCATGAAGAAATAATTAGAGATCCAAGTCCCATAATAAACTACCTGTGCCATATTCATCAAAAACCTAAATAAACCTTGAATTTATTCATTACTCCCTTCACCTAATTAGTTATTACACCATCAACAATTCCTAGTGAAGAATGTCATCAAGAGATCCACTTGGGAAAGTTAAAATTCATCTTCCAAGTAGATGAAGGTGAAGGGTCTACTTCACTCAACCCCTTGACTAACCACTTAGATGTCCCTACAAGTACTGGTTCATGAACTATTTGTGACACAATTTCTCCACTTGACAACCCTTATCATGGGCCCCTTCAAACTATTCAATGTAACATTGACACAAAGTAAGAGCAAAAGATGGCTACAATTGGAAATTATTAGACTGACATAGAAATTTCAATGGTTTTTGAGTTTTTGAAAGAGTATCAAGATGTATTTTCAAGGAATTATGGAAAAATGAAAGGATTCCATCCTTACTAATGAAATAATCACATAAATCTAATAGATGGCACTTGCCTTGTGAAGAAACAACCATATAAGATGAATCCCAATCTCCAGGTGTGAGTGAAAGAGGAGATCGATAACATACTTCACACCAAAGTAATTACTCCTATTAATGAATCTAAATGGGTTAATCCCATGGTAATCAATATGAAAAAATATGGGCATATCCATATCTATGTGGATTACTATGTCTTAAATGCATCATGTGTGACATATCCTTTCATGGAAGAAATCCTAGAAGGTATTATCGATTGTGAAGTATACTCTTTTATCAATGGGTTCTCAGGGTACCACCAAGTCTAGATAGCTAAGGAAGACCAAACCAAGACTAATTTTTATATTGAATGAGGATATTTTACATATACATCATGCTTTTTGGATTAAAAAATACCCCAATAGTGTTTTCTTGGATAGTAGTTGAGGCTTTCAATGATTTTATTCATAAATTCCTCCAAGTCTACTTGGATGATTGGATGATATACGGGTTGGTCAAGGACCATTGTGACAATCTGAGACTCATGATTGAGTGTTGAAAATTTCCTTAAATTTGAAGAAGTGTTTTTTTCACAACACCTTTTGGTGTACTTCTTGGGCATATCATTTGTAAGGAAGGACTCTTGGTATACCTAGCCAAGATCTCTGTGATTATTTGATTGCCATCATGAAAAAATTAGTATGAGGTGCATACCTTCCTAAGACACATAGGCTAATATAGAAAGTTCATTCAAGGTTATGCCAAGATTACATCACCTTTGGAAGAGCTTTTAAATCATAATGAATAGTTTATATGCACTAATTATTACAAAATAGATTTTAAAACACTCAAAGAAAGGGTAGTTACCACTCTTATCTTTCAATTCCTTAATTAGATAAAGCCTTCCCATGTCCATGTTGATGCATATAGGATGGTAGTTAGCACGATACTTACACAACTAGGTGAAGGACACTTGGATCACCTGATTTACATTACTAGTAAGAAGCTGACATTGAATGAAAGGAACTATACCACTACCGAGCATGAAGCATGGTTTATGGTTTATTATCTATAAAAGTTTAGGTAGTACCTTTTGGCCACTCCATTTATATTATATATATACCATAAGGCCTTGAATTATCTTATCAATAAGCTAGTATTACATGGAAGGATTTGTTGTTGGATTTCTCTCTTCCAAGAATTATAATTTTTTATAGTAGTAAATCCTAATAAGACCAACTATGGACCTGATCGTTTATGTTGAATTGAAAATAGAGAACCCCCACATGCCATAGAAGATGATATTATTGATGTACAAATATTTATATTTGCTCAGGTACCTAAAGAGTTGGAGGATAGTGTATTATTTCTCAACACTGGTTACATGCCTGACTCCCTCACTTCACATGAGAGAAAGCAACTTGTAGTCTATGTCATACCTTATCAGCTCATAATAGGTGATATTTATAAAATGGATCATGATGAGGTTATTTACCACTATTTAATGAAACATGAGCACTTTGAGGTGCTAAGAGAAGTTCATGAAGGTATTACCAGAGGACATTATGCTAGAGAGGCTACCATATGCAAGGTCTTGCTCACTAGACTCTAGTGGCCAACTTTATTCAAAGATGAAAAGGCATATGTTAGGCAATTTGATGTCTATCATCACATAGGAAAACTAAATAGGAGAGATGTTATGCCATTATAACCCATTATTTCTCAAGAATCATTCAAAAAATGGGCTATTACTTTTGTGGGACACATAACTCCAGCAGGATGATGAACGGGCTCTTGCTACATCATTATAGCAACCAACTACCTCATGCACTAGGCCCAAGTAGTACCAATAAAATATTTTAATAGAATAAATACCATGTGATTCATCTAAGATAACATTATAGCATAGTTTGGATGTCCCCTAAGCTTTACCAATGATCGTGGAACCCACTTCTTGAATGAGATTATTCGTATCTTGTTGGCCAAGTTCATGATCTCACACCACAAGATAAAAACATACCACCCATAGGCCAATAGAATAGTTGAATCCTTTAATAAGATCCTTGATACTAATTTGACAAAAATTTGCAATGTTGGCTGGACTGATTGGGATGATAGAGTATTTGCAGTATTTTAGGTGTACCAAAATATATACAAGCACCTCAATAAAAGTACACCATTCAACCTAGTGTATGGAAAGGAAGCGGTCATGCCAATGGAATTATTAGTTACATATCTCTAGATAACACATGTGGTAAACTTAGATGATGAAGCTTCTTTGAAATCCTAGCTTGATTATTTGATGAAACTATATGAGACTCAATTTCTTGCCCACTGGAGTCAAGATGTTAAGAAACACAAATAGAAAGCATGGCACGATCACCATCTAAATAACAAAGTATTTTATCTAAGCATGAAAGTTATATTATATGAATATAATTTTGTGTGCCACCTTGGGAGGCTCCACATTAATTAGGATTTTCCATTCATAGTTCATCACATTTGACATACTAGAGCTTGTTGATTAAAATGAATGGATTGTTAGTTCCTCTTGGGGAACTATAATAGAATTTGGCTTCAATCGTATTATGATTTTGTTTAACTAAATTTTTTTAATCAATAAGGCTTGAGGCCATTAGGATATAATTTATTTCTTTCAATAAAAAGTGTTACCCTTGAGGCATGTAACTCTTTGATGTAATTTTGAGTTCTTATACTTATATTGTTTTTATGGAGGACCACAAAACATTTTAGTGTGGGGTAAGGCATAATGCATATGAATACAAGAAATAAGACATGTGGGTGCATAATTACCATAAGGTGAAAGATTCATCTATGGCATGTAAGTGATTAAGGGCATGTGAGTCATTTAATACACCTTGAAAGCATTTTGAAAGGTTCCCACCATTTGGGTGACAAATGTCTTCCACTACACCAAAAAGGTGGGACACAGTTATCATCCACTTCCAAGAAAGGTATGGGAAGGGATGGAACATTAGTTTAAAAAGGTTAGTTATGGAAAGAATCATGTGAATGAAATTATGGGACAAATTTGTTAAGGCACTAAATTCTCCATACAAGATTCAAAGTATGAAGGATGTTAAAAGATGTGTTTTAATGACTCAAGGTGACAAGGAGAGGGAAGGAATTAATGAAGGTAAACCCCCCAAGGGCCTATAAATAATATTTCTAAATCCATTTTACACTTTACCTTGTTATATTCTTCAAATGCTAAGTGTGAATAATGAACCAAAGAACTAGAGTACAATGAAGCTAAGTTTATTGCATACTAAGGTGCTTACAAAATAGGTGAATTCATAAAGGTTATTTCCCAGATGAAAATAGAGGTTTCTAAACTTGAATTGTAGTATAGGAGTGGATAATTTTAATGTTGTAGGTTTTAGATCTACCATTGTCATAGTGCGAAGCTTGAGAGTTGAAGGAAGTTGGGTTGTCACCATGTATTCATTTAGAAACATGGGACGATCATGGATTAACCTTCAAGAACCATGAAGGGTAATTCAATGAAATAAAAAGGCCAAAATACTTGAAAAGATTCCAACCATACTAGAGGAGGAAGAGGTGAGTGGAGGATATTGGTTCCCTATTAGGAATGAGGCACTAGGAAACTAAGAACAACGACTGGAATGAGTGTAGTACACAAAAGGAATTTTGAGAGAACACATGGAAGGAAAAGAGAGAACACAAAATAGTTAGCAAAGATGGTGAAGAAAGGAAAGTAGGCACAAACCTCATCAACACAAAATTCCCCAGCATCTCCCCCTCTATCTTTACTCATAGAGAAGATGCAATACCTAGAGTCAGTCTTGCATGTGGAGAACTGGGTCTCCAAGGTGTTAATTGCCACCAATTTTTATTATAACCATTATCAATTGGGAAACAAAGTAAAACTACCAAATGACTACCAAGTCTAGACCATCAACACAAGGAATCAAGTGGTCTATGACTTTTCCATCAAGAATCAACTAGACAAGGCTAGCTTCTTTCAAATTTTTGAGCTATAATACTTTAGAAAGCTTACTAAAGTAGTTTAGTTCCTCATCTCATTCATCCATGAGGACTACAACCAATTCATGATACATAACATGAAGATCATTATGGAAAGGATAAGCAAATTCATGGGAATTCAGTGCTTAGGGGTGAATGTGTTGGATAACTTGGTAGACACAGAGGAGATTCAGTAGACCACAATGATGCTTATATACCAAAAACATGGGCATGCAATGCACATAGGGAAATTTTAGGATCCTACCCTTAAATTCATAGTGTGGATCATTTCTACCAAGGTCAGAGGGACCAACTAATGGAAGGAGGTGGATATGGCCTGCCTACACATTGCCCACCAAGTATCTTAGGGAACAAAGTATAAATGGGTGTTGTGCTTTACCTAGAAGATAATTTAGTATGTGGAAAAGGCACACAAAATACCTAAGTATAGGTTTCCTTGGGGATTAATCTTGTTATTATTGGTTTTTGTCAAGATTAGGGTACCTGACTACAACTCAAGTTCATTCAAATGGGTGTACCACCCCCCCCCCCACTCACAAGTCCCCCACTAAGTGATTTAAAGCCTTCACTTGCCCCTAACACATTACCTCATCTTACAATATAAATATGAGGTACTAGTTTAATGGGATGAAATTAACTTTTGGGAATGAATGGCACATTCCAAAGGATTTACCCCCTAACCATAGACCAAGCAGAATTAATTGTAAAGTATCACTACTCCTTGGTGAGAATTCACATGAATCCTTTAGGAGAACTTTTAGAATGGATTAAGTTATTAGATTAAATAAAATACAGAGAGAAAATGAGATTGAGAATAGCAGAGCACACATTCAACATTCAACCAAGCATGAAGGCCTATTAAATAGGCAAACAAATGAAATACCCGTGAAGCATGAGACGGGTATAATAAAACTAACCTATGTCGGCTTGCATGAAATAACAAAGGCCAAATAAACAACTAACCTCTTAACCAAAGTGGTTAAGGAAACTAACCAAAATAAATTACCTTAGTAAATAACCTAAGGTAAATACAATAATATGCTAACACCCTCCCTTAATGACTAAACTAGAAACAAGACCAAGTTTATATCTAAATTTTATGAACTTGTCTTTACCAAGTGGTTTGGTCATTATATCAGCTGGCTGCTCTGCAGTGGGGCAGTAGAAGAGACTGATGTCTTCATTTGTAACCAACTGTCGGATGTAATGATGGTGAACCTTAATGTGTTTGGTCCTGGCATGAAATACTAGATTCTTCACCATCTTCAAAACACTTTGGTTGTCACAAAAAAATTGGAGTAGGCTTTGATGACTCAAACTGAAGATCCTCCAAAATTTTCTTTATCCACATGGTTTCACAACCTACACTAACCACAGCTTTATACTCTGCTTCTATTGAAGATAATGCTACTGTAGTTTGTAGTTTGCTCTGCCATGAGAAAACTCCTGAACCAAAAGTGAAAACATACCCTGTTGTAGATTTTCTTGAATCAACTGAACTTGCCCAATCAGAATCAGAATATCCTAAAAGTTCAAAATCTACAGACTTCTTATACAGTATGCCAAAGTCAAGAGTACCTTTGACATATCTTAATACTCATTTTGCAGCTAACCAATGGACTTCCTGTGGTTTAGACATGAAGCGAGATAGAAAACTCACTGCAAAACAAATATCCGGTCTAGTGGTAGTGAGGTAAATGAGACTACCCACTAGCTGCCGATACACTGTTTCATTGACCGGAGGTGAATCAGTGTTTGTTGAAATTTTAGCTCCTATTTCCATAGGTGTGTGAGTTGGATTACAATCCATCATTCTAAACCTTTCTAGCAATGAACTGGCATACTTATTCTGTGACACAAATATAGTATTACCACTTTGCCAAAACTCAACACCTAAACAGTATTTTAGTAGTCCTAAGTCTGTCATGTCAAAAGTACAACAAACATCAGCTTTCATTTGCTGAATGAGACTAGTACTACTCCCAGTGATGGCTATATCATCAACATATATAATGAGAATCAAGATATCATCACCAGACACCTTTACATAGAGAGTTGGTTCCGAGTTACACCTTTTGAAACCTGACTCCCTAAGATATGAGTCTATTTTTGTATACCAAGCTCGAGGAGCCTACTTAAGTCCATACAAGGACTTGATCAACCTGCAAACAAGATGTTCCTTACCAGGAACCTGAAAACCCTGTGGCTGAACCATGTAGACTTCCTCCTCTAGATCTCCATTCAAGAAAGCACTCTTTACATCCATTTGGTGCACCTGCCATCCAAACTGAGCAGCAATAGCAATAATCAAACGAAAATTTACCATCTTGGTGGTTGGAGCAAAAGTCTCCTCATAATCAACCCCTTCCTCTTGTGCATAACCTTTTGCAACAAGTCTGGCTTTGTGTTTGTCCAAGGAACCATCTGCTTTGTATTTTACCTTATAAATCCACTTACAACCAATGGATTTCTTCCCTGGTGGTAGTTCCATCAACTTCCAAGTATTATTTTTCATCAAGGAATCATATTCCAATTGCATAGCTGATTCCCACTCAGACTTCCCTTTGGCCTCTGAAAAAGAATTAGGCTCAAATACTTGTGAAACATCAGTTGTTAGAGCAAGATTAACATGCTCACCTCTATTACCAAACTGCTTTCCCGATCTCAGTCTTTTACTTTCCACACTTTGTGGTAAGTCTCCTTCTTTTAGTGCTTCAATTGTGGCAGTATACCACTTTGGCTTCTTTGGTTGTGATGTTGGAACCTCACAATGACCTGTATCAATTCCCTCCCTGGAATGTGATTCCACTGATGAACAAGTATCCTGCTCATTTTTCACATTATAACTAATAATGGAATCATTAGATAACAATGACTCAATATCTGAAACTTGACCAGTTGCTGTGAAGTATGGCATTTGTTCATTTACTATGACATCTCTATTTACCATAACTTTGTTAGTAGAAACATCAAGTAATCTGTAGGCCTTTGACTGATCACTATATCCAACAAACATGTATGTTTTGCTTTTTGCATCCAAATTTTTTCTCTTTTGACTAGGAATAACTGCAAAAGCTACACAACCAAAAATTTTGAAATCACTTACATCTGGAGTTCGACCTGACCAAGCCTCCTCTGGAGTCAAATTCTCCAAAGCTTTTGTAGGACTTCTGTTGAGGATGTATATTGTTGTATTCACTGCCTCTGCCCAATACTTGTATGGGACATTTCTGCTTTGGACCATACAACGAGCCATGTCCATCACCATCCTATTACGCCTTTCCACAACTCCATTTTGCTGTGGAGTGTAAGGTGTAGTGTATTGTCTGTGTATGCCTTCAGTGGCACAAAAGTCCTTGAACTGTTTTGAGATGAACTCACCCCCATTATCCGTTCTAAGAGATTTCACTGGCCGTCCTGCCTGTTTTTCAACCATAGCTTTCCAAGTAAGAAAGTTAGAAAAACAATCAGATTTCTTTACTAGAAAGTATACCCACTTTTTCCTAGAGAAATCATCAACCAGTAACAGGAAATAACGGGCACTAGAAGGGGTAGGTGTCTGCATTGGACCATGCAAATCCGCATGTACCAAATCCAATACTCCGTTTGCTCTCGAAGCTTTACCAACATCAAATGAATGTCTAACTTGCTTCCCCAACTGACATCCAGTACATACATGATGATTATGCCGAATAGAAGGAATCCCGTTAACCATCTTAGTCTTACTCAATGTAGTCAAATACTGAAAATTCAAATGCCCATACCTTTCATGCCATAGTGAACTTGTGCTATCAACTGCTGCAAGTGCACTTTCTTTTGCTTTGATTGGATTTGCAAGCTTATACAAGCCTTTCTCACCGATCCCAACAGCAATAATCTTGTTATCTTTAGTGGTGACTAAACATTGTTGTTCTTGAAATTTTACAACAAAATTAGATTTTGAGGTGATCTCACTGATTGAAAGAAGATTTTTGTTCATATCCGGTACATACCTAACATTCTTGAAAGTATAATTTACTGTACCATTAAAACTTATATGAACATTACCAAATCCTTTCACAAAATATGTTGTACCATCTCCTAAAGATACAGATTCATTACTACTGTTATCTTCAACAAAATCCACATACCAGTCCTTATGGCATGTATAATGGCGAGATGCCCCTGAATCAAAGTACCAAGCTCGATCCACCATAGAATTACCACTGGAAGCCATGAAAGCAAAATTTGGTGATTCCTCGCCTTCACCTTCAGCTACATTCGCATGATGAGCTTTCTTTCTGGGGTTAGCCATATCATGTTGTCTTTTCCTACAATCTTTCTTAAGGTGACCAGGTTTCTTACAGTAAAAACATTTCCATTTAGATCTCTTATTACCACTTACTTGTGAAGATTCTGATGGATAGCTATTTTTACCAGACTGCTTACCCTTTTCCTTGATAAAGAATGCACTCTCTGTGGAAGTGGATGTAGACAACACTGCCTGCTCCTGTCGTCTCTCCTTTTGTAATAGCAATGTAGACAATGTTTCAAAATCCAAAGTCTGCATCTCAGCAATCATGTGCAAGGACTCCACAAATGACTCAAATGATGGTGGAAGATTTTGCATAACAAGAGCAATCAAATCTTGCTCATCAACAGGTTTCTGCACTGCTTTCAACTGGTCACTGATGTCCTTGATCTGCAATAAAAACTCAGAAATGGAGCCACCTTCCTGCATCTTAGTGGAAAATAACAAAGGAACCATCTGCTTTGTATTTTACCTTATAAATCCACTTACAACCAATGGATTTCTTCCCTGGTGGTAGTTCCATCAACTTCCAAGTATTATTTTTCATCAAGGAATCATATTCCAATTGCATAGCTGATTCCCACTCAGACTTCCCTTTGGCCTCTAAAAAAGAATTAGGCTCAAATACTTGTGAAACATCAGTTGTTAGAGCAAGATTAACATGCTCACCTCTATTACCAAACTGCTTTCCCGATCTCAGTCTTTTACTTTCCACACTTTGTGGTAAGTCTCCTTCTTTTAGTGCTTCAATTGTGGCAGTCTCCTTCTTATATATTCTCTACATGGTACTTTATTGATTATATCAACTGGATATATGATGCATAACTAATCATTCTCTAGGGAGAGTGGATAGATGTGGAGTGCCACACCCTAAAAAAAATGTATGTATATCTAGGAAAGAAGGGCTTTATGGAGAGAGGGGAAATGAACTTAACCAATATCAAGGTTAAATATATCCTAGTCAAGGAGTATTTCAAAAAAATATCTTATATGTTATGCCCCCATCATTACCCTCAAGATGAAGACCTTAAAGAGAGGCTCCCTTAGGCACCACAAATATGAAGGAAGCATTCAAATTTAAGTTCTAGTTTTAGTAGGTAGCATGCCATCTAAAATGGCAAAGAATAATGGATGCATAAACCTCTAGACCCATAGCTTCTTGCCCATCCATGCCACATCCATCTCCACCTCACAATTCACCTTCACCACCTCATCCATTCACTCCTCACACTTCATCACCTCTTGCCTCACCTTCCCCTACTTATTCCACTCCTTCCCTCTCACCTACCTTGAACCCTTCATATCCTCAGCCAACTCCCCCACCTTCTCCACCTCCATGAACATCTTAGCCTCCACCTTCTTTAAGGACTTACATAAGGTTATCCCCACACTAGCCTCCAAGGAAAGTGCCCCAACTAGACCCCTCCTAGGTATAGATTCATAGTTTAGGATTAGACTTTGATAAGACTCCATCCCCATTATAGGAGGCCCCATCTGATGATCAACTTGATATTGATGGAATATGAGTAAATGATATGGCTTTAGGAAGCCATCAAGAAGATAAGCTTGAATGAGACTTGGAAAGGTGGAAGGGGAAAATAGAAGAATAAGAACAAAGAGGGCCATCCATTATGCATGAACATTACCAGTTTGGCATATAAGATAAGGACCTCTATCTTTGGAAGCACTCCTACCCTAAGGATGCAACCCTAGAAACTAGGAAGTAGGTGTCCTTCCTTTTGAAGATGTATAATGAGGATCCCTAATTTGATATTCCTTTAGATTGAATGTTTTCTAGCCTAAATGCTCCAGGTCTACTAGACCTTATGAAGATTGATACACAACAACTCTCTCCAATAATGATAAGTGATACATTTTTGAAACTAGCCATGGAAATGTCATGCCATAACATTTTTTGGATTATAATATATGTACGATGGAAATAAAACATGGTAGGGTCATAGAGATGTATAATAAAGTGGTTGTAGAAAATCAAGTGCTAGCTGAGGAAGTGGCCTCCTTGAAGAAATAAATCTAAGAGTACACCAAGGCTAAGGTAAAGGTTTTAAACCTTTGCAAAACAATTTTTGAAAGAGGATCTGACACTTATGAATGGCATACCAATGGATGGGGATGCCATTGGGAAATTAGAGACTCTGGTGGAAATTTTATTCAAGAAATATAAGGAGTACTCTAAGCCACATAATGAGAGGATAGAGATGGTGGAATAGTTCACCATGGTGGTAGACATTTGTAAGAGCACCTTAGAGAGAGTCAAGGAAGTTTTTCCCATTTTTGATAGCATTTTTTCATGTCTAGCATGCTCAAATAAAATAGTGAAATCTTGACTCTATGATGATGAAGTCTTGAGGTGACAAACAACTGATGTTGACCTTCTAATAAAAGACCACATCGAGCATGTAAAAGCATTCAAAGACATTAAAATGATGGAAGATACCATTAATAACCATCATCAACAAATAAATGCAAGTTTTGATATACTCCAAGGAGAGGTTGACAAGGAGGTCTCTAAATTAGAAGACATCTAGAAAGAAGCCAACATAGCCCTGGATGAATAGATAAAAAAGACTGAGACTCCAACTTAGCCTAAGGAGCTAAAAGAAGAAAAAGAGGCCATTGAAAGAATAACTACTAAAGTCTTCAATTCATTTCCCTAATGGGATGGGATAAAGAAGGAAATCAAGAAAAAGGGGCCAAAATTTTTGGAAGATGCGAGCATGGCTTAGTCTAGGATAGACTAAGAGCATAGTGTGGGGTGATGTTGGCCCCTAAATTTTGAATAAGCATTGTTTTATTTTTTGACATATAGTGCAGAGGGACCATTTTACATTTTGACACAAGTACCAATATGGTACAAAAGGACCATGGCACAGGAGGACTATGGCACATAAATGACATGTATGGAAGGAGATAGGCATGAAAGTTTAATGGAATAGGAGACCTGATACAAGAGGACCCAATCAAGGGAGAATGTGTCATGAGGGACACAAGAATAGAGGACTCAGAACCAAAGTAGAAGACTAAGGGAGCACATGGGAAGTGGAGCACATGGGAAGTAGAGTACGAGGGATGCAGGAGTATTTAGAAAAATAACTCAAGTAGGAAAATTTGACCCCACTGATCAGAGGTTTTGTACTAGCCTGTGAGGAATGGAAAACTTGGCCATTAGAATATAGCATAAAATAAGGATCTAGGGGTGCAGAGACTTGAGTCTATAAGAATACCTCATTGTAAGATCCATGACTCTCAATTTTTTGGGAGTATATGTTCTATTTGTTCATGATAGTTAGAATTTTGAAACTTGGTTAGGGAAAAACAATAAAAACCCCTCTTATAATCATTTAAATGATGGTCCTTTAGAGAATAGATATATTTTTTATCTTATAATTTAGTAAGTGATTAATGAGAAATCAATGTTTGCTATATTGTGTTATGAGTGATAAATTATTCTAAGTGTCGGATAATGCATGCTTATTTCTAAGTCATGGGTATATTTTTCTTTTATCACTATTGTTAAATAGTAATGGTGATACTACTTATATTGGTAGTCAAATCTGGAATGATAAGGATAATAGTAGTATATTTAGTGTGTTGAATAACCTTTTAATATATATGTATGAATTATGAATAAATATAAAATATTGTGCTACAAAGCCTTCAGGAACCAATATTTCACTATGTGCTTTAGGAGAGCATGTAAGACTCATCTCTCATGTGATAGGGCCTTTGTGCTAGCTTATTGGGGGAAATATTCAATGCCAAAGTGGAAATAACTAAAATAATCTAAAAATATTTAATGTCATTAAATGTAATCTCTTAGAACAAAGAAAAATCTCCCTTGATCTCATCTACAACTTGAATACCCATTTTTTCAAATATGAAGGCATCAGTATTGCCTTTAAGATCTAATTCATCAGTGTCAAATCCATGCCACAATAACTATTCTAAACCTAATTTCTTCTCCTTTGAATGGAATGGGCTACATATCATGATGTCCTCATCATAAACACTTGTGTTGTCTTCTTCAGGTTCACCTATGCTTAAAATCTCCTCCTCTATTATTTGAAAAATAAGCTCTTTATCCAAGAGGGAGATGGTGGGAGGGTGAAGAAGTTCACCTTGCTTGTAGCTTAGGAGAGTATCCTTCCAGCTAGGGACTTTTAAGGCTCCCTTTGGTGGCTCTTGGGAGAGGGGGATAGAGTCATGAATTTTTTTTTGGCAAGTTCATTAAGCTAAGCTAACACCTCTTTTTCTTGAGCTGGTTCTTATACTACCTTAACTATCACTTCTTCTCTCTTTTTTGTGCCCTCCTTGACTAATTTACATGAGGGAAAAGCATAAGGCTTATCCACCTTATATTTTTATTAAATGGGTATGGGAGAGGGTGGTTTCACAAGATAGGGTATGACATAGTCAGGGTCATTGGCATAAGAGAAGAAGATCCAAGATGGGTTGGCTTCATGTTCCTCAGTTAAACATTTTTTAGTGACTTGTTTGTCTCTTGATAAATATGAGATTTGACAAGGTTGACTAGGGGGTTGGGTTTGATCATAAATAGGACCAAGAGAGGGAAATTAGGGTCTAGGGTTGGTTTCTCTTTGTCTCAAGAACAATTGATAGTCATTTTATTTTCTATCTTGGTCTTGCCTAACCAAACATTCTTCTTGAAACCTCAACTTATGCTCTTGAATGTAAGCTTGGTGTTTAAGATTTTTTTGTTGCTTATATTATTATTCTTCCCTATCAACCTCTCTTAATTATTTTTTAATATCAATCCATATCTCCCTAAGGCTCTTTTTTGGCTAACTAGAGAGGCAAGTTTTGACAAGGCTGATACATTGAATCTTGAGGACCACTTGGGGTGAATCCATGAACATTTATATCTTGATATGAATGATAAGGAATGAAATAACATGAATTTTTATCAAATTAGGGATGAAACATACCAAATATTAGTGATTAATCACCTAGGCTACTTATACTAGCTGATGTTCATAGTGGAGTCACCATTGATATCTGTAAATGTGCCTCCAAAGGCTAATTTCACTAAAAGGCAACACCAAAAACCTTCTAATGAGATGTAGAACACCAATAAGTCCTATCGAGTGTGCCAAAAAATATTGTATTATCAAATTTTACCCTTGGAGAGGGTTCTTCATGCTCTCTGAAATTGAGCTACACTATGGGAATAACCCTAGGCTATGGATCACTTATGGTGGGGTTGGACCTCCGAAGAAGGTCGTATTCATCTTGATGGATCACCTAAATTATTGTTTTCATAGGAAAAATGGTTAGAAATGGAAAAGGGCTCCTAATAATGTTAAAATGTGATGCACCAAATAAAAATGGGAAACCCCTATAAGCTTGAACCCATACTAGATCAACATAAGATAATGGTAGCTCACACAACCTCAAAATAAATCTAAGTGTATAAGTGTTTCATAGAATAGGTTTAGGAAGAAATGAATGCAAACAAACAGGAGTTTGAATACTCACTAAGAGATTACATAAATAGTGGAAATAACACTAATCTACACCTATAAACAACTTGAAAACACCCTAAAAGAGGTTAAAAAGGAGTATAATGAATATGGAAGAATCTCGTTCAAAAGGCCATCATGCACAACTCACCAAACATAGATATAAGGCAAGATATAGGTAAATAAATTTTTTTATTACATCAAGAGGTAGTTTTTACATATTCTTGAAAGGGTTTAGCCTAATCAAGATGAGCATATTTTACAATATCTCAGAGAGTCCCCTAATATTACCAAAAAATGAGCATCTTTATAAATGGAAAATAATGAGTGATATATAGAAAATGGAAAGAGAGGAAGAAATTGCATCAAGAAATCAATCAATGAGATGTCATCACCTTTCTTGAAATATTTGCCACATTTAAATCCAATTAGGACTATCCCTCATCAACAAGTTAACCTGCATTTGGCTCCAATAATCTTCAAGCTTTCTCATTGGTTGAGAGATCCACTAGAAGAAAAGAATATATTTTGAATGATAAGTCATGGGATTACTATTGGATAAAATATATTTATGGTTATAAATAGAATCAATTCTCTATCTACTTCTCTAACCACCAGCTCTCTTTATTTTAATCCTCCACCCCATCTCCACTTGCTTCATTATGAGGATAAAATCCTCATACCTTGAATCTAGATAGATCCATTCCATGTATGCTTTGAGAGGTGGTAATTCCTAATTTATTGAGGATAAGACCATGTATAAGGATGTGACACTTTAAACCTACCTCTAATTCAATATCTGAGCATAGGTCTACTATAGATTGAAAACCAATCCAATTATTATTTTTTGTATAGCTACTATATATCGATAAAAATACTATAGGCTACATAGCCTCATTATTGATCTCTATTAGGTCTAAATATACCCATTCTACCTTTAAATCTTGCAAGAACTAAAAACTCATGATATGCATAGATCTTCTTTAAATAAAAATCAAACACATTTAGGGAATAATACTGTAACCCCAGAAGATGGACCCTGTATGTTCCAAATCTTTGAACCAAAGGTTCATACTAAGATTCAATGGTGTCAAAGATTTATTATTAATGATCCTAACTATATTACTATGTCTCATTCTTAGCAGTGCTCAAATGACCTCCAATGGTGATGTATACCCTTTGAAATATTGCTTTGGTTTGACCTAGGTCACATGCTCAACCTCTGAAGTCCCTTAGCTTTTGACTTTTAATTTTAGCCATTGATCATGATATAGGATCCTTAAAATGTTCCACTAATGGATCATCATCAATATTTAGGATCCTTGTGTTAGATCCATGATTTAATGTACTTACACCATGCAGTGGCCTCACATTCAATCTAAGTCTATTGTATTTTGACCTCATGCATGCCATCAATCTCCTTGGTTCAATTGAAGATGTGCCATTGATATCTTTATACTTGATAAAATATAAATAATTGATGTAATTTTTCACTAAGATCATACCACTTTCCAGTACCTTTCTTGATCTTAGGATCCTCTAACTTGTTGACCCAACTTGCATCATTGGATCTTAGTTGCACGAACAAATGCACATCATTGGATCTTTGGGTCCCACTAGCTTTGTTAGTTATTAAACACCATAGATATTCCACATGATCTCCTAAGATATTGACATATTTTATATTCACATTTTACCTTGGAACATTTTAATTTAAATTTAAATTTATCATAGCTTAAACTTGACATTCATGAACTCATCCCAGACTATTTGTTTAACTTTGAAGCTTTATATCTTGAGATAGTAAACTCATCAAGATAAAAAAAATTATAAGGGATGTTCAAGGCATGAATAAATTTATGTCCATGTAATCTTTTGGATATGATATTCTTCTTAAGTAATCTTATAAAATTCATAATTGAGCTAACCCATTCATTTCTGCGTGATGTGCCATGATGGTCTGGTCTTTCTAGACTTAACAAGTCATTTTTTGATCATTCACTTCATCAGGAACTCTATTCATCTTAATAAAACCATGATAGGACTTCCAAAACTGATCCATCTAGGTGATTTTATATATGTGGGACAAAATTGGCCAATAGTAACATCTGTACACTTATCTACACAAGGAGGTTTACACGATTTTAGGGCTACAAGGAAAATAGGCCCAATTAGAGTTTTTGGTGTAGAATAAGTTCTTGGGGTTAGTTTTAGACCTCTAAATGAGTAGTTTTAGGTTGATACAATGTGAATAGGCCATCCATAGAGATATATCAAGTTGTAAAATATGAATTCAAGTTTTGACACTTGTAAGTAAGATTGGCCTAGTGAGTTGAAGAGACTTTTAGACACCTAGCAAGAGAATAAAGTGATGTGTCAAAAAGAACCTATAGAGATAAATTGAAAGGTTTCAAGAGAATAGAAAATATGTAACTCAACATGATTTTACCATCAATAAATCCACTTATCATACCATAATCCAAGGCAAAGGGTAATTTTGGAGAGCTAGACAAGATGTCAAGCAAAGTTTGAAACTTATACAACACTTGGAGTAGAAGAACATCTTAACAAGAATAAAACATGTATTTTAGGACTTTATTGGGTAGTTTTAAACTCATTTCTTATTTTAACTCATTTTGGACACTTCTCTCTCTCTCTCTCTCTCTCTCTCTCTCTCTCTCTCTCTCTCTCTCTCTCTCTCTCTCTCTCTCTCTCTCTCTCTCTCTCTCTCTCTCTCTCTCTCTCTCTCTCTCTCTCTCTCTCTCTCTCTCTCTCTCTCTCTATCTCTTTATCTATATATTGAGATTTAATTGGCTAAGATTATATCCTCTACCTAGGTATGGTGAAGCACTACCCATTTGGAATATTTCATCAATGAATAATAACCTAGTTTTACCTTCTCCATGGACTAATTTCAATATTCATGCTTGATTAGTTGATCTTGCTAAGTGATAGTCTTGTTTCCTTGGCATGTTTGTCCTTATTTAGAATTCATGTTTAGTTTGAAATCCTTTTTAAATGTATCTTGAAGTGTTCAAATGGAGTGTGTATGGGTTTGGTGAGTTATGTTTCATTAGTGTCATGTCATGACCTCTTGACTAGTATTCCTAGCTCAAGATTGCTTCAAAAATCTTCATGAGAAACATTGATGTAGAGAGGCAAATTTGGATTAGTGTCATGTGCAAATTAATATCTTATATGAAGTTCAATTATAGTTAGTTAGTAGTGTTCAAATCATATTTGGTGCATCACCTAGATTAGAGTAGGTTTCTCTCCCTTTTCCTAGTAAAAGGTAGATTAGTGTTTGAGCCTAAGTGATTCATCAAGGGGAGCTAGCCCTTTAACCTAGAGATTCACCTCTCCAATAGGGTACCTAAAACCTTGAGGTGTTTCCATGTTACATAAAATTTAGAAGGCCTGGAATATCTTCTAAAAGGTGAAAATTTTATTGATAATAATTCACACATATATATAGTCTAATGAGATACAACTATTTAGACACATAAGTCTACCCAAATACAACTGTGCAAATATATAGTTTTGAATTAGACATATAAGTTCACTCAATTATACAAATATTTAAATACACAACTACATTACTTAGATATAAAGATTAGGGGGCATGATGTGGAGCACACATCCTTGATCTCTAGTTTCAAATTATCAATATACACCTAGTATCATCACCAATATGTCACTAGTTTTCACTAGTTTGGGTCACAGGCCCATCTACAATGATTGATCCATAACATTTCACTAGACTCAGTTTACATACCCAGATTTAGTTTAGATACTAGAGTGGGGGTAAGTGAGCCTCATTTTTCCACACATTAATTTTACATACCTGGATTTAGTTTAAATATCAAATAGGGGGAAAATAAGCCTTGTTTCTCCATGGATTTAGTTTACATACTCAGATTTAGTACAGATATTAGGGTGGGGGGTAAAAAATAGATTTTTTATTCCTCATGATTTGGTGCACCATTCAAATTTACTATAGAGGACATCCACACCATAGAGTTCCTCTTTGCATATTTCACTCCATCTCATGTCAACTTCTCTAGTTAAGAAGTGGGTCAAGTCTAGAACACATTCACGTAGGTAAGTATAAGTATGCATTCTTCTTTTTATTTTACTCAAGTACTTTTATTTCATTTCCCTCCTAGAATAAAAGGTGGGGAAAATGCAAACACCCTAATTTGGTCAATCAACCATAAGTACTATGTCTTTTATTGTTGTTTCACATAAAGGTCCTAGTGATGAATATAGTCCTTGTTTCCATGATCATTTTGAAACTTTTGATCTTTCTTATGTCTTATTTTACCCACTTATTACACCCCCTAGTGGTCATGAGTCACCTTCTCCCAATCACAGGGGACCCTAACTTATATTGCTTCGCTTTAGCTTTGAATTAAGCCTCAAGACACTAGCACCATTATTAGGATAGCAACCCTATGTGGCGCTAGTGTCTAATTATGGGTCTAATGTCCAATAGGCATTTTCTCTTGTGTTTCAATCCTAACCCCATCTTGAGACTTCTATTATGTTGTTTATCCTTCTTTTATAATTTATCAGCGAACGAACAAGGTCTTATATTCAAATCAAAGTTTATTATATATAAAGATCCTCATAAGGAATTTTACATTTAGAACTTATTATTTTGACACATAATTACATAAAATCAGTTAATAGTACAACTCAATACTCTACATACTACTCAACATCACATATAGACATTACATGCTTGATCAAATAAGGGCCTAAGTGAAATTTATTTTAGCATACCATACAAGTTGATTATGCACATTCCCTAAGGGAGATCTACATGTGATATAGGACCCCTAACATTGGGGTTAATGTAAGTAGTGGTCAGGAAAATAGGGGTTATATTATGCATGATCATAACATCCCATAACCCAATTTTTTTGTTTTCTTTTACATTTGATCCACTTATTATTTCATGTGTGTAGGTACTCATTAGGGTTTTAGAAGATATTAAACTAAAAAATTGACACAAGCAAGCCCCTAGATGACAAAAAACCACCCATAAGACCACCAAAACCTCCCACATCTTCCCTAAAAGTTTTAGATAGTTCCTGTGGATCATAATCCATATTTTGTAGTGTTTTAGGGTGGTTAACTTTTTGACGTAGACATGCTTGGTGAGTTTTGATGATTAAAATATTGGTCTCCTCTTCCTTGGGTCCCCTTTTTTATTTTTGGCTAAGTCTCAAGTCTTTTTGTTACTTTCACGTGGCACCTCGATGTTCATTCTTCACAAAAAGGTTCTCAACTTGCCCAGGAGTAGTGCCAACTCAACATGTGCCATCACAATGCTTATCCAAGGTAGGTTTATTTTTTCATAGATTCAAGCAGTGTCATTGGTAAATGAAATAATATGTGGGACCCAATGTGTAGTTATAATGAAAAGGAAGTGAACCTTCCATGTGGTACCTCTATGCTCATTCTTTGCAAAGGAGCTCTCAACTTCACTAGAAATAACACCAGATCACCACATGGTGGATCCACATGTTTTTAGTTAAAAAGTGATAAAATGGCATCAAAAGAGAATGTTCTTTCCTAGATATGCCATGTGTTATCCTAACACTCCTCAAGAGAAAAAATTTTCCTGTTAGAGCTTCAAGTAGCACCATTGGTTAAGGGAAGTGGACCCCATTTCTAATAAAAATTCCAAAATGAAGTTTTGAGGGAGATATGCATCACCACAATGATTATTATAAGCATCATGGGGATCATGAGGCATCAACAATTGTGTCATATCTAGGATTTTGAAGACCAACTACACTCATGACCTGAAGTTCCCCATTGGATTACAACGACCTCATCATGAGTGCGAGTGCTAGGTGTCATGTCCTTATTAGGCCACTATGCTTATATATTTAGGGTTATTTTATTCTATAAATGGTTGGACATTAGATAAGATAAATTATCTTTATGACTGTTATCAGAGAGCAACCATTGTAATAGTTTAGTTTTTGAATAAAAATACCAAAAATTTATTTTTCATTTTCATGACCTTAGCAGGTGCCCCTCATGGAAAGGATTGAATATTATATATTGTGCCTTTAGGCCTTTCATATTTTTTTCTCTACCTAAAATGAAGAGGATGTGGTGTTATATGTCAAACTGAGTGGAATCTATTGTTGTTTGTTATTTCTATTCTCTACTTTTATAGTGTCAACTTTTGTTTATGTTACATGCATTAAATCATGCATATGATTTTTTAAATTGTCTATGGTTTTTCAAAGGTTAAAGATATTTTATGAAGTATTAGGTAGACACATTAAAGATTTTAGTACATCACCTTAGATAGTTTTATTTTAGTTTTATTTGCATTTTTATCCGTCCCCTTTCCTTCCCCCATTAATTTGAAGAGTTGGCTTATAAAATCTTGGAGGTCAATTTACAGATCGTAATTCAGTCCCACATCTATAAATCTTCCCATAGGGCATTATTTTTTGAGAGTGAAAGTTTTAGGCATCAAAAATTCCCTTTTCATAGCATAACTAGTGGGACCTGAGTCTATTTGATTAGAAGTTAGAGTTTATGGGACCCATCATAAGGTCATAAACAACACATAATCCAAGCTTGTTACTACCACATTTGGAAGCTACAACTCACCAAAGGACCATAGGATCCAACATGACATAACAACCATAGAAAATGACAATCCCAAGACAACCAAATAACTTTGTAACATGGAATAGTGGTATCCCACTCATTCCTCTAGTAGCCTTGACTATGTGAGATCCTATCCCTACTAATGCCTTAAAGGCACTCCCTAAATTCATAGGGGAGGATTTCAAAAGTGCAATAGAACATCTTCAAGATGTTTTCAATGTCTTCACTGTGCATTATGTCACAAAGCAGAATGTAGCCTTAAGGCTACTAGCCACCTCTTTTAAAGGGAGAGATCTTGATTGGTATCGATCCTTGCTATCCAACTCCATCACCACTTAAGATGAATTAGGTAATATATTCTTTAAATGATTCAATGATAAACTAGATCGATCATCCCTCATACAATAATTAATTACTATTAAGAGAGACTTGTAAGAGGCTATCATTAATTTTAATACCAGGTTCGATAAGACTTGGCAAATAATATTGGTAGTGACTCAACTACCTTCAAGTATGGCCACTATATTTTACCTCAAGACCTTCAATTTAGACATAACAATTATGTTTCAATCCCTTAGAGGATGGATGTTGCTAGACATATATGAATTAGTTGTTAAAGTAGATAATAATTTAATAGATGCTAGGAAACTTCCCCCATATCCACTGATTCCCATGTTCCTAAAAATATCCATGCCACTGCAAGAGGAAGTCCCAAGTACCTTTTAAGCATATCCTTCCATTTATGTATATCTGCTACTCAAATGCTTGCATCCTCTTCATCCACGCTAGCTATGGAGATGAATGACATGAAGAGAATCCTGTAGAAATTCTCAAATAAGATCATAAATCTCTAGAGGCAACAACATATATCCCAAATCCCCCTTTCCAAAACTACCAAAATAAAAGAGTATCATATTAGCACAACTAGTTCTAGGGAGGGTAGATACTGAATCACTAAGTGTGACCTACAAATTAGATCATCATAGTTCTTGATCCTTTGCAAATGGTCTCATCAAACTCAAATAGAGAGCTAGTCACTGGGTAAAAAAAATTGGTAGATGATTCAAATTCATGGTGCTTCCCATGTCACGATGCATATATGCCATAAAACTACCTAAGAGGTAATCTACATCAAAAGGTCACCGAGTAGAAAAGACAAGGGAGCACACTTGATTCAAATCCTTATGAATACCAATTCCTAGGCATTGAAAATGTTGTGCTAATTACTCAAATATAAGGAATGTCCTTATATCAAGAAGAAGAGATAGCCTCAAATCATGCATTTTTCTCCTAGATGGAAGGTGAATATGTAGTTTATGCAAGTGAGATCAACTTGTTGAAGGTCTTATAAGTCCAATCAAACTAATACACTTGATCAAAGAAGAGATCAATTGAGACCTAAGAAGCCTTCATAATGCATAAAGTGACTTTTGGGAAAATTTTTGAACCCCAACCATCATCCTTGGCATATCAAAAGTGGGGTGAAATACAAAAAAAATGGGATAAAGGACCCTGATGTCTGGCATTAAGGATCATTTAATGTGGTGGAATAGCTCAAGAAAACCCCAACCTACATTTCTCTTGGGATGTCCTATCTATCCCAGAGCAAAAATATCTACTTTGAAAACCATTGGAAAACTGAGAAAACCCTGTGTAAGGTAAACCAGTCATGAAGCCAGCATAAAATAAAGGAAAGGAAGGCAATAATAATGTGAAACCTCATGTAAAAACTATATTCATCAAATCCCAAGTAAGGGTAAGTAAAAAAAAACCCACCCCATTTTATTTAACTCTCATAGTAAGGGACAAATTGTTGTATAATTCTATGATTGACTCTAGCATCAACACCACAGTGATGCCCAACCATATTGTGGATGCTCTATGACTTCAATATAAACCTTTGAATAAATGGGTAATGCAGATAGATGGGAATAAATTTTAGAACATAAGTGTCATCAAGGCCCCATGGAGGTCAACATACCCTTTTTTTAAAAATTGGGACCCTTGACATGTTTTGAAGCTTAACCCTAAAAGCATGGCCTATTTTAAATCATAATTAGAATTTGAAGATCATCCACTATGATAAAATTGGCTTAATAAGTTATGTTTTGCTTTAAGCTTGTCTAATATTTCTAATAATTGGTCTTCTTGTCTTATAGGTATAGGTTTCATGGAGTCATGGCTGGTAGATTCATGTTCTAAAACTTGGGCATAAACCCTTGGTTCAAATTAAATTTGGTGGGAACATTTTTATTTTGGACTTAAGCTCAATTTTTATGTTCAATCTTGGTCATGTTTTTAACACAACCAAACCTTAGCTTAAAAATTATGCCTTGGTCCCTTTTCATTTCCCCTTTTTATTTCCTATATTTCTAATAGGGTCTGATTTTATGCTAGCAAGGTCCTTTTAATTTTCTAATGTGGTCCTATTATTACCTACTTAGCCTAAATATTTAATGTTAAGGCCCCATTCATGTTTATCATCACAAACGAGACCTTAATCTAAACTCTTTAGCCTAAGTTTCTTTTGTCTCAAGGCCTAACTTAAAAATCATGCATCTTGTAGGATCTAACGATCTGTGTTTCCTTACACCTTTTGATCTAATAGAGTGAGGATGAACCCAATGAACTGAGTGCTTTAGTCATTTAAACCAATCATGTTTAATCACTTAGATCATGATCAATGGCTTGCACTTCATAGTGAACCAAAGATTAGATGAAGTGAAGACAACATTGAAAAGTCAAAGCCCGAGGAGCTCTGTATAGTCACCACATAACACTCTCATATTCAATACTTAAAATCAAAAGGTCCCACTTATTAAATGGAAATAATTATGTGTTACTACTCATATTGTGATTTAATAACTCTTGCTTCATCATGGTTTTTAATCGGATGGAGTGAATTGAGTCTGAGATCTTGGGAAGCCCTATAGAATCATCATGTGGTACTCTTGCATTAGAATTCAAGAGTTTGATGAGCTTAAATTTGATGTTCACATAAACATCATTTGATGTTCGCAAGAAAGTATTTGATTTTCATACAAACCTCAACTTTAAGCCCATTAAAACTAATAAATTCATGAGATTAAATTTGACATTTATGCGATCATCATTTGACATTTGTGAGGACATATTTGATGTTAGTAAGGCCATCAAATTTAAGTTAATGGATTATTTTGCTCAAGATTAAGATATACTGAAAAATACTATTAAAAACTCATCAATTACATTATAAACTAATGAGACCCCTTTGAGGATGTTCAAACACTTGAGATTTTTAAACTACAGATATTGAAATGGTCTCATAGTCTATATATATATATATATATATATATATATATATATATATATATATATATATAAATAAATGAATTTAGTCTAAATCTATATCTTAAGGTTCCCATTGCATTTGTTTGAATGCCATGAACCTTGGGCTAGAGAATTACACTAAATATTATTTTAAAAGGGTCTTTGTGACATAAAAATTAGCCCAAATGATTTTAACCAAACATTTTATCATCTTTATTAATACAGTAAAGCCCTATGTCAAAAACTAGCATTTTGGTCCTTATATCACTTTGACCCCTTTGGGCATGTTCTAAGAGCTTAACATAAGTATTTTAGCTCAAAGTATGCATTGTGTTTATTAAATGCATCATAAACCTTGGCTTAAAATATTTATCCTGATACCCTTTTTGTATAACTTCTAAAAGACATAGGCATAAACACTTTAGCCTAAAGTTTATTTCATATTTAATAAACATAAAATAAACCTTAGCCTAAGGTATTTAAACTTAAGTCCCCACCTAAATAATGATTTTTATTAATGTTCATGAATATTTTAGGATCTGATGGCCCATGATTCATCATGCATCTTGATCTAATGGTACAAAATCATTGATAACTTTTCAATAAGGCTCTGATAGCTCACAAGTTTGACACATGGTAGATATGCATTCAATATGAACTAAAAAAGGTGCCAGAGCTCAGAAATCCCTCAAAGGTGCCAAGTTGCACAACCATAATGCTTGATACCAAAATGAACCAATGATAAGTGAGGGCCGAGATCATAATTAATGGCTCATGTTGATATAAGGATCTTGATCCAACAGTGCAATGGAAAAGGCATCTAAAAATGCCAATAGCTAGTGCTTCCAAATAATTTATGAAAAATGCCACAAAAAGTGCCAGATAAATGCCAAATAAGTACCATGTAATCACAAAGCAATAAAATAAGAGATCTTATGTGTTCTAAATACAAAGGTATAAAGGAAAAAGTTAAAATCAAATTTGAGTTACATATAAGCCTAGGTCTGAATAAGCTACCACCATCAAATCTCCAAAGCCATAAAACTTACATAAAATACCTAAGTGAACTTGGATTGATTACAACCAATTTAAAATAAATTCAATTGTGATTTAAGCACAAAAAGGAACTAACCCAGAGACTATTTGTAATCTGATTGAGAGTAATTTATAAGTGGGGAAGCCATGGTAGCTCAAAGGCAACAATTGAGGGACAAGATAGAATTATATCTATATAATGACATTGAAGGAAGGATTTTCAAGGATATTGACTTGGATACTACAACCTTGAACATTGATAACATGAATTGGTCTGAGTTCTTCTAAACCATTGAGGAGATGCAAACCATCACCAAAGAAGAATAAAGGATTGCCATAGTTAGTATGAGGAACTACGACCTGGTTTTAGTTCAAATGGTTAGTCTCTATCATGTTGCTAATAAACTAGAGGTACTCCATTACATTGATATCCTTGGTCCTATTTTTTATGGATTATAGAATTAAAATTGACTAGATCATTCATGAGGGTATCTTTAGGAGAGTTGTTGATATTTCCCCACTAGCCTTTGAGAGTTATTAAAAACTTCCAAAACCCTGTGTGGACCTACCCACCATAAAATATTGGACTAGAAATAATGATCTTGACACCATCCTTAGGCCATGGTTGCTCCATGGGAACATTGTGATTCAAGATCCTATACTCAACATCCCAATTGCCTAGGTTAGAGAGGAAATTATGGTAATTATGACCCTATTGAATAGAATATCTAGAGCCCCTTCAACCACATTTTTTAGTAAGAATTGGGTATCCTACATCTACTTCATGGTAGAAAAAGGGCTCACTCCCATAATTGGGGATATTATCAGCATCTACCTAGGAAGATAATTTATAGCCATCAAGAAGAAGACTAGTAACCAATTTTTTTATGATGTCCTACCTATTTTTAACCGCCACCCAGATCCCTCACATCAAAAATTAGTCACCTAAGGGTAGATTCACAATCTCCCACCATTATTTGAAGCTACATATCATCAAATATAGACACCACATACATTTCATTTATGATTGTGTCTATCCTACTTTGGTAGAAGCCATCACAGGGATCCTAATGCCTAGGATAAGCCCTATAATAAAGAAGTATGTAGAAGTAATGGGATATATCTAGTTTTATCCAAATTGTACTATGATTTAAATTGAAGGGATTCTAACTCAACCTTACAAGTTACTTGTTTATGTTCCCAACAAGCTAGTAGAATAAGAAATTGCATGCCAACTCCTTCATGGTTTTTATGGAGTATGCAAAGATAAAAGGAAAGGCCTTCTCCATCCCTTTCCTCTTATAATTGACAAAATAGTTTTGCAAGAATGGAAACATGTGGACATCATTGCTAGGCACAGAGATTATTTTGGCTTTCACATGGATTATTCAAGGTAGTGCAAACCTTATGATAGGGTGGGAAAGAATTTGAAGATAAAATAGATACCCAAGCTAGTTTATGTGTATCAACCTAGTTGATATGATCCTCTACACATTACAGCCAAATTTTTTGAAGAAGTATTAGCTAGGCTCAAGAATCACATTGTTAAACTTGAGCATAGACTGACTATTAATGAAAATCCACCAGGGGATATATGGAAAATGACACCTCATCAATATCATTTTTTGTTTGGACCTTCTAGGTTACCTCAAGAGTAACCACAACTAGAAATGAAACCTCAAGTACAAACTACACAAGGCCCTATTAAGGAGAAGTTAGAAGAGAGGCCTAGTGAGGGACCTTCATCCTTAGCCATACCTCAAAGACCAAAGTCCCCCATAGAGTTCTTGGATATGATAGCCTTGGAGCCTAATGAAATAGTAGAGGATTCACTTAAAGTGCTAGCTAAAGCATGTGGCTCTGAAAAAGAGGAGTATTAATCTCAATAACCCCAAGAGCAAGTAGAAGAACCTAAAAAATATAGAGGAAAAGAGGTTGATTTGGATTTATTTCTAGTATCACCACCATAAAAAATAAAGTTAAAATTAGTCTTGGTCCCAGTTGGATCAAAGAAGCCAAAATTGATTTTCACTCATCCTACAAGTGAAATCAACTTATTTAGTGAGGAATACCCTATTCATGGACCAATCATCCTTGATTGGTTCATTTATATAAACATGTACAAATCCCAACTTTGTCTCACTCTTGGGCCTCGATCCAAACTATTAAGATTGATGTGCATGAGAATATCAAGCCATGGATAAAGGATTTAATGAAGGAGGAAGAAGAGAAAAGAATTGTGACCAATATAAGTTTAGACAACAAATAGATGGATGCTCTAGGAGCATCAAGCAACACAAGGATAGAGGTCTTAGAACCTCCAAAATAAATATTAATCTATAAGTGTACAACTATATAATTCAATCTAGAGATAGTTAGATTAGAGAGAGTGACAACAAGAAAAGCCATGGTGGGAACTGAGGAGTTCACATTCCAAAGGGTTGAATCATTTATAAGCTTAACTCTGGTTGGAGGGTAGTTATCTGGTGAACTACCCATCCATAAAGAGGATATTTAAAGCCTAACTAAGCCTCATTTAGTTCAAGTCAAAGCAGGCATCAAGGGAATGAAACAAAGGATACACAACTTAGAAAAGGAAAAGGAGAACTTAGATACCCAATCTATCTTATCAATACTTGATGCCATAATTAAGATGTTTGAAGCATCCTTTTTTGACATGTTTGACTCTTTAAATTCAATGAAGCTAAGATAAGATGCATTGAGCTAGCAGGGTGAAGTGGCCAAAGGATTGATGATAGAGTGGCAAGATATAGAGGCTAAGATAAGGGATCTCATCAAAATACTAATCAAGAATAGGATTCTTAGGATTGTAAACACCTAAATCTAGCCATCGATAACCTCCAATCAAGTTTTTGGCCAATTTCCACTCAAAATGCATAATTTGGATTAAAAACACTAATACATGCTAAATGATGTGAAACTGATGTATTCAAGTGCTGATTTTTTTTAGGGTATCCCTAACTAGGGTAATTTAATTTATGGGCCAACTAACTTTTATTAGATCATTTTGAGTCAAAATGCCATTTTGTACCTAGGTGCTCTAGATTGCTCTTTCCTATCAAATCTCTTAAACAAGATGTGTGCCTTGGTTATTTGTTATTAGTAGAATCCTAAATGGAATAACAATTCCAATGCATCTAACATGGATTTCTAATTCAAATATAGTCAAATTTAGGACCAATAACAAGGCATTCTGATCAATTTGGGTAATTTGTGCATACTGTGCTTAATCATGCCTAAGAGCTAATTAACCTAAATCAAGGCCTAATCAAAAATTCCATGGAAACTTGTTGAATAATTTGTTTTGGAAATGAATATTGAATATCAACATCATCAAGTGACCTCATTTCTTGGGAAGACATCCCTAGGCCATAAATGCCACAAATATTAGGATTCATGTCCTCCATGCCTCATCAATGCCTTCCATGATGCCCTCCATGCCTCTTAATTACCCCTTTTTCCAATGCTATGATGAGGATAATTAAAAACTTAATTCCAAAAATTGAATTAATCCTCAACCACACATCTCAATCTTGAGATGGACGATTGAGGTTGATTTTGATCAAATCCAAAAATATATAAATAGGAGGCCTTAAAACATCATTTCTAAGATTAATTAGTGCAAATTTATAATACAGGATTGGTTCCAAAATGCTTCAAGTAACTAGTGTTATAATTCCAAATTGATTCCAAGCCAAGCCACAAGCCAAAGGTGCTAAGGAGAGATGAAGGTAGCCAAACTTCCATTGCCAAGGAATTCATGATCACAAGCCAAGCAAGCCACCATTACAAAGGCCTTTAGAGCATCCAAGGAAGGTGAAATGAATTCTTGTGTTCTCATTCCTTGATTTTTAGTTGTGCTTGTCATTTGATTTTGTTAACTAAGCTCTCCCTAGTGTCTAAGCCTAGATATGTTAT
This sequence comes from Torreya grandis, assembly GCA_037957365.1. Classification (NCBI taxonomy): domain Eukaryota; kingdom Viridiplantae; phylum Streptophyta; class Pinopsida; order Cupressales; family Taxaceae; genus Torreya; species Torreya grandis. The sequence continues at coordinate 1,572,365 of JARHVA010003698.1, read as the reverse complement.
GTTATTAGTGTGTTTATTTCATTTTGTTTTCATTTTGGAAACAAAACCATACTAACCATCCTCTCTTGAGTCAAATTCCTAGATCACAAGGCTCAAAACCATTAGCCTAGCGTACCTAAATGCTATATTAGGGATAGTGGTGGATAAGATCTAGAGTTTAAGTACTTGGTCATTAGGCTTATATAGACTCCTAAGGGATGATAAAGAGTTGATTACCAAGATTAAGTAATTCCTTGGCACCATGTTGGCTAATCCTACAAAATCTATAGCCTTGGACATTATTGATGATGAGGAATATAAGCATAGAGTCACTTTGGTGATGCAAGAAGTGAAAAGAGTGACAATAGTAGAATTTTGGGTATGATCTTTACTACTGAAGAAAAGATTGTAGAACCCAGAAGCATAAAATAAGCTATGGAAAGGGATGATAGAGACTTTGAGGAATTAGTTGACCAAGAAGATGTTTGTCTCCTGAAGCCAGCTGTGGATTTGGAGCTCATCAAGGAACAACATCAAAGAGCTATGGAGCTTTTACAAGAGCAATAGGGAGACCCTTCAAAAATGGGCCCACCAATTAATTAATATTCCTTTTTTAAAAAGAATTTTAATATTTGAAATAAAAATATTCTTTTGTAAAGGCAAATGCCAGCTTTTTAGCATATTTACCTCTAGGTCAATTTGATTTGGAAAATCAAGTGTGTTCTAGAACTTTCTAAAAAAGGACAACTATGCTTATCTTTTGTGCATTTGTATCCTGTAACTAATCGATACACTTCCTTATCTTTCTATAAAGTTAGTACTACCATCGTGTAGAAGGAGAGAATTTTTTATCAAAATTTATGTACTTTGAGAAATTAATACTATCAAGGAATTCTATAAAGATTGTCCAAATTTGATGTGTCGATTGTTAATGTGGATTTCTCTCAATTGTTGATTCTAGAGCTTGAATTTAAATGGTTTCATGAATTTTGAATTTACATTTATGATACAAGGTTTATAGTTTGTGTTTATGCTAGATTAGTTGAAGGATCTTGAATTTTCTTCATTTCATTTGTTTTGTATTTATATGTGCTAATGTTATTTTATTTTGGTAACAAATAATTAAAGTAAAATCCAATTCTTACTTGTATGATTTCAGATTATCCTTAGAAATTTTCTTGGCATATGGTGAGGTTTGAGCTTATGATATTTTGCATCATATACTAGTTAAATGCAAGCTCAGTTATAATTGAAAATTTGTCATGATATTTGAGTTAAGGATCAACAATCACTTATTTTATTTCTACCTTACCCTTCTCTTTTGATTCTTTTTAATCAAATCACTTTAGTTTAGAATTCATTCTGAATATCCATTTAGAATGATCTATGTTTTAAGTTCTGATCATAATTCATTAATATTAGCATAGATACTTAAAATTTACAAAGAATTGAACCATGGTGGCTCCCAAATACCAATTAATATAAATTTTGTAGAATAAATAAACATTGCATTATCGATATTTCACCATAGGTAACATAAGTTGCCAAAATCTACTACTCATGCTCTAAATTCCTAGAATTATAAAATGAAAAGTGTTCTTTGAACACTAAGGACATCTATGGTATAGATAGAGGCATCAACAAGTCCCCATTGGCACTAAAAGGAGGCCCACTTTGTGAATTGGTTACATCTATGTTAATCTTAGTGTGTTTTGATTTGAGATTGGTGTTGTCATTATGATTTTGTGTAATTATTTGATTATAAGTGTAAATATCATTTATTTTTTTGGTATTTGACCTATCTTTGTTCTTCCTTTAGATAAAGATCAAAGTTCTTTGAAGTTGATGCTTAGTTTTGGTAAAGATAGCTTAACATTGAAAGACCCATAGTATTTGAGGTTAAAATAGATTATTTTGATCAAATTTTTAAAATATATTTCATATATATAAGTTTATTTGATATTATACTTATAAATATAAACCATATTTACATAATTAGACACATCTTTGAGCTAGCCTAGTCAAAGATTTATGTCCTTTATTGTTTTGTACACAATCTTTGAAAAATAAGATTAATGTGTAGGTTTAATCATTGTTATTTATAAATATTAACTTGATACATCATATTTCAAATAGGATCTTCAATATTTAATATATAATTTCCAAGGATATGGAAAAGATCATAATCAAAGACAAGAGAGCCTTTACTTGAGCTTGAAGTTCATAGGAAAACCAGGTGAGATAAAGTTAGGCATAGACATTCTAAATCTTTTCCAAACTCACCTAGTCAAGGTATATTTCCCTTAAACATTCATCTAAGTATGTATTGGTTGGGATATTATTCAATCAACATGTCAGGGGTGGTACATGATCTCCCATGTAAACCTAAAAAATAATTTCTAACATTTAGTCCAACAGGTATTGTAACTACTAAAGAGCACATTCAATCTTTTAAAGCTAATTTAAGGTTTATAAATGTTGTGCATGAGTATGTAGCATGTATATTGTTTCCATTTACATTTAAAGATGTTTCTTATGAATGGTTTCTCAATTTGTCTAAAAATTATATCACTAGCTGGGATGGTTTTACTAATGTTTTCATAGACTAGTTTGGTAAAATTGTTAGTCCATGTGTCATATACCACTAGTTCACCACCATTATGAGGGATAAAAGCAAGCCCATAAGGTACTTTAATTACATATTATATAAAATGTATATTAGGACCATAAAACCTTATAAACTTGATGATGCTTTAGCTTTAGATATCTACAAGGATACAATAGATCCCATGACTTCTATATTTCTGAAAAGATCTCTTCCAGCCATAACTTCATTAGCCATGGATTATTTTGAGGTAGTGATAATAAATTATCAAATGTATCCCTAGGGGAAAATAGCCTACTCTATCACAAATATTAATCCACATATGCCCATTCTGAACATCTTCCCAAATATGAATCAATTGCCTTTGACTCATGTTGTTCCCAATCAAAATTTAAGATTATTAATTCATATTGATACTAATGGATTAAATTAAAATGATCAAATATATTTATCACCAGCTACTGGTGCTAACAATAACTAGATGTACAATTCTAAAACTCCCAAGAATGAGAATGAGTCTATCTTGAAAATGGTGTAAAAGTTAAGCACTAATTTCCTTTAGCTACAAAAAATAGTTGGAAATACTAGAGAGAGATCTGGTAGGAACTTCTCATTTTAAAGGTTTAATAGGCTAGATAATAGGTTTTATAATGATAATTTCCATAATAATAAGAATAATGAACCATCTTCTAAAAAGATGACTATGGGCATTGATCGTACTGATATTACCTTACCTGATTATTATAGAAAGCATTAGACAACCAAACATGGAGATATTGATTGCATAAAGTTTTGTAAGGATTTTTTAGCTTTCCAAGAAGATTTGGACACATTTGAAGTTGTCTTTAATAAAGATATTGGTGTAGGTACTTTAGAGTTCAAGCATGTTGATCAAACTTTCAAGGTGGAGACTTTTGATTTCCCCTTTCAAGAGGACAATGAACTTGATGATGTCCCTGAGGAGATCCAAGCCTTCTAGAAATTCTTGAAGAAGAATTATCCCTTGAGGAATAGCGATAAGAGATAACCCTTGAGTACCTCAATACCTCCAAATATAATTTTGGAACTCCTCTAGACACTTCTTCAAGTGATGATTCTAAACCACCCAAAGGGAGTACCTCTAAACTTAATGTTGATGTCCCTAATTCTTCAAACAAGACTGGTTATAATATTGTTGAATACATGAAAAAGATAAAATATAACATTACATTGCATGAATTAACATAGATCATATAACAAAGGGATCTATTGTTAGAGTCATTATCAAAGAAATCTAACAGACCAACCAAGGATGACAATGCTAATGTGACTATGTACAAATCTAAGGTAGAGTCTCCCCCTTTCCTTCTCATAGTCAATATGTTTGGTAAGAATTTTCATAACTGTTTATTGGATTCTGGTGCATCAACTAATATTATGCCAAGAGGTATTTATAAACAACTTAGCTTGACACCTATTAATCCTGATAGGTTTGTTACTCAATTAGACAAATCTAGATTCAAGGTAATTGGGGATTATTAAATTGTTCATATGTAATTAGCTTCTAAGCCTAAAGTATAATAGTTTATTGATATCCAAGTTATTGACATTCTTGATGTTTTTGGGATCTTTTAAGTAGGGAATGGACCAAATATCTAAATGGCTACATGTCCACAGATTATTCACATTTATGTCTACCTTTGAAGGGAATCCCAAACCAAATCAGGGTACAAAGAGAGTCAAGGATGAAGCACATGATTATTGAGTACAATGTTTTGAATGAAAAGGTCAACATAATTAACTCAAAATTAGGGGTTTTCACCCTAGATATTGTAAAGGTATGTTATCCTAAGAGTACTCATGTTATGCCTGGATTATAAAAGCTACTTTTTGATGGTGCTAGGTGTAAAGCTAGATCTAGGGTAGGTGTTATCCTAATTGACCTTGATAATAAGAAATATTATGTATCTTATAAGCTCAAATTCCCTTGTACTAACAATATTTATAAATATGAGGCCATTGTCTTAGGTTTGTAGTTTTATATAAAAAATAAAGTCAAAGAGCTACTAGTATATGGTGATTTGGAACTAGTGGTAAACTGAGTGAGAAGCAAATATCAATGAAAACTCTCATACCTTAAGAGGTATAAGTTTAGGGTCTAAGATATAATTGAGTATTTTGATACTTTTAGTATTGTTTCCAACCCTAAAGAAGAGAACCAAGCTCTTGATGAGTTAGAATCTACCATAACCAATCTCTTGGCCAACCAAGACTCCACTAACTTTAGCATTAATTCAATGCCTTATCCTTTGGTCCATGATAATGTAAATCATTTTCAATTATTTAGTGATGATCAATAGATATTGGATTTCATGACTAATTTTGGAGCATTTGAGGTTCATATCATTGATGAGACTAATGAAATTGCACTTAGGGAGGACAAATTTGATGGTAAAGTCATTCAACTATATGATAATAAAATTCCCAAAGGCATTATTACCTTAGAGAGGATATTTAATCAAGACAAGATGGCTAAGGTTTCTAATATTCCCAAAGTAATTGGGAAGGACTATAATGCTATTGACATTGGACCCCAACATCAACCCCAACTGGTGAATGTTGGAAAGGCCTACATTAACATTGAGAACAAGAAGGCCAAAGAACTGCTAACTAGGTACAAAGATGTCATAGCTTGGTCCTATGATGACTTGAAGATATTTGATCCAAGATTCATCAGCCATAATATACCTCTTAAGGAAACTTGTAAACCTTTTAGGTAAAATCAAAGCCCTATAAACCCTATATTAGAACCAATGATCTTCAAAGAGGTCAAGAGATTACTAGATGCTAGAATTGTGTTTCCCATCAGGCATTCTACCTAGGTGGATAATTTGGTGCTAGTTAGGAAGAAAAATGGTGAGATTAGGATATGTATTGACTTTATAAATTTGAAGAAAGCATCTAAAAAAAATAACTATCCTCTTCCCTCTCTTGATCAGGTGATACAAGTTGTTTCAGGATCAGTTATGATGTCTTTTCTTGATGGAGTTTTAGGATATAACTAGGTTTTGGTTGATAGAGAGGATAAGATAAAGATAGTTTTTACAATGAAATAAGGAACCTTAGCCTACAATAAAATTCCTTTTGGTTTAATCAACATAGGAACCACTTTTAGAGGGCCATGGACCATGCCTTCCAAGGTTTGATTGGTAAGTGTATCATTATATATATGGATAGTCTAACCATTTTTTCTAAAAATAGGGAAGATCACTTTATGCATTTACAAAAAGTTTTTGAGATATGTATAAAGTATGGAATCTACATAAACCCCAAGAAAATCATCTTTTGTGTTACTGAAGGCAAACTATTGGGTCATGTCATAACTAAATATGGGATTTCCATAGATCCCAAAAGGGTGGAAGCTATAGCTAGGATAGAGCCTCCAAATAGTAGGAAAAAGCTAAAATTATTTTTTGGTAAGATAAACTTTGTAAGAAATTTCATTTTTGGATTTGCTAAGATTGTCAAGCCATTGAATGACATGATAAAAAAGGATGCCAAGGTCTCATGAAATGATGAATCTAGGAAAGCATTCAGTGACATCAAAGAAGCAATTAGCCAAGCTCTAGTACTGATAAGTCCTAATTTTCAAAAGATTTTTATCTCTATTATTTTACATCTGAACATACAATGGCTATAGTTTTAACTCAAAAAGTTGATGGATGTGATCACCCAATAGATTTCATGAGTACTAACTTTAAGAATGTTGAATTGAACTATTCATTGATTGATAAACAAGCATATATATTAGTTAAGTAATGAATAAATTTATACATTATATCCTTAGAAATAAGGTGCATGTTATTCTACCTGACCCTGCCACAAAGCTTATGTTGAGCCAGAATGAACTTGGGGAATGTAGAGGTAAATAGATGTCAGTTTTGTAGGAATATGACATAGAAATGAAAATAGTAAAATTGGTAAGGTGACAAGGTTTGATCTAAATGATTTATAATACCAACCCTAAGCTAACTATTATGAAAGTTGATCAAAAAAACTTTCAAGATAATGAGTGGTATGATTCTATCATTCATTTACTAATTAATGGTACATGTCTTATAAGACTAAATAGAGAGCAAAAAAGGGCTCTAAGGCTCAAGGCAACCCATTTTTTGACCAAAGATAGGATTTTATACAAAAAACACTTTGAAGGGGTCTACATAAGGTGTGTGTCAAAATAAGAATCCACTCAAATTATGAGAACCTTCCATCAGAATTTTGGCCATGGACACCCATCTACGAAGACTACAACCCATAAGATTTTCAAATCTACCTATTATTGGCCAACGTTTTTCAAGGATGCTCATTTTCACATGAGGGAATGTCACTCCTACCAAATCTTTATGTTATGATCCACACTTAATGTCTATTTGAGGGGACAACCTCCAATATCATCTTACAATAGAAGACTCAATGCTTACTTTCCCCCTATAATGATAATCATCTCCTTTATATAGACCTCTATCTAACTAATAATGGATGGGTAGCCTCTTAATCCCAATGTAGGCCAACCATTACTTCTAAGTTACTCCATTATCCTAATATATTAGACCCATAAAAATAACTAAGGGGGATGTGTGTCACATGTTAGCATCTCCATCAACCCATATACATTAATTTATCATATCCCTAGGTACATAGCACTTTATCACCAAAGAGCCTAAGGCAACAATGTCTTCACATTCAATCATGGTTGATAAACCATTTACATAATGGGGTTTGGACTTTATAGGGGTAATTAACCCCAATTCATCTAAAGGTCACAAATTCATCATGACTACCACAAATTATTGCACAAGGTGGGATGAAGTTGTAGCCACCATACAATGCAGGACTGAGGAAGTGATTAGTTTCTTGGAAGAGAACATTTGCACTAAATTTGAAACTCTAGTCTCTTTAGTGTGTGATAGTTTTTTTACATTTACATCTATATAGATGACTGAATGGGTGTATGATAATGGCATTTGTCTTAATTTTTCATCTAAACATTATCCCCAAGGAAATGGAGTATCTGAATCTACCAATAAGAACTTAATGAAGGTAATCAAGAAGTCTGATGCAGATAAACCTAGGACTTGGCATAAGCTTCTCAAGTATGCACTATGGAAAAATAGGATAAGGATAGAGTAAACCCTAAAGACATCACCATTTCTATTGGTGTATGGCCAAGATCATATCTTCCCTATCACTCTGAATTTTCCCATGTACAAATTCATAAAATAATATATAGAGGAAGGCTAGGAGCTTGAAGATTTAAGATTGTTAGACATCATTCAGATAGAAGATGTAAGAGAGAAAGCCTTTGCTAATTTTAGAAGGCATCAGACCATAGTGAAAACATGGTTTGATAAAATATTAAAGATCAAGGTGTTCAGACAAGGGTTTTTAGTTATCCTTTAGGACAAAGCTTTTGAGCCTAAGGGAAAGCATGGAAAATGCACACCTTTGTGGATTGGCCCATATCAAATTACAGACACATTGGGAAATAACACCTTCAAGTTCAAAGACCTAAAAGGAGTAGAGTTCACACTACCCACCAATTGGTAGTACCTCAAGCATTACTTCTCTATTACTCCTCATGAGGTCTTTATGGAGTAAATTATAAGATGGTTAGACTTAGTGTAGTAGGCTAGTTAATTTATTTTATCTCTTTCCTTCATGTCCCTTATTTTTATATAAACATGTATATATCTATTTATTTCCTTTCTTTCTTGCTTTTTTACTTTTCTTGTGTGTTTGATTTTGTTGCCTTGTTCCTTGTTTCCAATAAGTCCTTTTGGACAACCCTGAGCTCAAAGTTACTTTAGTTTTCTTAAACCTATAGTTTTTAGGAATGTGGGTGGGAACCTAATAACATATGATGACCATGGTTCTAAAATATGAGCCTAATATTTTGATTTGAAGAAATTGGTAAAGACTAATTAAAGAGGCCAATTTTTCCATGAGAGATTGAACATTATCTTGACCTAAATGTGGTTTTAAGAAGAGTTTCACTTGTAAGATGAAATCTTAATATATTGAGGCACAGTCTTGCTTGCACTTAACAAACATCCTTGTCTAGAATAATGGTTATGGCCATAGGAGATTCTCTGAAGATCAAACACTTGACCAAATCCTTAAACTTGGCTACCCTAGTTCCCAACCTTGTTGATATCATAAAAGATCTAAAAATACAAAAATAAGAATGTAATGCAAAATCTAAATATTTTCAAGAATAGATGATTATGGTAATCTCTACTAGGGCTATGGATGCCTAGATAGTAGTAGAGCAAGGCCGAGAGTGGAGCCAAAGGCATATATTTTAGGGTTATAGATGTTTGGCTAGTAGCAGAGCAATGCCTAGGCCTTCCTTGAACTAGAAGCATGGTTCTTAATGAATATCTAAACATACTCCAAGTCAGTGTTAATGATTAAGGATATGAAACCTAGAATTTGTCTCCTAAATCCCATGGAAAATAGTAAGTGGAATCAAAGCACACACACAACATGGGTGTCTTAATGTTTGATCACAATTCTTCAAGTGCAAGGTTTTTTTCAACCATAAAAATTATCTAGATAATGGTATTGATCAAAGTGGAGTGGATGACTTAGTTGTTTGTCTGAACCAAAGTCTCTAAGTTTTAACATATTGCTATATTCCCCTAGAAGTCACCATTTTTTGAGTTCAACATACCCCTTTTTTCTAAATTAGGACTCTTAAGATATTTTAAAGCTTAACCTTAAAAGCAAGGCTTGTTTTAAAACATTATTAGAATTTGAAGATTATCCATTATGATAAGATTGGCTTACTAAGTTATGTTTTGCTTTAAGCTTGCCTAATGTTGCTAATAATTGGTCTTCATGTCTTATAGTTACAAGTTTCATGGAGTTTTAGCTGGTAGATTCATGTTCTAAGACCTTGGAATAATCCCTTGTTTCAAATTTAATTTGATGGGAACAAATTGGCGATAACATTTTTATTTTGGATTTAAGCCCAATTTTTATGTCCAGGCTTGGTCATGTTTTTAACATGACCAAACCTTAGCCTAAAAATTATGCCTTGATCCCTTTTTATTTCCTATATCTCTAATGGGATCTAATTTTATGCTAGCAAGGTCCTTTTAATTTTCTAATGTGATCCCATTATTATCGACTTAGCCTAAAGCTTTAATGATAAGGGCCCATTCATGTTTATCAGCATGAATGATACCTTAGTTTAAATTCCTTAGCCTAAGTTTATTTTGTCCCAGGTCCTAACTTAAATATCATGCATCTTTCAGGATCTAATGATCCATGCCTCATCACACCTTTTGATCCAACAAAGTAAGGGCAAACCTGATGAACTAAGTGATTTAGTCCTTCAAACCAATCATGTTCGAGCACTTATATCATGATCAATGACTCGTACTTCATCATGGATTAAATATTAGATGGAGTAAAGATAGCATTGAAGATTTAAATCCCTAGGAGATTTGTAGAGTCATCATGTGGCACTCTCACATTTGAGACTTAAATGTAAAGGGTCTCACTTATTAAATAAAAATAATGGTGTGAAACTACTCAAATCATGATCAGATGGATCTCACTTCATCATATTTATTAATCAAATAGAGACAATTGAGTTTGAGATCTCAAAAAGCCTTATAGAGTCATCACATGGTACTCTCACATTGGAATACAAGAGTTTGACAAGCTTAAATTTGATGTTTGCATGACCATCATTTGACATCTGTGAGAACATATTTGATGTTAGTGTGATCGTCAACTTTAAGCCCATCAAAACTAAGAAGTTCACAAGATTAAATTTGACATGTGTGTGACAGTCATTTGACATTCATGAGGATGTATTTGATGTCTACGAGGCTATCAAATTTAAGATAATGGATTATTTTTCTCAAGACTAAGATATACTCTAAAATGTTGTTAAAAAACTCATGAATTGCATTGTATACTAATGAGACCCCTTGGTGGATGTTCAAACACTTGAGATTTTTAAACCGCAAATATTGAAATGGTCTCATAATCTAAATATATGAAAAATTGAATTTAGTCTAAGTCTATATCTTAAGGTCCCCATTTCATTAGTTTGAATGCCATGAACCTTAGGCTAGAGACTTACAATAAATCTTATTTTAAAAGGGTCTTTATGACATAAAAATTATCCCAAATGCTTTTAACCAAATATTTTATCATGTTTATTAATATAGTAAAGCCCTATGTCAAAAACTAGAATTTTGGTCCTTATATCACTTTGACCCCTTTGGGCATGTTATAAGAGCTTAACATAAGTATTTTAGCTCAAAGTATGCATTGTGTTTATTAAATACATCGTAAACCTTGGATTAAAATATTTAGCTTGGTCTCCTTTTTGTATAACTCCCAAAAAACTTAGGCATAAACACTTTAACCTAAAGTTTATTTCATGTTTAATAAACATAAGATGAACCTTAGCCTAAGGTATTTAAACCTAAGTCACCATGTAAATAATAATGGTGATTAATGTTCATGTATCTTACAGGATTTGATGGTCCATACTTCATTACACCTCTTGATCTAATGGTGTAAAATTGTCGATGACTTTTCAATAGGGCTCTAAGAGCTTGTGGGTTTGATATGTGGTAGATGCACATTCAATATGAAATTGACAAAAGTGCCAGAGCTCAGAAAGCCCATAGAGGTTCCAATTAGCACAACCATGGGGATCAATACCAAAAGGAACCAATGACAAGTGAGGGCCTGGATCACAATCAATGACTGACACTGATTCAAGGATCTTGATCTAATGGCATGAGGTAAAAGGCATTTTTAAATGCCAATGGATAGTGCTTCCAAGTCATTTATGAAAAATACCATGAAAAGTTCTAGATAGATTCCAAATAAGTGCCACTCAATCACAAATCAACAAAATAAGATATCTCATGTGCTTGAAATGCAAAGGTATAAAGGTAAAAGTCAAAATCAAATCTAAGGCACGTATAAGCCTAGGTCCAAATAAGGTACCACCATTAAAGCTCCAAAGCCCTAAAAATTAGTCCTACTATTAGATGCTCTGATAGCCTCCACCCAGATCCCTCACATAAAAAACTAGTCACCTGAGGGCAGATTCACAATCTCCCACCATTATTCAAAGCTACATATCTTCAAATATAGACACCACATGAATTTAATTTATGATTGTTTCTATCCTACTTTGGTAGAAACAATCATAGTAATCCCAATTCCTAGGGTAATCCCTATAATAAATATGTGGAACTAATGGGAGACATTTGGTTATAGCCAGATTGTATTGTGATCAAAATTGAAGGGATTCTGACTTAACCTTACAAGTTGCTTGTTTATGTTCCAAACAAGCTAGCAGAGTAGGAAATTGCATGAAAACTCCTTCATAGTGTTGATGGAGTGTGCAAGGATAAAATTAAAGGTCTTATCCATCCTTTTCCTCTAATAATTAGCAAAACAATTTTGCAATATTGGAAATATGTGGACACATTGTCAAACACATAGATTATTTTGGCTTTCAGCTAGATGATCTGAGGTAGTGGTATCCTTATGATAGGGTGGGTAGGCATTTAAAGAGAAAAAATCTACTCGAGCTAGTTTATGTGCATCAACTTGGTTCATATAATCCTCTACACATCAAGGCCAACAATTTTGAAGAAGTATTGGCTAGGCTCAAGAAGTACAATGTTAGACTTGAGCATAGATTGACTATTAATGAAAAGACACTAGGGGATTTATGGAAAATGGCACCACTTCAATATCATATGTTACCTGGACCCTCCAGGCCACCTCAAGAGTAACCACAAAGAGAAATTTAGCCTCAATCACAATCTACAAAAGGCCTTGGTAAGGAGAAGTTGGAAGAGAGGCCTAGTGAGGGACCTTCATCCTCATCCCTGCCTTAAAGATCAAAGTCCCCCATAGATATATTGGATATGATAGCATTGGAGCCTAATAAAACAATAGAGGATGCACTTAGAATGCTAGCTGAAGCATATGGCTCTAAAGAAGAGGAGGAGCAAGCTCAAGAACCCTAGGAGTAAGTAGAAGAACCTAAGAAAGATATAGGAAAAGAGGTTGTTTTGGATTTAGTTCTAGAAGCACCCCCACAAAAAAGAAAGGTAGAATTAGCCTTGGTCCTATTTGGATCAAAGAGGCCAAAATTGAATTTCACTCATCCTACAAGTGAAATCAACTTATTTAGTGAGGAATACCCTATTAATGGACTAGTCATCCTTGATTAGTTTATTTATGGAAAAATGCATAAGATTCTCACTTTGTCTCACTCTTGGACCTTGACCCAATTTATTAACATTGATGTGCATGAGAATATCAAGCCATGGATAAGGGATTTAATGAATTAGGAAGAAGAGATAAGAATTTTGACCACTACAAGGTCAAATAATAAACAAATGGATGCTCTAAGAGCATCAAGTAGTGTAAGGATAAAGTTCTTAAAACCTCTAAAATACATAGAGTCATCTATAACTATATAATTCAATCTAGAGATAGTTGGATTAGAGAGAGTAAAAATAAGAAAAATCATGGTAAAAACCAAGGAGTTCAAATTCCAAAGGGTTAAACCATTTATAGGCTTAACTCCAGTTAGAGGGTAGTAGCCTAGTGAACTACCCATCCATGATAGGATATTGAAATCCTAACTGAGGCTCATTTAGCTCAAGTCAGAGTAGACATCAAGGGAGTGAAATAAAGGATACACAACTTAGAGAAGTAAAAGGAGAACTTAGAGACCCAAACTATCTTATCAGTACCTAATGCCATATTAATATGTTTGAAGCATCCTTTTGTGACATGTTTGACTCTTTAAAGTCAATCAAGCTAAGACAAGATACATTAAGATAGAAAGGTGAAGTGGCCAAAGTATTGATGATAGAGTGGAAAGATGTAGAGGCTAAGATAAGGGATCTCATCAATGTAATAATTAGGAATAGGATTCTTAGGATCAAAACCATTAGCCTACCCCACCTAAATGTTATATTAGGGATAGTGGTGAATAAGATCCAGAGCTTAAGTACTTGGTCAACAAGCTTAGATAGACTCCTAAGGGTTGATGAAGAGTTGATTACCAAGATTATAAAACTCCTCGTCACCATGTTGGCTAATCCTAAAAAATCTATAGTCATGGGATTTATTGATTATGAGGAATATAAGCACAAAGTCACTTTGGTAATGCAGGAAGTGAAAAGCAAAAGCTAGGGTCAATCAGGCAATGACAATAGTAGAATTTTTGGCATGATTTTCACTACTAAAGAAATGATTACAGAAGATAGAAACATCAAATAAGTTATGGAAAGGGATGATAGAGACTTTGAGGACTTATTTGATGAAGATGTTTATCTCCTAAAGCCAACTATGGATTTGGAGTTCATCAAGGAACAACATCAAAGAGATATGGAGCTTCTACAAGAGCAACAGGGAGATCCTTCAATACTGGGCCCACCAATTAATTAAGATTTATTTTTGTAAAAGCATTGTAATATTTGAAATAGGAATATTCTTTTGTAAAGGCATATGTTATTCTGTTAGCATATTTTCCTCTAGATCAGTTTGATTTGGAAAAGCATGTTTATTCTAGAATTTTTTGAAAAAACACAGTTGTCCTTATATTTTGTACATTTGTATCTTGTAACTAACTAGCACATTGCCTTGTATTTCTATAAAAGGCAGTACTACCATATTGTAAAGGGAGAGTATTTTTTAGAAAAAATTGTGTACTTTGAGTAATTAATACTATCAAGGAATTTTGTGAAGATTGTCCAAATTTGATGTGTCAATTGTTAATGTGGCTTTCTCTTAATTGTTGATTCTAAAGTTTGAATTTGAATGGTGTCATGAATTCTAAATTTACATTTGTGATATAGGGTTATTAATTTGTGTTTATGCTAGATTAGTTGAAGGCTATTGAATTTTATTCATTTTATTTGTTATGTATTTAGATGTGTTAATGATATTTGAATTTGGTAACAAATATTTAAAGTAAAATATAGTTCTTACTTGTATAATTTCCCTGGTGTATGGTGAGATCTGATCTTATGGTATTTTGCATTATATATTGATTAAATGCAAGCTCAGTTATAACTGAAACTTTGTTATGATATTTGAGTTAAGGATCAGTAATCACTTATTTTCTTTATACCTTACCCTTCTCTTTTTCTTCTTTTTAAGCAGATCACTTTAATTTAGACTTTATCATGATTATCCATTTAGAATAATCTGTAGTTTAAGTTTTGATCATAATTCATTAATATTAGCATAGATACTTATAATTTGCAAATAATTGGACCATGGTGGCTTCCAACCACTAATTAATATAAATTTTGTGGAAAAGATAAACATTGCTTTGCCGTTATTTCACCATAGGTAACATAAGTTGCCAAAACCTGCTACTCATGCTCTAAAATCCTAGAATTTTAAAATGAAAAGTATTATTTGAATACTAAGGACATTTATGGTTCACATAGAGGCATCAACAAAACCTTCCCCTAACTTTGTATTCTTGTCCTAATATCATAATCTTATAATAAGTTGTGATAATAGATATTTTGCTAATATTTGGGCTATGTTTATCTATATATATCATAGCCAAGATAGGTGATTACTTATCTTTGGATTGGTCTCACTTAATCCTAAGGACCAAATATGGCTTGAAATTGAAAGTGTTATATGAACCACTACATCCAAAGCACATAGAAAATGATGATATGATAAATTTTGAAAAAATACACACTTCTTTCTCTAAGAAAGAAATGCATTACGTATAAATGCTTGAGGAAGAAAGAGTGGCAAATAACAGGAGTCCAGAGGAGGAATTCCTTATTAATGAGTTCTGTTGGGTGAATATTTTGTTAACAACAAAATGGTGATTTTAGCCATAGTATGATGAGATAAATCCCTCCTCTAAGTAAGGGGAGGCTCCCTTTTATTATTAACTAACACAACACTTAATTATTTATACTTATTTATAATAATTTTATCATAGTGGGTGTTTTCATGTCATCCAATTCTCTTTTTTCAGAATTGATGTTCAATCACAAACTTCCTTATGTTCTTTGTGATATACTTTTAAAATCTAAAATCACTTTATGAACCAAATATTATTGATATTTAGATTTGTTAGTCAAAGATTAACAAGAACAATACCATCAAATTGAACTTAAGAGATAGAATAAAGTGCAGCCCAAAGTCTTCACCTTATTTATAAAAAAGATTAAAATTATCAATGAAGAATAACTGGTAGCCCAAAGTCTCCTCAGTAATTCACTTTCAATGATGAACACAAACCCACTAATAATATTGCAGCTCAAAGACTTCAAAATCAGCTTCCTGGCACCTTTCGATTTATAAAAATTCACACCGTGTTTCAATTAATTACACAAAAAAATGTAATGGAAAAGACATAAGAACATCTCCAATACAACATAAATTTATTTCAACTTAAATATTGAAAGTTCACTTTCTTTCTCATATATTGATTGACAAAATATTTACAATTTAAATTCAAAGTTTCAATATTGCTTATCAATTTTCGCAACACTTCGCTTTTATAGCAATTGGTCATCCTTTTTACAAAGAGAATCCTCCTATTTATAGAGAGGAACTATGAACAAAAATAAGAAAAACATAAATAAATTGACTTATTCATTGACAAAGTCCTATTTGACTTTGGACGATGTATTTTCCCTATGTGCAAAATGCACCAAACAAAACTACACATGAAAATTTACAAAAATAGACTGAGTCCTTAGACACAAAAAATTTCTTCCTTTTATTCTTTTCTATAAACTCCTCATATTTCTTCAAAACAACTTGGTCTTTATTGTTATTTGGGATGGATGTACTCTTGGATACGACAAGTGCCCTTATAACTGAATCTTCTAAGTTAACTGGGAGATCCTTGCTTTTGTCCAAGATTTTTTGTAGTTTATTGAATATGACCTAAAATTCAATCAATTCATTGATGCATTCTAGTGTGAAAGTACCTATCTCAACCTTTGCTTGGAGCAATGATGTAAATTATTGAGTAACAACCTCCATAAGAATAATTTCCTAAGAATCATTCCTGACTTGACAGGGGAGTTTTCCAACTTTTTTTATACGATCAAATATCTTATTATCACACATATCTTCATCCTCTTCTAGATATTTAATCAGATTCTCAAGAACCTTTCTTCTATTCTTCATGGCCTCCCTATATTCAATAAACATTTTCCTATTTGGAATGATCTTCTACTCAACCAATAGCTCTAATTTGAATTGGTGAAGTTGAGTCCATGTATCAATATCTTTTTCTTGAAGTTGAGTCCATGTATAAATATCTTTTTCAGTCAACTCCAAATCTTGAGTGTCTTAATTGTTTGTTGAATTTCTATTTTTACATCACTCAAGTTATTTAAAAATTCAATATTAGAATGCAACATTTGAGTACCTTATTTTTTTAACCTTTCAACCCAAACATTAACTACATGACCTTGAGATGTAATTTTTTTTACAATTTGAATAGTTATTTCAGTATTTTCATACACAACAGGATCAATGGACTCAGAAGATTGAGTGATTTTTAGTAAAATAGAAGTTAGTTGTTCCACTCGCATCTTGAGTTAATCTTTGATTTTCTTATCTTTATCACATCTTTCAATCAAAGAAGTCATCATTGCTTACAAATCTTCCTTTGAACCTTCATTAGTTTGTTTCCTAAGATCTATACATCCTAATGCATACTCAAATTCTTTAATATCTTCAATGTTCTTGTCTTCAAGATTGATTATAACTTCAGCATACTTATGCCTAGATTCAAAAATTATTCTTGACATATTTATGGCCTTATTTTTCATCTTGGGCTTTACTGGGATGAGTTGAATAAGATCAAAATCATTAGTTGAAACAACATGTTTCTTCTTTTTAGGTGTTTGGGAAATTAACCATGGGGGAAGAGGAGATGAATCTCCTTGAGTAGAAAAAATCAAAGATTGTGATGTTTGGGGAGGGACAATGGTTTGTCAAGTGGGTGGAATGGAATGTAGATAGAAGAGGTAATTGATAGTGGAGTTGACATTGATGGAATAGTAGTTAATATTTGTGGGTTTTGGGTTGGCATGAAATTTACTTTTAGGTCTAATAATTTTTTGGATACTGGGGTGACAAGAGCTTGAGTCATCACTTTAACAGAAGATGTGGATATGAATTTTCCATATCTTGTTGGGTGAAGTATAGATTAGTCACAGATCCTAATGACTTTACAAGACTAGGTAGATTGGGCAAAGAATCAAAAACCTAATCCAGAGTGCCTTAGGAAGGAACTTGAAAAAGTGTGGCACTAAGAGGAGAAGGTGGGGATGAGAGAATAGTTTGAGTGGAAACAGAGACAATTAATACAGATGTACTAATAGAAGGAATTATAAAGAATGCCACTTTGGAAACTATTAGTTGAGAGACCTTTACTGTAGGGACTTCTAATTATGTGGATTTAACTTGTGGAGACTGTTGAGCTAGAGGTTACATAACTGCTGATTGAAGAGGTACCTCAATCACACTTGGTTTTTTTGGTGTCTCTATTTGTACACTTTTTTCAACACTAGATTCTTCATCTTTATTCTTCCTTTACTTACAAATATAAATCTTGGTTTCTGAGTGGATGTGGAGGCCTCTTATTTATTATTCATCCTTAATTCTTCACGTTTTCTTGAAATATCTTCATATTCTTCTTCTGACCCTGTCTTGAAATATTTTAATTTAATACCTTTAGACTCCAACTAGGCATTAGTTCTTACAAGGATGGGTTGAAATATCTCTTTGATTAATGTGCATTCTTTTATAGACTATTGGATTTAAGGAATAGGAGTATAAGCAACTTGATTTCCTTCATATGAGGGATCAAATATATCCTCACCATTAGAGAGGTTAGCTGGAATTTTGGCTAATTATAGCTCTTGAATTTGGTCAATAGTAAGATGATTGTAATCAAATATCCTTACATCTTCTTTAGTTTTTCATTCTACCCAAATATCCTCAATCTTGTGCACATGAACATAATTGCCTTTTAGCTTTTCCTTCATCATTTTATAATCAAAATATTTTCTACTTTTTATACCTTTTAAGGGTGATCCATTGCATTTCAGTTTCCATTATCTTAGCCTTGGCAGTAGTTGAAATCATGTATAGGCCAAAGCTTATAGTAAACTTGAATCCTCTTTTATTTACATCTAATTGCTTCTTGTGTACGGTCATCATTTATCTGCACATCTCCAGTAAAATCAATTTATCACTTGGGTATTTAGGTAGCATGTAAGGTTGTTCATTAAATCCACCTACCCTGATGTACGTGAAAGTTGGGAATTGAAGGAAAATGTAACCAATTCTATTCACTGTTACCCATGCATCATCTGAAATCCTTTTCTTCTCCAATTCTTGTTCAAAAATACAAATGAATTGGTAGAATAATTCATTGTTAACTCTTCTAAAATGTTTGATACCTTCCTTGAGGGTCAACTATGGATAATACTCATAAACATGAACTTTCTTCCTTTTGCCAACATTGGTCAATCCTAGAAATACCTTCATGCAAGCTATACCATATACTAGATAGGAAGTCATATAGAATTTAAGAGAAGATCCTACTTCAAAAAGATGATGACATATGGTATCACTTATCTGACTTCCCCAATAAATCCTCTGTTTATTCTTCTTGATGATAAAAATGTATTGATACATCCATTCTTGATATATATTAGATGTAGGAAGACCTTTGAACCTACTTAGGAGAGTGATTAAATCTCTTATTTCCTCCATAAATTCACTTCGATAAAATCTCTTTGGCCACTTGTAATTGTATTCCTTGGTGTCCTCAGCTAATTGGCATTAATGTGCCTCTTGAATTTCTCAAGATTCTTGTCATAGTATTCTTGGGTTGTTGTTACACTTATATCTAAATATTCTTCAATGTGTGAAAGATGAAAAACTTTATCAAAATATTTTGCATCTAGTCTAATTGCTACTTTTCCACTGGCATCCTTGACTGATCTAGTTTCCTTGTCAAAGTGAGCAAGGGATGTTAAGACAAACTCTGGATCTTAAGTTGACATAGGAAATGTAACTTCTAGATGTATCTCACTATTAAGGATAGGTTGCATATGTGGGTCAATAGGGTCTCTGCCCAACCTTTCTAAGAATTTGGCCATGTCAACATGACCAATTTTAGTATCTCTAATTTGATCTACATTAGAATCAACTATAGATGCTGGAAATACCCCTTAAATTTTATACTTCATGATTCTTAGCTGGGGAATATTCTGACATTTTTTAAGTATCTTCAAAAAAGAATTTTGATTTCTCTAGAGTTAGTATTTTTTCTCATTTTTGGGAAAAAGTTTAGTTTGAAGAAAATTCTTGAAATTGCACTGGGTCTTGGTTTTGGTGTAGTTTAGAGAACATTCTTCAAATTGCACCAAAAATGGGGATAACATGCACTTCATATAATTCTCTCTAAAGTGCACCAAATGAAGTTCACTTCATAGAAAATTATCCAAAGTGCATCGGAAGGCATGTAATATGCACTTCAGAGAATTTTCTCTGAAGTGCACCAAACTATGTGCACTTTGAAGAAAATTATCTAAAGTACACCTAACTATGTGCAGTTCAAAGAAAATTCTTTGAAGTGCACCTGACTACATACACTTTAGATAATAATATCCAAATTACACTGAAAAGGTGAACAATCATTTACTTCAAAGAATTTTCTTCAAATTACATGCAAAGATGAAAGGTTATAAAAAACATCCTTTCATTTTTTTCAGAGAAAATTCTCTAAAATGAATCGAGAGAGTTAGGGTTTGAGGGAAAAACAAAAAACTTGAAAGAAGAAAGAAAAGGGAACAAAATTAACAAAAAAACAACAACAAAAAAAATTACCTAAGATGTCACAAGAATGGATGATAACGAAGAACCCTAGGGTATGAAGAATCGATTAAAAATAGCAAATCAAGAAAAATGAGAAGTGCAATCAAGCTCAAAAATAATGAGAAATGATGTATTCATGATTAAAAATAGTGAAGACAAATTGTAAAAATGAATTTACATGGGTTTATATATATATATATATATGAGGGGTAATTAATGCAAAATTAATTATCGATGTAGTGGTGGGATCAGGTTTAGGAGTGGAGAAAAAATCTGAACTTACACGTGTAAAGTCAAATAAAAATAGTGCTACTACACTAAAAAAATAGACTAATTGCAACATCATAGAATTTCTTTGATAGTACACATAATGGTGTAGTTCAAAAAAAATTATTTGATTTGCACCAGATTGGGAAAAGTGTAGTTCAGATAAAATTCTCTAAACTGCACCAAAAATAAACTTCCCTCAAAAACTATCTTTTTTGAAAGGAAAAACAAACACAAAGATGCAATGATTAACCTCATTTTGCATGCTTAGAACTCATGGGCTATGAAACGAACAAGTTTAGTAGGGGTTATCCCATGAATTGAGCCTACTAAATTCAAGGATAAAAAGTTCATCAAGAATGATCCATTCACAAACTTTGATGCCACCTACCTTAGGACCTACATAATCCATGATGAAGATCAAGCCATCCCTAAAATCATTAAGAAGAGGGAGGATCAAAGTGAAGAACTAGAAAATGAGTCCAAATTTTGGACTCTATTTTAATGGTAAGAAATACAAGACTAGCTCTAGAGTTGGTATCTAATTGATGTCTCCATTTAGAAAAGAGACCCTTAGAGCCTTTCCCTTTTAGTTTGCCTATACAAATAATGAAGTAGAGTATGAAGCTCTAGTTCACAGCCTTAGCCTCATTGAACATATTGGTGTGAATTAATTAAAAGTGTTCAAAGATTTTAAACTAGTACTAAGGTAAATAAGAGGAGTTGAGGATGCAAAGAATGTCCACATGAGGTCCTACCACCATTGAATATGGGATTTGATCAAAGAATTTGATGCATTAAATATTTAGATCATCTCTAGGTCTATGAATGCTCAAACGGATAGAATGGTAGTAATCAGCTCCTAGTTTGATCTAGTGAATGATTTACTAACCAATGAATAAGTGGTGTGGGTAATTATTAGACCTACCATCTTGTATAATGATAAAAAATTGTAAGTATTTGAGAATGATGCCCAAATTGTTATGTTTCTTCAATAGTCTTGTGACTTTATAGAGTAGTTACAACCAAAGATTGAAGAAGCCTATGGAGGCCAGATCATGTAACTGAAGTCCAATAAACTCTTGAAAGGATTGATCACCCTAGAAAATTTGTTTAATTTTGATAATGCAAGGAATGACAAAAAGAATTTTATTATAGACAAAAGTGACTACTCTGAGCTTGATGTAGGAGATGGAATAAAATTGAAAGTGGGAAAAGAATCTTCCCAAAAAGATAAAGAGCGATTGATATCCTTTTGCAATAAATATGGAGGGTTTATGGCTTGGACCTATAATGACTTAAAGGGGTATGACTATGAGGTGATTAAGCACACCATATATTTGGTCAAATAATCCTAACCAGTCTACCAAAAATAGAGACTGGTAAATTTGAAAATTGAATCTCTCATGGCTTAGGAATTGAGTAAATTGATCAACTCAAGGATCATATACCAAATCAAGCATTTGACTTAGGTATTCAACCTAGTTTTAGTAAGGTAAAACAAAGGATAAATTAGGTTATGTGTGGACTTCAAGGACTTGAATAAAGAATCTATGAAAGATCATTACCCCCTTCCTTTTATAGAATAGATCTCCCAAATGGTAGTGGGCACATAAATGTTCTTTTAGTTGGATGGGTTCTTAGGTTATAACCAGGTATGGGTCAATGAGGAGGATCAATATAAAACCACTTTCACTACAAATTGGGGAACTTTCATGTATGCAAAGATGCCTTTTGGCCTCTCTAATGTGGGAGCTACTTTCTAGCAAGCCATGGACATAGATTTTAAGGGCCTGATCAACAAGATCATCCTCATCTATCTAGATGATCTTACTATGTTATCCAAGAAAAAAGAGGATAATTGTGATCATTTAGAGAATATTTTTCAAAAATGTCAAGAGTTTAGGGTATCTCTCAATCCTAAAAAATGTGTCTTCGACATCCTGCAAGGTAAGCTGCTAGGATACGTGGTATCTAAAGAAGGCATCTCTATTGATCTAGATAGAGTGAAGTCTAGCAATGAATTAACCTTGCCAGTTAACAAGAAGGGAATCCAATATTTTATAGGAAAGATTAGTTTAATTAGATGATTCATATCCAACTTCATAGGGTTGGTAAGGCCAATTACATTGATGTTGAAGAAAGACCAAGCTTTCAAGTGGGATGTTGAAGGAAGTATAACATTTGAAAAGGATAAAGAAGCAATATCCATGACTCTTGTGCTAGTAAATATTGACTTTAAGGATTTTATCATGTATTTTTATGGGAGTAAACATAGCTTAGTGATTGTGTTAACTTAGAAAGAAAAGGAAGAGAATGGTGAGTGCCCTATTGTGTTCTATTCAATAACCTTGCATGGGTATGATATTAAGTATAATTTCATTAATAAATAGGATTTTTTCATCATTAAAGGCCTAAAAAAGTTTAGTCACTTGGTGAAGAGGAATAAGATAATGATATATGTGGCACATCCCAACATCTGAGAGTACATAATGGAGGGAGATATCATAGAGAAGAGGGTTAATTGGATCACTAAGATCCTAGAATATGACGTTAAATTTAGTCCAACCAAAGTGATCTGAGGAAGAGGACTTTGTGATTATCTGGCCTAATATGCAAATGCCTCGATATAAAAATAAGATACATCAAAAATGGTTTTAGTAAGTTAGTATGAAACTGATGAGTCCTAGGTTGTTTATAGAACTTGTTTTATGTAAAATAGCTAATATTCAGATGGTCTCCTCATACACAAAAAGAGATTCTATAGATTATAAGGAGTTAGTTATACATTGGTATAAGGAATCCTTTTTTAAAATAACTTTGACAGAGAGATACTCAGATGTGTTAATGACTACCAAGCTAGGAAAATTATATAGGATATGCATTTTACCCCTCTGGGCATTCATTTTTCAAAAACAAAAATTGACTGGCTGACCTTATTTTCAAATTGTCACCAAGCGATGATAAAATGTCAGTAATGCCAATTTTTTGTAGGAAAGTAGAAAAATCTAACCATGCCACTGAACATGATTGTGACCAATGATCCTTTCATGTAATGGGGTGTGTATTTCATTAGGATGATCAATCCTATATCTAGCACGGGAAAAAAATGGATACTCATGGCCACATACTACTTCATGAGGTGGATCAAAGCATCCTCTTTAAAAGAGGTGACTAAAAATGTGATCCTCAACATCCTAGAGGAATTAGCGGAAAGTTTTAGACCTCATAAAATGATTATATTTGACAATGTGAAGGCCTTCCTTGGCTCAAATATTTTAGAATTTTCACTCAAGAATGGAATTTTCCTAAAAACTTCATCCAACTACTACCCATAAGGGAATGGGTTGGTTGAATCAACTAATAAGAACCTCATAAGGTTAATTAAGATGATGGGCATTGATTAATAGAGGAAGTGGTATAATAATTAGAATACATCTTTGTGGGCTAACCTAATCACTTATAAGTAAATTTTAAAAATGACCCCATATGAATTAGTATACGGGAAATAAGTGGTCATTCCCATCTCAATGGAAATTCCTGCTCTATAATTATTGAAATCTATCAAGATAGTGGAGAATAGAGTAATGGATGTTAGGTTGGTAGAATTACTCAGTCTTCAAGAAGCAAGAGAATAGACTAGTGATGTTAAGGTCACCTAATAAAAGGTATTTAAGAGATGGTTTGAAAAGAAGGCATCTAACCCAGGCTTCAAGTTGGGAGACTTGGTTCTAAAGTATGATGAGAGGTCTGCGGAGATGGGTCAACATAAAAAATTTGATTCCCTATGGAGAGGGATTTTTTGTATCATTGACAATAGGCAGGGTAATGTGTTTAAGTTATAAGATGAAAAAGGCAATGCCTTAGATATTTTGGTTAATGAAATCCACTTAAATTACTTTAACTAACTTATCGGCCTCACCTTTGTATGTAGTTAGTTAGTTTCCCTCTTTTTAGTTGGTTTCCCTATTTTGTTTTTATTTCCTTTCAAATAAGTGTTGTTGTCACAATTTGATAATGTCCCATTACCAGGTGTTCTCACCCTAGATCCCCTAATTTTGAATCATTTTTGAAAGATCATTATCTACCCCACTCCCCCTATAATTAATGTTAGGTTCCCCAAATTGCATGATCTCCTATGAGGATCACCACAAAATCTCTTATGAGATGTTCCTCAAGCATGTGTGCCACCCTTAACATTTATGGGAACTCAAATTCAAAAACTACATGATGATAGTGCTATAAGTTTTGGCCTATAAATTTTCATCTCTTGATTAAGCCAAACATTTAAACATCTTAATAATTTCAAGAGAGTATTGATAATTGAGCAAAGCATGTTGAGTAAATAATTAAGTGAAGAATTGTAAAGAATTATGAGTAGAATCCATCATCAAGTGTTCCCAATATTCTCTTAAGGCAAATAGAATATTTTTTAAGAGAGTTATAATATGAATACTTCTAGATCCTTATCTAGTAGTGGACATCTTAAGAAATAGATAACTCATAGATTAGGTGGTCACGGGGACCTTCCCCTATAATTTTCAATAAATAAATCATATGCTTCTACTTTTGCATAGCTAAATCCCATAGTGTCAAACTTCAAGAGTGTCACCAAAGGCCATTGTAGGGACTCCACACTAATCCTAGACTATATAGATGAGATCTTTGATCCCAAATTAATTAAGAATACTAAGAACCTAAGGTATGGCACTCATGCTATCATGATCTCAAAGGTTTAGAACATTGATTTTGTGTCATTTGGTTTTAGGATTTAGAGCTCCACACTGGCTCAATACATGATGCCTCTTATGTACCTGTGCTTAGAGATCATTTCCTTATGTGCACAAAGATATAATTTCACCACTAAAATTATCATAGGTAACCACCTAAATTTGGACATCAATGTTGATGCAGTGAGGGAGATGTTTTGACTCCTTAATGATCCTAGTGCAAACCTATGAGATATGGAGAGATTCAAAAATATATGGGAAACTTATGTACATAAGTAGAAGTTCTTTAAATCAAATATCCATAGTAATTACATAGAATTGTTGCCTCTACTCATCACTCTTGTGAGCTTTACATCACAAGATATGAGGGATGCCCTCTCTATGTTGGAATGTATTTTTATAATGGACTTGGATACCAATGTCCATGACTTCCAACTGGGTACAGTCTTCCATTTAAAGATAGTAATTAGGGAGAAAGCTTATAAGATGGACTTTGAAGATGCCATCATTGATGCCATTTATAATCAATTGGTAAATTTTTCAACCCTAAATACCTTTAGGTATTCTTCCTTCCTCCTCCACCTGATCCTATACCAGAGCTCCCAATTCTTTTCTCCATACTTCACTATCAACATGAGTAAGATGAGCAAGTATCCTCACATGGTGATCCATGTGGACCCACATCTTATTAACCATGTATGATTATCATGCATTTGTAGAGTGCTTCCTATCATCAATCCTAATTGACCTCAGTTAAGATACCATTACCTTTAAAATGATGGATCACCAAAAATCATGGCTCACTAGCTACAATATTCTAGTTGATTGGTTCTTTAGAGCCCATTTTACATTTATCAAGGTCCATGGTTTTAAGGAGGAGCCATTCTGACTCTCGTGTCTACTTATGGATAGGATTTTGGTCTTGGAGTTGGCTCATCAACTTGATTTAGTGGACTCATTTTATGGTGGGAGGTAGAAGAAGAGGGCCCTTTATGATGTCCCCTTTTTGAGAAGGGGTATTATAGTGATGAAGAGGTCAGAGGAGTGTTTACTTATGCTTAAGCTAGTAGAGCTTAGCCTAGACCAAATCAGTGATCAATGGATTTATGAACTAATTGGCCACATAGCCACTCTAAAGACAATTACCCCATTTATCCATGAGCCCTAACCCTACTTCAATAATTAAAAGTATCCAATAGAGGATGATATCAAGCACTATGTGGATCTATCCAAGATCCCTTCAGACACTTGCCAACCATGGGAGTATTTCTATAAACTAATCTAGGATTTTTATCCCATGAAGACTAGGACAAAGGGTCTGAGAGTGCAACTCATCCAAAAGGGTTGGAATAAAGAGAAAATAGATGCCTATTAGAAGTATAGGTATGAAATTGGCCAAAGGGAGCTCAATTTTGATGACTTTGATTTCAATGAATAATTTGAGAACCTCTGGGATGAGCAACATGAAGAAGAAGCTTGAGTAGAGGAGGAAGTTTTGATTAAATAAGAGGAAGAGGAAACTCTTTCTAAAAATGAGGAGGAATTTTTCAAAATTTTGAGGCCTCTTTCCTAGCCACCTCCTCTATATTTTGCTCCCTAATAACAATAATAGGCCACTATAGGGTAGCCTGAGGTAGGGCCATCTTATCTTTTCCATGAGGTGTAATCTTTTAGCCTTCCTCTTAATCCAAAACAAAAGAAGGTATGCTTTTTTGACCTTATTCTTTCCACTTCTTCATTCTTCATTTCATCTTCACATTTCACCGAGTCCTCCATGCTTACACTACTTACCACCATGTAGTAAATCACCTCTCTTTCACCAATTTTCACTCCACCTTCATACACCACAAGCACATCCATCATGTTGCAATCACCTTCCACCCCTCTTCATAGACTCCCACCTTTCTCACCTTCTATATTAACTCTCCACCTACTCTCCCCTGAGGGACTATTTCCACTTCTTCATAGCAATAAGTGACATTCCTTTCAGGTTTTAATAAGGATACCCTTTCATGGGAGAAATGAATCAATCACAAGATTAATTCCACCAATGGTTAGAGATTGTAATAAATTCTTGAGAGGCCTAGGTAGAAAAGAGAAGAGAAAAAATGGCCAAGGCCCCTATGACACCTCATATGTGGTCATTATTTGACCCTATGTAGCAATATCAAATGATTGCACACATGACACCACAAGTAATAAATCCTCAAAAATAGATAAAACTAGGGGATTATTTGATACACACCATTGGCCTTAACCTCAGCCAAATCAAATTGATCGATAAGGTCAAATTTATGGAAGAAACCTAAACATCCATGACCATAGACTATCTCAAGGTAGGCCATCAATTAGAAAAGAAAGAATAAGAACTCATAAGAGTTAAATATATTATACCACCTAAATGCTAAGGCCAAGGCCAAAGAAGTGGAGCTCACAAAGACGAGTTTTGACCTACAGAGTCACATCACAAATAACTACTTCTAATTAGAAGCTAATCAAAGGGCCCAATTATGGATCTAAGTTACAAATCTAAAGGCTAAAATTTATGGCCTGAAAAAGGATAAGTAAGCCATATAAAATTATTCCATGAAAAGGAAATAGAGATTTCATAGACCTATAAGAGTCTTTTGGACTCTAGAAGCACATAGCAACAAATGCAGTAGCAGATGCAAAAAGAGTCCTCAACCAAGGACCAAGAAATCCAATAGTTGAAGAATGACCTCATCTCCCACTACCATACTATAGGTATCCTCCCCATGGTCCAATAACTATACATTCATATTGGGAGAGAATAAATAATGTAACTACGAACTTGAATCTACTGCTTGGGTTCATTATGGATTCTCAGTGTTTGAGTGCACAAGTGAATACATTTGTAGACCAAGTCCTTGCCTTCATATCCCCTAAGGTTCAAGATTCATAGATCCTAATATAGAATTTGTATAGCATAGTGGATGTGATACTAAAATCAATAGGGGTGGCCAACCAAAGGTAGGTAGCAGTGAAGGTGAATGAGTTCCTAAAATGCAACAAGGTAGCATCAAAGTGCAAGGTATTTTTGGATGCACTAGAAAAAGTGGTTTAGGAAATGAAGGGGAATATTGAAAAAATGGTCCAATTGGGACTCCCTTATTCATTCCTTACAAACAACATGGTCCTCTCAAAGGACAAGATAAAAGAGCTACTGATCAAAAATTAGAATGACCAAGCCATCTTTATAGCTCTTGATCAAGCACCAAGAGTCTCTGAAGTGTAGATCATTTTGCAACCTCTTGCCCAACTTGAGTTCCAGATTTGAGTAGTAGTACAAAGCTTGAGAAGCATCTCCTTCAAGGATATAATTGATATAGATAGGGATTTAGAAGCTTTAAAGAAGAAGACTTAACCTAAGGAGGAAGAGTGGATGCCTTTAAAGGTTACTCTTCAGAAGTTGTAAGATTTTTAGGCCTTCCTTTTTTGTAATTTTGTTTTAACTAGTTTGAGAAACCAAAAAAATTGGGTTCTTCCATCTGTAGGTAGATTCCCATATAAGTTGCTAGGAGCTATAGATTATAATCCATGTTTTATAGTGTTTTGGGGTAGTTAGAATTTTGATGTAGACATTCTTGGTGATTTCAATGATTCAAATATTGGCCTCCTCTTCTTCGAAACCCCTTTTTTATTTTTGGCTAAGTCTTGGCTCTTTCAACTACTTCCATATGGCACCCCAGTGATCATTCTTCATGGAAAGTTTCTTAACTTATGCATGAGTAGCACCAGTTCAACACGTGCCATCATAGTGCTTATCCAAGACAGGTTTCTTTTGTTAGAGATTCAAGAAGCACTATTAGATAATGAAATAATGGGTAGGAGCCACTATGCGGTTATAAAAAAAAAAAAAAAAACCTTCCATGTGACACCCTCACACTTATTATTTTCAAAGGATCTCTTGACTTCCCTAGAAGCATTGATAACTTGCAATGTGGTGGATCTAAGTGTTACCAGTTAAAAAGTGATAAAAGGGCCTCAAATGAGAATGATCACTCCTCAATATTACATCTTAAAATAGTGTCATTGATCATGGGAAGTGGGCCCTATTACTAACAAGAATTCGAAAAGGTAGTTTCAAGGGAGACACATGTTACTATGGTGCTTCTTCTAAGCATATTGGGGATCATGAGGCATCAACAACTGTGCCATATCTAGGATTTTGAAGACCAAGTACATTCATGAGCCAAATTTCCCCATTAAATTGCAATAGTCTCATCATAAGTATAAGTTACATGTTTAAGGTGTCATGTCCTCATGAGGCTATTGTGCCTATATATTCAGGGATCTTTTATTTTGTAAAGGGTTGGACATTAGATAAGATAAATTATCTTTATGACTGTTATCAGAGATAAGCCATTATAATAGTTTACTTTTAGAATATAAATAGTAGCAGTTATTTATTTTTCATTTTCATGACCTTGGTAGGTGCCCCTCATGAGAAGGATTAAATATTGTATATTGTGCCTTTGGGCCTTTTATATTTTTTTCTCTACCTAACAATGAAGAGTATGTGGTATTTTCTATCAAATTGAGTAGAATCTATTGTTGTTTTTTATTTTTGTTCTCTACTTGTATAGTGTTGGATTTTATTTATATTACATGCATTAACTCATATGTTTTTTAAAATGGTCAGTGGTGTTTCAAAGGTTCAATCTATTTTATGCAGTATTAGGTGGACACATTAAAGATTTTGGTGCATCACCTTAAATAGTTTTATTTGAATTTTTCTACTTCCCCTTTCCCTCCCCAATTAATTTGAAGAGACAACTTCTAAAATCTTGGAGGTCTCTTTACAGATCACAATTCAATCCCACATTTGTAAAGCTTCCCATAGGGTGTTGTTTATCAAGAGTGAAAGTTTTAGTCATCAATAATTCCTACAAGAGGGACACTGGTGCCATAATTAGATACTAAAACCACATGGAACTATTGTCCTAATATTGGTGCTACTATCCAAGACTAAATTTTAATGACAGTCATTTAATAGAAGGTGTATGGCTATTTCTCCAACTAGTTTTAGTCCCCTGATCTATAGAAAGACCTATTTATTTCCAGATAAGTATTCTTTCTCTTCTCACTTTCTATTTTTGGAAAGGATAATCAAATTAGTTATTTCTAGTTTTCATTTTAGTTTATTTTCATACTCAACCCTCTAACAACATACTATTTACACTATTTAAGACCTAAAAGGTTAAAACAAACTCAAAGGGACCACTTACAATGTCCCAACATTAGTTTGAAAATGTTAGGGGTCAATGGTGGAAAAAATTTCTAACAGTGAAAAATATGGCACTCAATGCAGGTATGTTTATTTCTTTAATGTTTTATGATGGGTCTACAAATCCAAATCAATATTTGATAACTTGAGATATGAAATGGAATATTAGAGGGGTAACATTAGATGATGTTAAAAAATTTGAACTCAGGGGATTTGTCAAGATGAGCCTTATAGTTCATTTTTAAAATGGATTTAAACACTCTGGACCTTATGCAAGTTAAAATTTTGTTGATAGTAGAGTTTAAAATTAAAAATGTACAATCTAAACTATTCAATATTTAAAGGAAATTTGGTAAAAGTTTAGAAAATTAGTTGTAGAATATGATTGAAGATTTTATGATATCATGAAAAAAATTGAATTCATTTTAGAGGATAAAGATAAGGTTGGTTGGTTTGTATAAGGTTTGCAACCAAGAATTAGATATGTTATTACATAGACCCAATACATTACCAAAGTTGACACTCAATTTTTTGCTTTGTAAGTGGAGTAAATAGAGAATTATGGGGATGTTCCCATTGTTGGTTCCAAATTTGAAGCAAAAATATACTCTTTCATGATAATAATGGATGATATTCATGAAAATTATAAGCCTAAACTAAGCTTATGGTGCATAGAGTGAGGGTGGGAAGGACACCATATAAATGATTATCCTAAGCTTAACAATCAGTTTTGTGAGATATGCAGGGTAGTAAGGCATGTGACTTCCAAGTTCCATATTTTATAAAACTACATACAAAAATCATAGGGTGTTATGCCCTTAACCTTTGGCATGTCATGGGATATGTATGGCCGACTTGTGGCTCACATACCTCTTTTATATTTTTGTTACATTTATCTATGTTCTTAGGTTAACCTATAAAATAACCATGGATAAGTAGACTATATATAGGAGGTATTGGTTAGTCTTTAAGGATCACATTAATTATTTTTCTCTTGGTACATTATTGTGGAAGTTGCCTCCTCGAAGTGGCTTTTCTATATTATCTAGTATTTTGCTTTGTTGTCAATTATTGCTATGTGATCTCTCATATTTACTTATTTTATGTGATATAAAATCATTCTATGTGAAGATATAGGTAATTTCAATACAATTGGTATCAAATATTTAATTTGGGCAAGTTTCTTATGATGTTATTTTTTGGATCTGGCAAGGCATAACTTTTGTGAGGGGAAGGAGTGAAAAAACATAACCTATAATTTGGGAAGAATTAATTTTTTCTATCAGTGCAGTATTGTTTGAAATGATTTTTTGAAAAAAAATAATTAATAAAAAACTTTGAAAAAAAATTTGCTTTGAACAATTGCAGTCATTGGATTCATCTCAATGAGATGATTGCAATGGTATATTTTGTCAATACACTTTTTTGTGCCAAAATTCTTTACCCTAGTGCGTAAAGGTAGTCATTGGATTCATCTTGGCTAGGTGATCACAATGGTATCATCTCTTGGTACACTTTTTTTGGGGAAAAAACCTTCATAGTGTTTGTATATGGCTAGTCCTTCTACACTGAGATGAAAAGGGGAAAGAAACTATTAAGACTCATTCTATCAGTGACATGGAATCTAGAACTTTAGATCCATTTATTTCTCAACTTCACACTGACATAAAGGGCTTGGTGCAGCATGATGACTTTTTTAATTTCAAACTAATGTCTAAGGGATACACAAAGAGATTAATGGGGTTCACAATCAATTGAATTAGATCACTACTTCATTGGCTTCTCTTTCATGTCAGTTATATTCAAACAACCCTCCACTTCATCATTCAAGTCCTCCTGTCAACACTAACAACTCTAATTCTAGTTTGAAACTGATGTTGCCCAAAGTGGTTGGTAAGGGTCCTCTCACTTGGATTACCCAAATTGAGAATGTATTTGATTTACATCAAACTCTTAGTTCTCAGAAGGTGATAGTTGTGTCTCTATATCTGTAACATGAGTAGTTCATTTGGTATCACTAGTTGTGTGAAAAAAAGAATGGTGATCCTATTATATAGTCTATTCTCAATAATGATTTTTTGGCTCATTATTAGAATAATGTCTTTGAGAACTACTTCAACCAATTAGCCAAACTATGATAAATTGAAACTATGAAGGATTATATTAATCAATTTCAGAATCTATCCTTAAGGGTGGAAGACATCACTAAGGAAAATTTAATTGATCTATTTTTGGGTGGTTTCAAAGATAGCATCTAATTGGAGGTTTGGATGTTTAACCTAGCATCTATATCAAAATCTATCCCACGAGCATGCATGGTAGAGGAAAAAGAGATGGTCAACTGGAAAACCTTCACTATTGGTCATGATAACATATTTCCAGCACCATCATATCCTTAACCCACCAAAATGATACCTCAAAAAATTGAGGAGAAGTGAGTTAAAGGGTTGTGTTATGTTTACAATAGAAAAGGGAGAAAAGACCATCATTATGCTAAAAAGAAGTTGTTTTACATCAAATGTGTGAATGAGGATGATGGTGATGAGGAGGTACTTAGTGAGGATGCAGAAGGTCCTAAAAAGGAATATGAAGACTCTCAACCTATTATTTCTTATCATTCCCTTTCAGGTATTAGTACTCCCCAAACTCTTAAGTTGGTAGTTTTCTTAAATAAATAGAAGGTCACTATTCTGATAAATTCTAGGAGCACACACAACTTCATCAACAATAAGTTGGCTACTCTCTTAAACTATTTCATTTATCCTATTACATAATTTTAGGTCATGATTGCAGATGGTGGTATTATCAGCTACTCAATAAAATACAGTAGTATTAAACTAGCCATGGGAGACTACTTTCTAGATTCTCCTATGTTTGTTATTCCCATAGGGGGAGCTAACATTGTTCTGGGAGTATAATGGCTCACCACTTTGGGAACTATTGAGATTAATTTCTAGGAATTATTCATGTGTTTTCATTCTGAGAGAAGGACATTTAAGCTAAGGGTATTAAGGGCTAAATATCCATAACTTGTTAGCTCCCATAAATGATAAAGATTCATTGAAAGGGTGTTGAAGGATTTGTAGCTCATTTGGTTTTCATGGAAGTTCATCTAACTTAGCCATTTACACCTCCTGATCTACAACAAGTGATTAATGCCCATTTGGTTATTTTTGGTGACATGCTGAAAGGAATTCCACCTAGCTGCAAGCATGATCATGCTATCAAAATTATTCTTGGTAGTACACCATCCAACATCAGGCCATATAGGTATCCCTATGTCCAAAAAAGTGAAATTAAAAATATGGTATAGGAGATGTTAGATGTAAGAATCATTCACCATAGCCAAAGCAAATATTCTTCACCAGTTGTCATGGTCTGAAATAAAGATGAAACTTAGAGGATGTACCTTTGTAAACACCAAAATTATGTCAGACACATGTACATAATTACCTATGATGAAAACCCTTTTTAACCTATTTTTTAATAATAATAATTAACCTTCTTAACCCATACTTTTACCCCTCACACATTTAATTAATATAAAGTACTTTATTAAGTTAATTAAAAACCCTTGTTACCACCTTACCTGGCCACCTCATCCTATGACTAATTCTCACTTGATGAGTCACCTCAAGACTTGGTCCCCTCATCCTAACTACCCAAGACTTATTCCCACTTTTGAACTAAATTCCTAATCAACTACCTCCTTCTTAACCTCTTATTTTTACCATTTTATAATGGGTGTCACACTTGGCACGGAGAATAACATAGTAAGGTTTACTAATTCTAGGGTTGTCAGCATTGATTAACCCATGGCCGATGTCAAGAAGATCATTGACATCAGAAATATAAGACAAACTCTAACGTAAGGTTTAGGTTAGTAGAAATTAAGAAAATTCATTCTTACTCACATTACAGCTTTAGGCATTCTATTTTCAACATCTTGGCTTACTATCATCTTGTGTAAGTCAATCATGATCAGCAACTGAGCTCTTGAGGACCAAAAACACCTAATTATTCTCTCTATTCAGGCATTCAGGTTTAGACTCCCTATTAGGGATCATCAATCTAGCATATATCATTCAATAACCATACATAAGTACATCACTTATCTTGTCAGTCTTTTAAAACATTTATTTTTTTATCACTTTATATCTATTGTGCATTGCTTTATGCACTTCTGACCAAACCCCTATGAGGGAGTTACAAAGCTTTCTCACTTGTTTCGCCTTAACCTGACACACCAAACCTCTGACCAGATCTACCCAAGCCATAATCTCTCTCTCATAACTCTGCCAACCTCCCATACCTAATCCAAACCATTTCCTAGACCTGAAAAATCCTTTTATAAGCTCCTAAACAATTATTGAGCTTACCGAGCTTAGCAGTGTAATCAACATCGATCACCTTACTACCGACCTCGATAGCCTAATTGACATCAGTCACCTTACTACTGACCTTGGCAGTATAACATATATTAGTCACTCCCCTACCAACATCGATGACTGTGGGTTCCCTAACCTCTTCAAAACCTACCCAAATAACTTCTAAAACACAAACAGAGTACATCACCTGCACCCTGTCACTCTCTACTACATACAAGTTGTTAATAACATTAATCTTATCTCTCTTTCACTCTCTCTTTACCTCTATTTTAGTTATTATTATTTTATCTCTCAAAAGTGGACTGCCATCTCTAAGGAAGTTTCACACTTCCTAAAACAAGTGCATAGCTTGGCAGCCTACTCATTTAACTACTAACAAACATCTTGTGATAGTGTTTTCTTACTTGTAGGTAGTCCTTACAAGCCAAAGAAGAGTGCTCACAACATCTGGATATGGTGCGCAAACTAAATATAGGTTCATTCTAATCACTTATCCCCATCCTTATTTTTGTTTTCCTTTAGACTTAAAATAAACAAAATTTAGCAAATTTCTAGCATGCCCAGTGGGACCCTAGAGTTTTCCTTGGGTTCATTTCTTGTTTTAAATATTCATATAGGTGAATAATAGTGAAAACTTCATTTTTTGCACTTCTTCCTTCTCTTTTCCTTTAAAAAATGAAAAATTCAATATCTTATTTTCTATTTAAAAAACATTAAAATGAACTTTTCTTTCTTTTCTCTTTGCCTCTAAAAGCAATTTGTCATTTTCTTTTACAAGTAAAAAAAAAGAGAATCTCTTCTTTACTTCTTCATTCATACACATTAGGATAGTGAAATTCATACTCTATTCCTATTTCATCTTTGTTTCATTCAAATCTAAACATTTCAAATTTGGGTTTAAAATTTATTGCATTTCATAGTTTGTTTATTGCATATTAACTCACCTAGTTAATTATGATCATTTTGAATAAATTGCAGTGCACTTATGTTACACAGCCAAATCACATTCACATAAATAAGCATCTAAACTCACCTGAGAAAAGTCCCATCGAGATTTCATCACCTAGTGGATCACCTTACCGTACCCAGCTATCTTACTTGGATTTCACCACCAAGGGGAGAACCCACTCCATTCTCTGGCAGAGTATAATCTCTAGATAGAAGGTATATTTTGGATAAGCAGCCTAGCTTAGCTCTAGGTTTGTGAAGTATAGAGAGAAAGCTCCTATAACAAGCCATGTACCTGGTCTAACACATATTTCCTCTTGAGCACTAAAACTAACCTAAAACCAGCTCTCAATTACTTTTTAGTACCTTCGATAACCAAATTCTCTTCTCACTATCTAATTAAGGCATAAGCTAACACGAGACTAAAAATTAATCTCTATGACTTAATAGTTTTTGGTTGTATGTTCCTTTTCTACTTTTCTATTGTATTTTGTATTTTTTAGTTAGTAAGGATGTTTTCCCATTGATTCACAAAATCAATACTATTTCTAATACTTAGTTTGTATAACTTGTTATATTAGGTTTTTTGATTGTTCTTCCTTCTTACACAAACCTTTTACATCCATTATTTTGCCTAGTTTCAACCTCTAGTTTCTTATAACATCAAATTTTCCTCTCCCAATATTTCACAGTGATCAACATCAGTTAACCCTAATAGCATCAATAGATTTTACCTACCGACATCGGTTACTCCACCAATGTTGACAAACTTTTCCTACCAACATCGATCAAGAGACCGACATCAGTGACTGTGTAATTTCATCTGCTCAAAATAGCAAACTAAAATATCCCATTTACCTACACTCAAGATTGGTTTTTCCTTATTTTTCTTCTAATATAGGGTATTAAGATTATTTAAAATTCCTCTTGCATGGCATTGACATGATTTCAAGCCAAAATTCTTATCGATTATGCAAGCTAGTAACCACTTCCACCTTCCCCTCTTACTTCTAATTCTATCATGGAGCATACTTCAAATATAGAGCATACTCTCAACCCTAACCAAATTCCCATTATTCTTGAGGGAGATCAAGATTTTTCTAAATTTGTTTATCATAATGTGGTAGCCCTTCAACATTACCTTGCTATGAGCCGAACCCGTAATTCTTTAGGTGACCCAATCTATGGTATTCCAACCTCTCTAATGGAGACAAACTCAATTTTAGTTACCTCCACTATTTTCCCTATGGTTACCCAAACCATCAATTCGATGAGTAACCCAATTATAAATAATGTTCAAAGTATAACATCTCCAATTTCCGAATCCCACCTAAACCCTGGTGTAACTTCCCTACTTTCACAACCACAACTAGTTCATCCAAGTCACACCTCATTCAAGAATTTAGTGGTACCAATCTCATCTACCCTCATGCCTATAATTACTCAAGTTACAACTCACCCTTCATCTATTATAACCATGCCAATAATCCATCCTATAATAATAACAACCAACCAAGGCATAGTCTCCAACCCAATGGGACAAGCCCCTTTTCTTTCTGCCCCCTACCCTATGACCCATTATCCTTATGTTTCTCCAACACAACCTAAACAATCTATGTCATACTCTCTCTCTACTTCCTATCAGTTTCCCTATAACTTAGGAGGTATTCCACAAACTAATCCCCCTCCAGGCCTCATTAATATGTTGATGGACAAGATGTCTAATCTAGAGACATCCATTTTTGGTTCAAAGAATGTGTTATCTTATGATCAGATATGTAATGAACCAATCTACCCTTTTATGCCTATTCACCCTTATCCAATCCAATGGGAAATCCCTCAATTTACTCATTTCTAGAGTAAAGAGGACCCACAATAGCACTTTCAAGCATTTAGACATGCTTTTTATTTAAAAGGGCATGATGATGCATTACTACTTCACACTTTCCATATGTCTCTTTTAGGTGCTACCTTGGATTAGTATATATCTATATCTCAGCACTCCATTTTCTTATTTACCCAACTCACACAACTATTCCTAGACCATTTCTCTATTAACATTTCTAAGAAGGTTTCTATAATAGACCTTTATTCTATTAGACAATTTGATGATGAGGCTATTGTAGATTTTGTTGCTCATTAGAGAAGCTTAAGCAATCAACTCTCCTTCTCCTTAACCGAACCTGAGCTTATTGAGCTCTTTTCAAGGGTATGTGCTAATCACATCTCATCCACACTCTTGGTATAAACTTTCTACACATTTGATGAGGCCTTTACAATGGCACATAAACTTGAGGTTCATGGTATAGATGAAGGCAAACTCAAGTTGTGAAATAAGAACCCAAATTCTAAGTCAAATGAATCCTCCTCCTCCTCTAAAAATTCTCCCTCTAACCAAAAATATAAATGCTCTACCAATATAATGGTCATTAAGTTAGCTTCTTCCACAACCACAAACCAATCAAATTCCTTGACTTTTCAAAATCTAACTAAGCAATTTCAAAAATGATATGAATAAAGATAATACACTCCCATTGGGAAGGCATATACGTCCATCTTGGAGAAACTATTGCAATAAGGTGTCATAACCCTTCCTTAGATCAAACATCCTATACAGTTTTACCCTTCCCGTCCTATCCCAATTTGGTACAAGGAAGATGAGTTTTATGGTTATCATCAAGTTAAAAGCCACAATTATAATAACTGTAAGACATGTAGACACTGAAATCGTGTCTAATCCTTGGTCGTCTCCCCCTTCTCTCCCCCTTAGTCCCCTTTGTCCCATTCCACTTCTAACCATAACCCACCTATGTCTTATTAATTTAAAATAATTATCTATTTTAAATTAGTAATTCTCTCCCTCACCCTTGACACCTCACCACCCTTGGATGCCCTCCTTGGATTCTCTCCACTAACCCATGCCAAGTCTTAAATTCCTAAACCCCATTCATGACCTATTCCAACTTCTCTTCCCCTCTTTCTCACGCCTATTAAGCCATCTTCGACCGTTTCTTACCATGACCAGCGGACCCGACAGTTGGGAAAACAGATGAAAGGCTATTTTTAGCCTTTTTACCTACCTTCCAGCCACTGACGTTGGTCAACTATCGACCGACGTCGGTGATATTTCCAGCATCGGTTACCTTCAAGACTACGTTCTTGACCCGAATGCAGGATCCCATTTTTTTCAATGTTCAACCCGTTTTTCCAATGTTTCAATCCACTCCTTCAACCTTCAATCATTTGCCTTTTGACCTTCAACAATCAGCCAATCTTCTAGTCTTCAATCCACCAGACCCCTCACTTTCTCTCCCATAGGGCTTCTGCACTAGCTACAGCAACAGAATGGACTCTGCATCAGTCTTCTACATTAATAATAGGTACAAGCACCAGCAGCACTCCTTCTGCCAGCCACAAGTAAGCATTTTTTTTGTGTTTTTATTTCAGTATTTTCTTTTTAATCTATCTATTATCTAGACCAGACTTGACTCCCTCCCGAAAAGGTTGAGAGGCCTTCCCATATCCTTATCACCTCTATCCTCCTTTTCAGAGCATACACTTTGTCCATTGTCCCTGTATCTCTACCCAGACCCTGAGCATCCAACCAGATCCAGACTCTCAGACCACTCAACCAGATCTAGAGCCCTTCTCAGACCTGTCCATAGACCACAGACCCGTCTACAGACCAAAAACTCAAACAAACCTCATCCAAATACTACTACCCCAACTAACGCTGACTGCATCCCCCATCGACATCGGTAGACTAACCGACGTCAGCAGACCTTGACAACCGACGTCGGCAGACTAACTGACATCGGCGATTGTGACCAGGCTAATAGTAGCATTCAGGTAAGCATTTACTTCTATTTCTATTTTAGTCTTTTATCATCCTGCCTTTGTATCAGACATTATTTTTATCAATCAATGGGTTGACATCCCTCAAGGAAGTCTCTATACTTCTGGGATCAAGCTTTTGCTTGGCAGCCCACCATCTCCTCATCTAATGCCTTCTTTGTTTTAGTCTCTTTTTTTTTATAGGTTTCATCCTCCACAACCAAAGAGGAGTTCCTTCCGTCATCTGGATAATGGTGCGCACGACTTCATCCAGGTACATACAAGCCTTAGACCATTTATCTTAGTTTCTCATTTCCTTCTTGAATGTAGAAAGCGAAAATCATATAAAAACATTCTGGCATGCCCGGTGGGACCCTAGGGTCTTCCTTGGGTTCTTTTCTTTCTTTTCATATAGGGTGCATTAGGTTTCTCCTTTTCACCTCTTTCTTCTATATCTCTTCCAAAAGACATCATAAGCAGGATTAAAAAGAACCCTTCTTTCTTTTCTTGCATCTTAGACTAGTCAAAAGTCATACTCTTCAACCCTTTCTCAACTTGTTTTCATTCGAACTCACATTTTGACTTGGGCTTAAAACACATTGAATTTCATTTCTTCTTGATTGCATACTTAGTCCACATCTAGTAATTAAAAACCACATTATGAATTAATCATAGTCCACTTTATGTTACAAAACCAAATCACTTGCACAAATCAAACATCAAAACTTACCTGAGACAAGGCCCGATTGGGATTTCATCACCCAATAGATATCTTACCCATCCCGGCAATCCCACTTGGATTTCATCACCAAGGGGAAAGCCCACTCTGTTCTCTGGCAGAGGATAATCTCTAGGGAAAGTATATTTTGGCTAAGTGAGACCAGCTTATCACTGGGCTCGTGAAGTGAGGGGAGCTTGCTCCTTAGCACCAGGCCATGTACAGAACCTAACACAGACTCTTGAGTGCCTAAACAAACCTAAAACCATCCATAGACTACTTCTTCTAGAACCCATTCTGACAGCCAACCTCCCAAACATCACTTTAAGGCATAAGTCATAGGATTCTAAAAGTTGATTCTTAGGATTTAACGCTTAAGGTCTGCCTATATCCATCTATTTTTTTGTTCCTATCTAGTTTTTTTAGCTAGTGAGGACATTTTCTTCCTTTTTTCCAAGAATCTTCAAATTTTCTAAGTTTCTAGAAACCACAGTCACCGGCATCAGTTTTACCACCGACGTCGGCAACCTTCCCTCATCGACATCAGTTATCTGACCGATGTCGGCCATCTGTTCTCACCGACATCAGTTTTTCAACCGACGTCAGTCTCTGTCACAGTCTTTTTTTCAAAATAGTAGCCTAAAACTTGACCCTTTTTCTGCCAAAAACCACATTTTGAGTTTCTAAAACTGGGAAAAAAACACAGTTTCTAAAACCTGACCCTTCTTGCCTTGAATGGTTTTGACATGCAGTCAAACCAAGGCTTTTCTTGACCACACGAGACATCAACCGCTTCCGCCTTCACCGTCCATAACCAGTCCCCTAATGGAGTTTCATTCAGAGGCCGAAAGAACTCCTACTCGACCGACCCCAACTCAGACCCCCATTGTCCCTGAAGGGGACCAAGATTTCGAAAGATTCTTGGACCTCAATGTCAAAGCCCTCCAAAACTATCTCGCGAGGAACCAAACGCGAGACCTTTCGGGTGAAGTGGCGATGACATCAAAACCATCCGCTACCCAGCCTTTTACCTCAACCATTAACCTGACCATGGCCAATACACAAAGTTTGGCCTCCCCATCTATTTTTAGACCAACCTCCATCGGGGTTTCATTACCCCCTCAACCACACGCAATTCAACCAAGTTCTACATCATACCAGAACTTGATTGTCTTGACTCCACACACTCTTGTGCCCATAAATGCAGGAGTGTCTACCTCCCCTTTTGCCAATGCCACCACGCAACCACCTTTGGCGGTATCTAGTCAACTTATGCCTTCTACCTTCATGACGCAACCACCCTTGGCCTCCACTTCTATCCCAACGACTAGTTATCAATACGTTGCGCCCATACAAGTGCAACCGACTACGTTGTATGCCCCTTTTATCACCTTTCAAGTGCCCTATAACCTAGGGGGCACCCCATCTGCCAATCCGTCAGCTAATCTCATCAAAATGCTGATGGATAAAATGTCTAGTCTCGAGACCTCTGTTTCTTGTTCACGCAATGCCCTCTCATATGAGCAAATTTGCAATGAACCCATCCATCCCTCCATCTCAATCTGACCATACCCCAACTAGTGGGAGCTTCCTAAGTTTACTCACTTCCAGAGTAAGGAAGACCCACAACAACACCTACGAGCATTCAGACATGCTTGTTATCTTATAGCCCATGATGATGCGTTACTTCTATGCACGTTTCCCATGTCACTTTCTGGCCCCACCCTTGACTGGTATAACTCTCTTACCATACATTCTATCTTTTCATTCACTCAACTTGCCCAATTATTTCTCGACCATTTTTCTATCAACATCACCAAACAAGTCTCAATCATAGACCTCTACTCCATCAGGAAATTTGACGATGAATTAATAGTTGATTTTGTCGCCCGTTGGAGAGGCTTGATTAAAAATCTCTCCTTCTCCTTGCCTCAACTCAAGCTCATTGAGCTCTTTTCTTGAGCATGTGGGAGGCACATCTCTTCTACCTTGCAGATTCAAACATTCTACACTTTCGATGAAGCTTTCACCATGGCTCGAAAGCTTGAACTCCGCGCCATTGAAGAAGACAAGGTTAAATTGCATAATACCAATGCGAAAGCCAATGAACCTTCTTCTTCTAGACCTTTTTCTTCCCACTCCAAGTCCAAAGGAGTGGCCAACACTATGGTCATCAGATCACCATCTTCGACAACAATCGACCAATCTCAACCTTCTACCTCTCCAAGCATCACCAAACAATTCCAACAATGGTACATCTAGCGTTCATACACTCCACTTGGAGAATCATACGCTTCCATTTTGGAAAAACTTGTCAAGCAGGGGGTCCTCAATCTCCCTTCGATCCAACCACCTCAATTTGACCCTTCAAAAGCTATCCCTACCTGGTATAGGGAGGCCGACTTTTGTCACTTTCATCGCATCCACAGCCATGACATCAACAACTGCCGAACCTTCAAAAACATCATTCAAGACATGATAGACAGGGGTGATCTCATCTTGGACAACCCAAATGCCCCACCCAACCAACACATAGATATCTTCAAACAACCCTTTCCTAATCATCCGCCTACCCAAAATAATGTGCAGACCATGACTGATAGCTCCCATGAGCATGATATACACACGGTCAACACGGTCTCGCCTCTTGTCCTTGACCAACCTCCTTCACAGGTGGAAGACCTTTCTTCCCCTATTTCTCCTCCACAAGATGAATAATCCTCTTCTCCTGTTAGTCCTCCATCAACCTCTCTCATATTGGAGGACGCCTTGACCATACCAATGCCATTAGCCCCACCTCCATCCTTCCTCCCACCAATGGAGGACCCTATTCTTCCTACTCCTCAACCACAAGTAGAGGGCACAATCAT
This sequence comes from Torreya grandis, assembly GCA_037957365.1. NCBI lineage: Eukaryota > Viridiplantae > Streptophyta > Pinopsida > Cupressales > Taxaceae > Torreya > Torreya grandis. The sequence continues at coordinate 1,528,847 of JARHVA010003698.1, read as the reverse complement.
TCCTGCCCTCTGCCCTCTTGAGGATCCGCACTCTCCTATTTCTTCTCCACCAAGAGAAGACCCAGTCTCTTCACCCATTTTGACTGAGGAAGACCCAGTCACAATTTTCTCTTGCCTTTTGCCTGAGATTGCTACATCTCACTCACCTCTATCCACATCTAAACCCAAACCCATATCTAACCTCGCCTCGCACAATGGTGGCCCTCAACCCAAATCAAAGAGAGCCACTAAACCACATCGGAGGACTCCTCCCCCACCTTTGTCATTACCTTCAATTTTGGGCCCGCATCCATCCACTTTAATAGGAGTGCTTCCTACTCCCATACCTCACAGAGGCAAGTTGCCTCAATTATCCCCTCAACCCATCAGACATATATTTCCTCTAAAACATCCAACACCTATCACCACCATAGTGCCATCTACACATGTGGCTACACCACCCACGAAAGTGATGGTACGACCAATGCCTCTTACGCCTCTCAAATCAAAGTCATCAACCCCTCCTGCAACAAGACACACAGACCCATTAGCAGGTTCTTATACCTTGCTATTATGGCAATTGTTGTAGTCTTCTTGCATCAATCTCCCACCTCTTAAACCATATCAATCCCTTAGACCAAAACTGCCCTGGTTTGACGACACTCAAATTTGTGCGTATCATCATACGCCTGGGCACAACACTGAGCATTGTTGTGCCCTCAAGGTTGTCATTCACCAATGTTTAGAGAAATACACCTTTCTTCTCGACCATACTATCAAGAAACCTTCAACACCGCCCCACTCATCAACTCTCGAATCAAGACCATCTTGGTTTGACAACTCTAAATTTTGCCATTATCATCACACTCTGGGACATGACACTGAGCGTTGTTGCGCTCTTAAAGCTATCATTCGTCAACACCAAAAAAAGGATACCCCTCTCCTCAAGGATCCTCTTGACCACCCCTTCGACAAATCATCAACACTGACCCATGCTTCTCAAACCTCATCACCTAAATCGGGGTCTCCATGCCAGACTATGGTCTTTTTGCTGCCTTTAATCCATTTATTTGACATCAACACAGTCAATCTGACCACCAAGCCTCAACCGACCTTGACCAATCTATCAAACATTCTCCCTAGCCAATGGGGGAATTCAACCTTCATCAACGCCTCAACCAACCTTTCAACCCAGTCTCGACCAAATATCAATCACTCTTTTAATCTTACACCTCGACCAAGTCATCGACCAAGCCTCGACCAAGCCTCAACCAAGTCTCGACCAAGCTTTAACCAAGCATCGACTTTAACCAAACATTGACCAAATATCAATCGACCTCAACCAAACATCAACCAACTCCTTCAACATCAACCAACATGTGACCAATTTGGAATGAAGCAAATGGGGCAAGTTTGCTCCTAATTGATTCGGACCTTACATCATAACACAAGCATGGGCCAGGGACTTTGTCAGAACCTGAGCCCCTTTATGCCTTGCATCTTTGACTAGTCTACTGTTAGTCAAGTAATTATTCACTTGATGTTTAACTTGAGCTTGATCCCTTGAGCACTCCCCGTCATTGTCATTCCTATTCCTTTTCAACCCTCAACCCTACAAACATCAGTCACCCCTTTTGTCAAGCATGACTGCTTTGTCCTAATAAAAGGGAAACCCTCTAAACCTCTATAGTCAAGTCCATGAGCAAAATTCTAGTCAACAAAAAAAATCAAAAAAATATAAAAGTGGGATGCATATTCCAAGGTCATAAATCTAAATGTAGACTACTCCCTCGAAGGATAGCTACATCATCATTGCTATATTTACTAGACTGCTCCCTTGAAGGACAGCTAGGCCAAAGTCATATCAAAAACATAAAAAGCAAAATATAGACCACTCCCTTAAAGGATGGCTATTCCTAAATTTTGATACATACACAACATTATCTCTGAAGCTTCCCACATCGATCAACTTCACAACATGACCACAAAGCAAGATAACATCCCCTCGCAGACTTCCCGCATCGATCAGTCTGCCTTCAAAAAAAAATTGACTGACAAACTATAAAGTCATGGACTTGTCTATAGTCATTCTCAGGGTCACCTATAAAAAGGGAAAAGTTGTTCCTGCCAAAAAGGGTTCCCCCTCCCCATCCATATCACATCAATCCTATCACCCCAACATACTCAAGGGATTTCAAGCTCACTTAACGTCAAGTGATTCGATTGCTTCTCTAACACAACCACTGGTCAACGACGCAATGCATGAACGGGGCTTTTGTTTCCAAAAACCCTTATCCATGCCATCATTCTGGTCTTTGTCAATGAAAGAGCAATTTTCCTTTCACTTTTTTTTCACACTTTGGTCACATTCAACCAAATCATTATCTATCCAACCAAACCCAACCAAACCAAGCAAAACATTTTCAGACCACCGACATGACCTAGTCCATTTCACATAGTTTCTATGGACACCAATACACATGGAAACTATCGACCCGACACAATTTATGTTAAGCATAAACCAATACTTGTTGAAGCATAAATAGACTCATTTCATTTTTAGCAAACATCCATCACCTAATATGGACACTTGTTAGGGATGAAAGACCACTCAACCAATGTTACAGAATACACCATCACACAATATGGAAAAGGTTATAACATCATCTTACCCTACTCATTTTTAATCATGACCAAGACCAAATCATTGACTATTTAGCCTCTTTGTCTGAACTACATTGGTCTGAGGCCCTAAGATAGGGCTATGTAGGTAGCACTCAGATGACATGACATCTTCTGGGGTTAGCTCGACCACCCTCATTTGTTCATCTCTTTGATGGACAAACCTTCTTACCTTTGACCATGACCTTGACCTGACCAAAACCACCTCCCGACCACATCTATTTGTTCGTCTATCTGATGGACAAACCATTCTACCTTTTGACCATGACTTAACCTTGACCAAGACCATCGACCACTTTGACCCTTCCTCCCTTTTAGGGAGAACTACATCAGCTTGGGGCCCTTCACATAGGGGCTATGTAGGCAGCACTCAGATCACATGACGTCTTCTAAGGTTAGCTCAACCACATTCCTTTGTCTATCCATTCATTCGACCAATTATCTATCTCGACTTGCCTCGACCATCGACATTGGAGATCGCGACTATCTCCTCCGACCACTTCCAAGACAACGTTGCCTTGGTTGTTTTTGCATGTATGCTACCTTGCGAATGGTTAGCAGAATTATTCATAGACTATTTATGACCTTCACAAGTATAAGATCACAAGCCAGTTGATCCCCACTACTTGTGACATTTTCGTGTTTCCAAGAGCGCTTCCTGAGCCTAGGATACCTGGACCACGATGACCATTAGAGCTTCAGCTTAGATTGAATAACCCGATTAGTGACGACCAAATGCTGGGGCCCGGTTATTTCAATTTTGGCACTCCTCGACCCTCGACCTGCAATAATTTGACCTGACCATCTCGTGAAGTGGTATGCACACAATCTCAACTTTTACAGCGTTCACACTCCATCTTCACCATTTTTCATCCACTTTCTGTCAAATCAGCACCCGATTTCAAGTTCCCTTCCCTCGACTCCTGCTTTGAGGGGGAATACCTCATTCATAATTGGGGCAACAAACCCTCCTTTCATTTTTGTCTTGCAGTTCACTTGAACAACCAACAGGATGAAATCAACCTTATCCCACACCTGGGGCAATCAACTCCTGTTTTTATCTTGCAATTCATCCAGAACAACCAACAAGACAAAAAGGGGCAAATGTAGACACCAAAATCGTGTCTACTCCTTGGTCGTCTCCCCCTTCTCTCCCCCTTGGTCCCTTCTGTCCCGTTCCACTTCTAACCATAACCCACTTATGTCTTATTAATTTAAAATAATTATCTATTTTAAATTAATAATTCTCTCCCTCACCCTTGACACCTCACCACCCTTGGATGCCCTCCTTAGATTCTCTCCACTAACCCATACCAAGTCTTAAATACCTAAACCCCATTCATGACCTATTCCAACTTCTCTTCCCCTCTTTCTCATGCCTATTAAGCCATCTTCGACCATTTCTTACCACGACCAGCGGACCCGATAGTTGGGAAAATGGACGAAAGGCTATTTTTAGCCTTTTTACCTACCTTCCAGCCACCGACATCAGTCAACTATCGATCGATGTCAGCGATATTGCCGGTGTCGGTTACCTTCAAGACTGTGTTCTTGACCCGAATGCAGGATCCCATTTTTTTCAATGTTCAACCCATTTTTCCAATCTTTCAATCCACTCCTTCGACCTTTAATCATCTGCCTTTTGACCTTCAACAATCAGCCAATCTTCCAGTCTTCAATCCACCAGACCCCTCACTTTCTCTCCCACAGGGCTTCTGCACTAGCTATAGAAACAATAGGGACTCTGAATCAGTCTTCTACATCAACAATAGGTACAAGCACCAGTAACACTCCTTCTGCCAGCCACAGGTAAGTATTTTATCTGTGTTTTTATTTTAGTATTTTCTTTTTAATTTATCTGTTATCCAGACCAGACTTAACTCCCTCCCAAAAAGGCTGAGAGGCCTTCCCATATCCTTATCACCTTTATCCTCCTTTTCAGAGCATACACTTTGTCCATTGTCCCTGCAACTCTACCCAGACCCTGAGCATCCAACTAGAGCCAGACTCTTAGACCACTCAACCAGATCCAGAGCCCTTCTCAGACCCATCCATAAACCACAAACCTGTCCACAGACCAAAAACTCGACCAAAACTCATCCAAAGACTACTGCCCTGACTGATGTTGATCTTATCCCCCACCGACGTCAGAAAACTAACCAACATCGGCAGACCTTGACAACCAACGTCGGCAGACTAACCAATGTCGGCGATTGTGACCAGGCCGGCAATAGCATTCAAGTAAGAATTTACTTCTATTTCTATTTTAGTCTTTAATCATTTCAGTCTTTTATCATTCTACCTTTGTATCAGACATTATTTTTATCAATCAGTGGGTTGACATCCCTCAAGGAAGTCTCTGTACTTTTGGGATCAAGCTTTTGCTTGGCAACCCACCATCTCCTCATCTAACGCCTTCTTTTTTTTAGTCTCTTTTTTTTTACAGGTGACATCCTCCACAACCAAAGAGGAGTTCCTTCCATCATCTGGATAACGGTGTGAACGACTTCATCCAGGTACATACAAGCCTTAGACCATTTATCTTAGTTTCTCATTTCCTTCTTGAATGTAGAAAGTGAAAATCGTATAGAAACAAGACACTCAAAAACATTGTTCAAGATATGCTTGATAGAGGTAATCTCATCTTGGATAATCCTAATGCACCCCCTAATCAAATTATGGATGTGTTCAAACACCCTTTTCCTAACCATTCACCAAATCAAAATATTATCTAGTCCACAACTAACTTAGGTGATCATAATATCCATATGGTTAATATGGTCTTTCCTTTACCTTTAGTTCAACCTTCCCCTCAATAAGAGGCATCCATTCCATCAACTCCTCCCCCACATTTAGTGGCATTTATTTTTCTCATTCTTCCTCTTCGAGTAGAAGATCCTATTTCACCTGTTCCACTCCCTTGAGAGGAAGAGCATACTTTACCACTCCTTTTTCCACCTAAGGAGCCTGTAATGCCAATTCCATTTACACCAATATTACCTATCCTCTCACCACTTGAAGACCACACCTTCCTTGTTCCTCAACCACATGTTGAAGGGACCATCGTTCCTTTATTATACCCTCTTGAGTAACCTTCTTCACCTACTTCTCCTCCACCCATAGAGAGTATTGCCCCATCCACTCCACCCTTGCACTTAGAGGAGTCAGTATTATCTACTCCCATAATAGACAAGAGACCTATTATGCCTACTCTAATTGTACCACTCTTACCCCTTAATTTACCTATGGAGGATCATAATTTATCCATGCCTCACCCACATGTTGAGGGATCCATTATACCTATGTTTTACCCTCTTGAGGAACCTTGTTCACCTACCTCCCCTCCACCCATGATAGACCATCTCTCTTATCCCATCTCTATCGAAGAGGACTCCATTGTGGTTCTTTCTTATCTTTGGCCCAAAGTAGTAGAAACCAACAATTTCCCTCTTTCCCAAACACTGCAACCTTCTAAAGACACAACTATAAGGCCTACTTCAACTTCATCTAAACCTTTCTCATGTTTGGTGAAAAGTCTAGAATTTCTTGACTCCATGAAGCTAGACCATGCAACATTTTGGGACTAGCTTAAAACTCCTTATCGAACACAACAAATGTCAACCTTTATCACTAATCCCCTTACTACCCTTTACCCCAAGGTCTTTGGCAAAGCTAGAGCTTCTTCACCAAAAGCACATAAATTTTAGTCATATATGTCAAAACCCTCACCCTCATAAGAATCTTCCCCATTAAATCAAATTAGGCCCTTAGTCATATGCCCCATTTCTAATTTAATTTATCCATAGGTGAAATTAGATTTAACTCCTTAACCACAAGTTAGAGTTTCATGGCCTAAATTATAGAAAAATGTTAAGCCCCCTAGATCTCGTCAATCCCTTATTTAACCTTTAACTTTACCATCCATTTTGGGATCACACCCCTCTACCTTAGTTGGAATATTTCCTAACCAAGTAAAATAAAAGGTTAAGCTACCTCCACTCCTACCTTTGCCATCTAGTGGACATCTCACATCTAACACTAAAAAAGTGATAGTAAAACATGTAACTCCACCATCACCAAACAAGGCACCACATAAAATTGACTTTTCAGCACCAAAATATAAGAAAGTGTCCACTCCTATTAGCACAACAAGTATGATCCCACCTATAGGCTCTCAAAGCTTTTTCCTATGTCAATTATTGTAATCTTCCATAATAACTCTTCCTCCCATTAAGCCTTATAGTCCTCTTGGAATGAATCCATATTGGTTTAATGATACACAAGTATGTTTATATCATCATTCACTTGGACATGATACTGAGGGTTATAAATCCCTCATAGCAGCCATTCAACAACACTTCAATGTCAACATTCTCTTTAATGATATTCTCATTAACCTTCTTTTTATTCCACCTTTGGCATCCATAGTGCCTCATACTATTCCACCTAAATTCAAACCTAAAGATGTCATTATAACCCCTTTACCACCTCCTTCACTAACATTTCAAATCAATACAGTTAATGTGGCCACACTATCACAAAACCAAAAAGATGAAGCTAAGGAATAGGTCACTGCTCCTTGGACCCATCCCTTCATAAAAGATTTCCATCTTGGGTGTTTCTAAAACAACATATTTAGATGTTATTCAAAGCTCAATAGTGAAATAACTTCACCAAACTCATGTGAAAATGTCTTTGTATGAGTTAATACAAAACTCATCCCAATACCATCAAACTTTGATTAGTGCTTTACAAGCGATTGAGGTACAATAAAATTATCTCCAACCTCTTATAGCTTTGTTTGGCTCCCTTAATTCTATCTCCTTGATTTCTTTTAGTGATTCAGAAATTCCACTTCAACATCCTGAAGATCAGGATTCTACCCTTTTTATTACCACATATATTAATAAAACTCATATCAAGAGAGTTATGATCAATGGGGGAGCTAGTATTAATATTCTTTCCACCCATGTCTACAAACAATTATCCCTTCCTAATAATTTCATGTCTCAAACCAATACGATACTCTATTCCTTTAATGATACTATACTTACTACGGTGGGCACTCTTGTCTTACATATCTGTGTACGTCCCAACACAATTCCTGAGCTCTTCTAGGTTGTGGAAGGAGAGTTTTAATATAACATATTTCTTGGATGACCTTAGATGCGTGTTATGGCATGTGTACCCTTAACTTTTCATCGATGTGTCAAGTTTGAACATGATGGACAGGTGCATGTTATACCCGCTGACCCACCTCCATTTAAAACATGAAACATGAATTATAGTCCCAATGATATTCTTTTTCCATTAAAAACATCATCTTCCTTTCACAATACTTCTAAAGCTTCTACAAGCTCCACTCCCACATTTATTCTAATATCAACAACACAAATTCCTAACAAAGATCCCATGGAAGAGACCTTTCAATGTTTGTCACTCAATGAATATCATTTTTTGACACTTGAAATGTTCTCTACTCTATAATAGTATGAAATGCTTCACATGCACCCAAATTATGATCCCTGTATTGGGATGGTCATCCCTTATGGGCCCCTAACCTTCAAACTAATTTCATGTATGGGGGAGTTGATCAAGCTCTTGCTATCAATAATCCATCTTCTTTGCCACAACCATTTACCTATGACTTCTCTTTCGTAAGTAACCCTAGATTCACTCACACCTAACTTTATAGGTGTGCCTAGAAAGGATTTGGTTTGGGTCACTACAAAAAAGTTATCCATATGCCTATTGAATATCCTACCAGCAACACCATTGAAAATTCCAAAAAGAAGCATGGAGTGGGATATGATGAACTAAATAAACTCACTAAAACCTCCTATGAACTAATTGTCAAAGAAACAGTCTCCCCTTCTCCACCATCACCTATTGAATCAGAGTTATCTATACCTCCTAATTTTTTTTCAATAAATGCCATCCATTTGGGGCCTCTCACCTATCATCAGGGTAAGGAAACAAGGTCCCTTCCTCTCATTCATCCTAAAATAACTGATGAAGACTCTCCCACTATTAACACTATCCAATGTCAATATGATGATGCAATCCTCACCTACATGGGTGTAGATGATTCATATATCCAAATATTGCTCCCATCTAAAACACAAGCTATGTTAAATTAATCCACCATTGATATCAACCTACCTTCTCACAATAACCCTCACGTCCTAAATATTGGCCAATCTTTAGATTCCTTTGAGTAAATTGATTATGCTAAATTTCTTAATGACCATAACAAAGCCTTTACTTGGTCTTACAATGGCATTCCTGGTATTGACCCCTCTATCATCACCCATAACATTGTCACCAATCGAGATGCTAAACTTGTTAAGTAGAAGCTTCACAAGATACATCCTCTTATTGCTTTCCTTGTTAAAGAAGATCTCTAATGCCTCCTTTCTATTAAATTTATACAACCCATCGACTACCCATAATGTATTTCTAATATTATTCCTATCACAAAAGTGACTGGGGGAATCTATACTTGTACTAACTATCATGATTTAAACATCGCCCATCCAAAAGATAATTTCCCATTACCAAGTATCATCCAACTTGTTGATCTAACAGCTAGCCATGAGATGCTATGATTTATGGATGGATTCTCTAGATATAATCAAATCCTAGTTGCTCCTGAGGCTTATCAAAATACAACCTTTATTACCCCATGGGAGACTTTCTATTATCATGTCATGCCTTTTGGTTTGAAGAATGTTGGTGCAACATACCAATGTGCCATGACTTAAATTTTCCATGATCTCCCATACAAAATTATGGAAGATTATGTGGATGAATTACTCAGTAAGTCTAAACTTCATCAAGATCACTTGATGATTCTCAAAATTATATTTTCTCATCTCCTCTAATATAACATTTGACTAAACCCAAAGAAATGTGTCTTTGGTGTTCTTTTTGGTAAACTCTTAGGTTTTATCATTTCTCTCCATAGTATCAAGGTCGATCCTACTAAGGTTAGAACAATCCTAGAGGTGCCTCCACCTACTAATATCAAACAACTCCATAGCCTACAAGGCAAACTTCAATCAATTTGATGCTTCATTTCCTAGTTGTTATATCATTGCCAACCCTTTCACCATCTCCTCAAAAAGGATGTCTCCTTCTATTGGAATATAGATTACTAGGAGGCTTTTGACACACTTAAATAATACCTCCTTTCCCCACTAGGTCTTATTCCACTTAAGTAAAATCAGCCTTTCTACCTATACATCTCTGAAACAAACCATTCTCTAGGTGCTATGATTGCACATCGAGAGTAGATGGTTTATTACATAAGATGCACACTTATTGATTATGAGACTTGATATACCGATATTGAAAAAATCTGCCTTACATTGGTTTTTTCTACCTTTAAGCTTCACCATTATCTCCTAAATCACAAAACCTATGTGGTCACCCATTTGATCCTCTTAAATACATGCATTTCAAACCATATCAAAACCAATGTGTAGCTTAGTGGCTCATGCTTTTGATTGAATTTGATTTAGAATTCATTCAACAAAAGTCTATTAAAGGAAAAATAATCACTAACTAGTTGTTGCTACCCTTTTACCTGATAATCAACCTTCAAACTTTGAATTCCCTAATGAATCCATTGCAACGCTCTCCATCGATGACATCTCCTATCAAATGATGATGTTTTTTGATGGATATAAATAAAAACATGGTGGGGGTGTGGGGGTAATTCTTATTCCTCTAGATGATGAACCTATGCCTTTGTCATATAAACTAGATTTTGAATGCACTAACAATATGGCCAAATATGAGGCTTTGATTTTAGGACTTCAAATAGCTTTCTTTTTGGGTATCAAATCCATAACCATTTTTTATGATTCTCAACTAGTGGTTAACTAGGTTAATGGTTAACTAGGTTAATGGTTCTTACCTATGCAAAAACAAAAAAATTTAGTGATATAAACATCATGTAGATATGCTCTTAGGATCATTTGACTCTTGTATGTTGTAAATTTTTCTTTGATCTATAAAAAAGTTTGTTGACATGATGGCTTCACTTGCTTCACACATACCCTCTTCACCCTCCTCTTCGAGAATATATGTCACCATGCATCGCTTAACATTACCCTCTTATGTCTCAGCTAATATCCTCTTTGTTAGAAATGTAACAGCCAACCCACATGACATATGGTACAAATAACTCATGGATTATCTTTCCTTCTCTATTACCCCTTCTGATCTCTCTAATAATGGGAAACCTGCCTTCATAAAACGTGTCACTCATTACACTATACTAGGGGGACTTCTCTACACATGAGGTTTTGATGGTCTTCTCCTTAGATGCCTCATGAGTACCGAGACTCCCTTTGATATTAAGGAAGTCCATGGTGGGATTTGAGGTGGGCATTTCAATGGTCATGTATATGCCAAGAATATCCTTCAACTTGGCTATTATTGGCCCACACTTCACAAGACTATGTTGATTATGTTTGGTTTTGCATCAAGTCTCAACAATATGCTAACCTCTTTCACGTTCCTAATCATTCATTACAAGTCACCAAAGACTTTTGGCCCTTCTCCTAATGGGGCTTAGATATAATCAGAGAGATTAACCCTCATTCATCCTATTGTCATCATTCTATCATTACTACCACTAAAAAATTCACTAAGTGGGTCAAGGCCATCCCTCTCACATCCACTAAATCTGATCAAATTGTTGACTTCATCAACCATCACATCATCTATCATTTTAGTATCCCTCATAATATTATAATATATAACATGTCTTTCAAAAACAATACTGTTCAAAGTCTTTGTGATACATTTGGAATCAAATTAAGCTTCTCATCACCATACTATCCACAAGCTAATGGACAGGCATAATCTTTTAACAAAAAATTGACCAAAATTCTAATGAAGGTAGTCAATGATATGGGCAAGGATTGGCACAGACACATTCCTTTTGTTTTATGGGCTTACTGCACTAGCATTCAAACTCCTATGGGTGCTACACCTTTTTCATTGATAAATGGAATGGACATTGTTTTGCCTCTTGAGGTCTAGATTCCTTCTCTTCACATTTCTCTATAAGATATACTTACTAACGATGACTTTCACCAAGAATGTTTGGTTCAACTTAACTTGCTTGATGAGCATAGTCTCATAGCCCTCAACCACCTCCAAATCTATCAAGAGCGTATCAAATGTGCTTATAACAAAAACCTCAAAGAGTGAGATTTCACAATAGGAGATCTCATCTTAAAATAAAATTAACACAAGATGAATATGGAGAAAATCAAATGGGGTAAGTTTGATCCTAATTGGCTTAGACCTTATATCATAACTCATAAGTATGGTTTAGGAACTTATCGCTTATCTTCTCTTGAAGGAAGGCCAGAACCTGAGCCTTTAAATGATTTACACCTATGACCATTCTTTTGTTAAAAAAGTATTGATTCACCTCATGTTTAACTTGAGCTCATCCCTTGAGTATCCCTATTAGATTAATTTCCCTTCCCGTCACCCTTACTCCTATACACTTAGTTAACTTATACAGTAGTATGTTTTTGTCCTCAAAGTGGAAAACTCCAAAGCCTCTATAGTCTTGTCCATGATTAAAAGCTAAGGAAAAAAAAGGGATATGTGACAAAGTTATAAAATCTTAATTCATGCTTTTAACATAAACTGCTCCCTTAAAGGATAGTTGCATAACTTCCCTTTACTACTATCAAATAGACTGCTCCCTTGAAGGATAACTATTTAACATTTTAAAAAAAAATGCTTAGACCACTCCCTTGAAGGATGGCTAAGCCAAGATTTGTTCTCAAAGGGAAAAACATATGAAAAAGGCTTCTCATAGCTTTATTCAACCTTAGCCCATACAAAATCCCATTGTAGGCTTCTTGTATTGATCAGCTTACAGAAAAAAAGCTTTTTAGTCATGGACTTGCCTATAATATCTCTTCGGTCACCCACAGCAGGGGCATATCATCCCTACTTTGTAGGTTATGCTAAAAAAAATTCCTCATTTTACCCTTTTTCCCCTCATACTCTTTCAAGGAACTGTGAAGCCAACTTAACATAAGGTAAACATGATGCTTCTCTAACAAACATAATGGTTCAAAGATATAAGGCATGAAAGAGGCTCATTTACTTAAGCCTATTTATATTCTAAATTATAATCTTCACCAATGCATGAACATTTTGCCTCTTCATTTTCCCATTCACATCACATGTCGATCTCTCTATTTGAGGTGAAAAAAAAATGTCATACCAACACTAACAAAGCCTACTCAATTTATTTTATGCATAACCATCACAAATATGGAAAAAATCTAAAATAAACTAACATAACCAATTTATTCATTTTAATCATACACCATCACAAAATATGTAAAAATGCTACGATGAAACTAACCAATGAACAATGCATATACCATCACATATATGGGAAAGGCTAGTCTAACTCAACTAACATGATCAGCATTAACATCAAAATTAACATAGCATAAAATAATCATCGTCATAATCACAATAAGCACATCCCAACATAATAATAAATGAACATCTCATTTATATATAATATGTGATCAAAGTAAATGTCCATAATTACATCATCATAATCTCTCTCTAATTATACATCTCACATATTCAGCTTGTAGGCTAGTATACATATAACATATATACTCAAAAATGGAAAAATCTAACACTTAGGGCCTCAAGGCTCTTTGCATGGTCATGAAGAAGCAATATCATCACCATTCTCTGCTCATCTATGTCTACATGAGCTAGAAGCTGTGGTACGTGACATCGACCTCTCCTATCTCTGAACTCTAAATATCTCTAAATCTATGGGAAATCTCTAATCACCATCTCATATTAGGAAATATCATCTAGGGTAGTTAATATATTGCCACAGATACAGTCTATGGAGGTCCCATAGTACTTGATGATGGCCTAGCCTATACTGGTCCCTATGGTGGTGGAGGAGGACTATCCTAGCCTACTGCTCTCAGACTATCTCTCTCTACTATTAATACAATCACTTGACCCTATAAAATAGTAACCAGGCCCTATAGAGCTACAACCTAGCCCTGTAGAGCCCCAATCTGACCTTACAACATCACCACCTACCCTTATAAGGCTAAAAATTATGCCTAGGTTGTCTCTCAAACCTACACTACTGCATCTCAGGCCTACATTGTTGCATCTTAGTCTTGCAACACTACATCCATCTCTCTAACCCACCCCTATAAATCTAGTGGTGGCCTCCTAACCTCCACCGTTGGATGTAAACCTACCCACCAAGCTGTATAGGCTACTATGTACCCTGGGTATCCTACACCTGGCCCTATTGGTAGCTCCTCAAAATCTAGCCCATCTATCTCTTGGGGAAATGTTAGGGGTGCCTCTATGGCATCCCTCTTGTATTGAGGGAAGGTAGGTAGAATATCCTACAATATACCAAACTACCTCTTCATCCATGCCATGGGTACCATCTCTAACTCACCAGCCTGTCTCCCCCTAACCCATAGTGAGCTCTGCAAACCCACAAGTTGTTGTTCCTATCTTATAAAAATTATGAATGTTAGATATGGTCTCCATAAAATATCTACAGGGATCAAGCCCTCAATCATGCACCTATAATAGGCAATGTCTCACACCATGCCATCTACTTGGGTCTGTGCCATGCCCTCTCTCTACCATCTAAACCCAACCCTGAAGATGGATAGGATCATGGTAGGTAACCCCAATGTTCATGTCACCATGATATTCTCATACACCTAATAGTGTAGTAGATGGTTGACACACAAATTGTATCATTATCATAGCCTCAAACCCCATAGCTCTCTATATAACTATGCCAAAAATATTAGACCTTAAGTAAAAACAATCCATTACTCAACCATCTATGCAAGAACACCTATCAATGAAATATAAAATCTCCCACTATCTACATTTGGTAATTCATACACCATGATCCCAATCATCATCAAAATGCTTAGACAATGTTGTTCCTCATTAGCCATAAAGAGTGGCTCATACGTGAAACTCATATAATGGTAAGGCACCTCACTAACATGTTCTCCATATAATGTTACCATGTGTATATCATGCTCCTCTTTTGATCATACGAAGAGCTCCTCACCTTGGAGTGGTAGCCAAAAAATCCTATTAATATCCTCCTGTGTCATTGTCAACTCTCTGGTCGACAGATGAAAGGTGTTGGTTGTATGATCCCACCTCTCAATCAATGTTATCATCAAGGACACATCCTAGGTGACTCGATAGTACCATGACACTCCTCCTAACCCCACAACCACCATGTGCTCCCACTCATTTGGAGTGACATCCCTCCTCATATGTGTCAGTAGCCTTGGTAGATGATCTCATAATGTCACCTCCATCCTCACTTGCATCCATACACACACAACTCAAGTCATATACTTTTTAATATACTCTATCACCACCTTTTTCCATTCTCTCTAGGGGAACTACATTGTTCTAAGTCCCTAAACTAGGCTATGTAGGTAGCACTCAATCAATAAGGGGTATTGTAAGGTTAGCTTAGCCATATACCCACCTTACTAACTACCCTGGGCTTCAATTCCACTCTCTCTACCCTAGACTTTATTTCCTCTCTCTTTCTCTACCCTAGGATTCATTGCCTCTCTCCATACCCTAGGATTCACTACCTCTCTCTCTACCCTAGGCCTACTTGTCTATCATAACTCTAGGCCTCATGGCCTATATCCCTGACTCTTAACACTATGATCTATCTTTTAAGTCCTAGACCTCTCAACCTATCTCAACTTACCTTTTTACCCATTTCCCCTATCATACCTTTTTATATGTTTTCCCTAGGCTCTAGGATAACTACATTAGTCTGAGGCCCTAAACCAGGCTATATAGGCAACACTCAATCGACATAGGGTCTTCTAAGGCTAGCTCAGCCATTAGGCTAGTTGACTACTCTCACTGGGGATCCAAACTAACCCTTTCTCTTATTTTTTTACTTTTTTATGGTCACCTATGTTAGCATTAATGCTGACATCAATGATTTATAATCCTAAGTATTAACCGACATTGGTAGGAACATGTCAACCTTAGTACCCTATCGATCGATGTTGATAGATCTCATTGATGTTGATGACCGGTTTGGCCCTAAGGATGAATGAACTAAACCTAAAACTACCAAATTTCACGTAAAACTACCTAAACAACCCCCCACCTTATCCCAACACTAACCTACACTATTTTCTATCCCTTTACTCATTTTTTTACACCCCCACCTCTAAATTAGGTTAAAAACTACAAATACCCAAATCAAATTTCAAACCAAATAGTAGAGACTCTTACCTCATCTCTCCATCCCCTCTAAGCTGGCATAACTGGCTCTTATGGTTGTGCACCTCTTGCCAAGTCCCCTCCTTACTCTACCATCTCAATCACTCTCAAACTCTATTTCTTCTCTCTAATCACAAAGTTGCAAATGAGTTTGGTCAGTCACCAAACCCCCTTTTATTGGGTTTGGTCAGCCACCAACATTTACATTCTTGACCTAATCTATCAATGTTAGTACTTACACATACTAACATCGACAATTTTGCCCTAAGTTTACCAATGTTGGCACTTTCTATTACTGATATTAGCAAATGTAATTGATGTCATCACCATTCCAATAAATTTTTACACCCTAACTTTTCACACTTTACCCATACACTAGGGAAACTAGAGATCACATATATCTCCCCCAACCATGACAAAAACTATTAGATATCACTTAAATATTCACCCCTAATGACTTTGCTTGGAGATCATGAATATCTCCTCACTCATTAACCCTTTTACACTAACCTTGCATTGCTTATCTTGACTGCTTATATTATTCTGCTATAGTTGGCTATTGTGTACACACATGTATATTAGGTGTTGTGGATGGCAACCAAGCTTATCATGTCACCTTAAACTCTTTTATGTTTCTCAGGGGCACTTTCTACCTTGGATACCTAGGACACATTGACCATTAGAGTTATAACTTTGATTATTTCGACCTATCAACTATCACTTACAAGTTGTGCTTAGTTACTTCTATCTAAGTCATCCTAAACCTTTCTTATTCTTAACTTTGTTGAGTATAACTTGTTGTAATATATGCATACAGAGTGATACTCAATTCTCCACCATTCACCCAATTACCTTTTTATCAAATCGGTACTTGATTCTAGTTTTTCCTCCATTGATTCCCATTTTTAGGGGAGATACCTCATCCAATACTTGGAGCATCTAAATCCTATTTTTGTCTTGAAAATTTGTTAAGTATAAATTACAAGACAAAAAGGGGCAAATGTAGACACCAAAACTATGTCACACACATGTGCATAACTCCCTATATTAAAACCCCTTTTTAACCTATTTTTTAATAATAATAATAATAATTAACATTCCTAACCTATACTTTTACCCCTCACACATTTAATTAATTTAAAATACTTAATTAAGATAATTAAAAACCCTATTGCCACCTTACCTGGCCACCTTTCCCTATTAATAATTCTCACCTAATGAGTCACCTCAAGACCTTGTCACCTCATCTTAACTACCTAAGACTTATTCCCACTTCTAAACTAAATTTGTAATCAACTACCTCCTTCCTAACCTCTTATTTTTACCATTTTAGAATTGGTGTCACACTTGGCACAAAGAACAACATAGTAAGGTTTACCTATTCTAGGGCCACTGACATCAGTTAACCCATGACTGATGTTAGTGGGATTGCCAACATTAGCAATATAAGACAAACTCCAACCTAAGGTTCAAGACAATAGAAATTAAGGAAATTCATTCTTACTCACATTCTAGCTCTAGGCATTCTATTTTTGACATCTTGGCTTACTATCATCTTGTGTAAGTCAATCATGATCAACAACTGAGCTCTTGAGGACCAACAACACTTGCTTGTTCTCTCTATTTAGGCATTCAGGTTTAAACTCCCTACTAGGGATCATTAATTTGGGATATATCATTTGGTAACCAAAACTAAGTACATCACTTATCTTATAGGTCTTTTAAAACATTTATTTTTCTATCACTTTATATCTACTGTGCATTATTTTACATACTTTTGACCAAGCCCCCGTGAGGGAGTTACAAAGCTTCCTCACTTGTTTCCCCTTAACTTGACACATCAAACATTTGACCAGATCCACCCAAGCCATAATCTCTCTCTTATAACTCTCCCAACCTCCCATACCTAATCTAAACTATTTCCTAAACCCAAAAAATCCTTTTGTAATCTCGCAGATGATTATTTCCCCTACCAACCTCGGTAGCCTAACCAACATCGGTCACCTTACTACCAACCTTGGTAGTATAACCAATATCGGTCACTCCCCTAGTGATGTTGGTGACTGTGGGTTCCCTAACCTTTACAAAAAGTACCCATACAACTTTTAAAATACAAATAGAGTACATCCCTTGCACCCTATCACTCTCTACTGCATACAGGTTATTAATAATGATAATATTATCTCTCTTTCACTCTCTCTTTACCTCTCTTTTAGTTATTTATTATTATTTTATCTCTCAAAAGTGGACTATCATCTTTAAGTAAGTTTCACACTTCCTAGAACAAGTGCGTAGCTTGGCAGCCCAATCATTTAACTACTAACAAACATCTTGTGGTAGTGCTTTCTTACTTGCAAGGAGTCCTCCCTAGCCAAAGAGGAGTGCTCACAATGTCTGGATATAATATGCAAACCAAATCCAGGTTCATTCTAATCACTTATCCCCATCCTTCTTTCTATTTTCCTTTATACTTAAAATAGAAAAATATTAGCAAAACATTTATGGCATGCCCGATGGGACCCTAGAGTTTTCCTTGGGTTCATTTCTTATTTTAAACATTCATATAGGTTCATTATAGTGAAAACTTCATTTCTTTCACTTCCTCCTTCTCTTTTCCCTTAAAACAAAAAATTCAATATCTTATTTTCTATTTAAAAATCATTAAACTAAAATTTTCTTTCTTTTCTCTTTGCCTCTAAAAGCAATTTGTCATTTTCTTTTACAAGTAAAAATAATAATCTTTTCTTTACTTCTTCTTGCATATACATTAGGATAGTGAAATTCATAATATATTCTTATTTCATCTTTGTTTCCATTCGAATCTAGACATTTTAGATTTGGGTTTAAAACTTATTGTATTTCATAGTTTGCTTGTTGCATATTAACTCACCTAGTTAATTACGAGCATTTTGAATAAATTTTAGTGCACCTATGTTACACAACCAAATCACATTCACATAAACAAACATCTAAACTCACTTGAGAAAAGGCCCATCAGGATTTCATCACTTGGTAGATCACTTTAGCCTACCTGGCTATCCTAATTGGATTTCACCACCAAGGGGAGAATCCACTCCATTCTCTGGCTGAGTATAATCTCTAGATAGAAGGTATATTTTGGCTAAAAGGCCTATCTTAGCTCTAGATTCATAAAGTGCAGAGAGCAAGCTCCTATAACAAGCCACGTACCTTGTCTAACATAGATTTCCTCTTGAGTACCAAAACTAACCTAAAACTAGATCTAGATTGCTTTATAGTACCTTAGATAACCAAATTCTCTTCTCACTATCTGATTAAGGAATAAGCCAAGATGAGACTAAAAATTAATCTCTATGACTTCATAGTTGTTGGATGTATGTTATTTTTCTTCTTTTCTATTGCCTTCTATATTTTGGAGTTGGTAAGGACATTTTCCTATTGATTTACAAAATCAATACTATTTCTAATACTTAGTTTTAATAACATGTTATCTCAAGTTTTTTGAGTGTTCTTCTTTATTACACAGAACTTTTACATCCACTGTTTTACCTAGTTTCAACCTTTGGTTTATTAAAACATCAAATTTTCCCCTCCCAAGATTTCACAATGACTGGCATTGATTAACCCACTAGCATTAGTAAATTTTACCCACATACATCAGTTATTCCACTAACATTGACAAACTTTTCCTACCAACATCATTCAAAAGACTGACATTGATGACTATGTAATTTCATCTACTCAAAACAACAAGCTAAAATAACCCATTTACCTATACTCAATCTTGTTTTTTCCTTATTCAAATTTTAATATAGGGTAGTAATATTATTTAAACTTCCTCTTACATGGTATTAACATGAGCTCAAACTAAAGTTATTATCGATTACATAAACTGGCAACCACTTCCACCTTCCTCTCTCACTTCTGATTCTATCATGGAGCATACTTCAGATATAGATCATACTCCCAACCTTAACCAAATTCCCATTGTGCCTAAGGAAAATCAAGATTTTGCTAAATTTCTTGATCGTAATGTGGCAACCCTTCAGCATTACCTTGTTATGAGCCAAACTCAAAATTCTTTGGGTGACCCAATCTATGGTATGCCAACCTCTCTAATGGAGATAACCTCAGTTTTAGTTGCCTCCACTATTTTTCCTATGGTTATCCAAACCACCACTTTGATGAGTAAGCCAACTATAAACAATTTTCAAAGTGTAGCATCTCTAACTACCCAATCCCACCTAAACCTTGATGTAACTTCACTACTTTCACAACCACAACCAGTTCAACCAAGTTACACCCCATTCTAGAATTTAGTGGTACTAATTCCATCTACCCTCACACTTATAATTTACTGAGTTACAACTCACCCTTCATCCAATCTAACCATACCAATAATCTAAATTGCAATACCAATAACCAACCAAGGCATAGTCTCTAACCCAATGGGACAATCCCTTTTTCTTTCCACACCCTAGCCTATGACTCATTATCCTTATGTTACTCCAACACAACCTCAGCAAGCTATGTCATATGCTCCCTCTACTTCCTATCAGCTTCCCTATAACTTAGAAGGTATTCCACAAAATAATCCTCCTCTAAACCTCATTAAGATTCTGATGGACAAAATGTCTAATCTAGAGACATCCATTTTTGATTCAAAGAATGTGTTATCTTATGTTCATATATGCAATGAACCAATCTATCCTTCTATGCCTATTCACCCTTATCCAAGCCAATGGGAACTCCCTAAATTTACTCATTTTTAGAGTAAAGAGGGCCCATAATAGCACTTACAAGCATTTATACATGCTTGTTATTTAATAGGGCATGATGATGCATTACTACTTCACACTTTCCCTATGTCTCTTTTAGGTGCTACCTTGGATTGGTATAGCTCTATTCCTCAGCACTCCCTTTTATCATTTACCCAACTCACACAAATATTCTTATCCCATTTCTCTATTAACATTTCTAGGAAGGTTTCTATAATAGAACTTTATTCTATTAGATAATTTGATGAGGAGTCTATTGCAGATTTTGTCACCCATTAGAGAAGCTTGATCAATCAACTCTCCTTCTCCTTACCCCAACTTGAGCTTATTTTTCTCTTCTCAGTGGCATGTGCTAATCACATCTCATCTACACTCTGGGTACAAACTTTCCACACATTTGATTAGGCCTTTATAATGGCACAAAAACTTGAGGTTCACGCTATATATGAAGGCAAAGTCAAGTTGTGCAATAAGAACCCAAATTCTAAGTCAAATGACTCCTCTAAAAATTCTCCCTCTAACCAAAAATCTAAAGGCTCCACCAATGTGGTGGTCATTAGGTCAACTTCTTC
Source organism: Torreya grandis (assembly GCA_037957365.1). NCBI lineage: Eukaryota > Viridiplantae > Streptophyta > Pinopsida > Cupressales > Taxaceae > Torreya > Torreya grandis. Next base: position 1,507,519 of record JARHVA010003698.1, on the reverse strand, counting down.
CATAACCATAAACCAATCAAATTCTTTGACTTCTCAAAATTTGACCAAGTAATTCCAACAACAGTATGAACAAATACAATACACTCCCATTAAGGAGTCATATACATCCATCTTGTAGAAGCTATTGTAACAAGGTTTCATAACCCTTCCTCATATCAAACCTCTTATATAGTTCAACCCTTCCCATCCTATCCTAACTTGGTATAAAGAAGATGAGTTTTGCGGTTACCATCAAGTTAAAGGCCACAATTCTAATAAATGTAAGACAATCAATACCATTGTTCAAGATATGCTTGATAGAGGTAATCTCATCTTGGATAATCCTAATTCACCCCCTAATCAAACTATGGATGTGTTCAAACACCCTTTTCCTAACCATTCATTGAATTAAAATATTTTCCAATCCATAACTAACTTAGGTGATCATAATATCCATACGGTTAATATAGTTTTTATTTTACCTTTAGTTCAACCTTCCCCTTAATAAGAGACATACATTTCATCAACTCCTTCCCCACATTCAGTAGCATCCATTTCACCTATTCTTCTTCTTTAGGTAGAAGAGCCTATTTCACCTATTCCACTCCCTTGAGAGGAAAAGCCTCCTTTAAAACTCCTTTTGCCATCTAAGGACCCTGTAATGCCAATTTCATTTGCACCAATATTACCTATCCTCTTACCACTTGAAGACCACACCTTACTTATTCCTCAACCACATATTGAAGGGAACATCATTCCTGCATTATACCCTTATAAGGAGCCTTCTTTGCCTACTTCTCCTCCACCTATAGAGAGTAGTACCCCACCCACTCTACCTTTACACTTAGAGGAGTCAGTATTATCTACTCCCATACTAGATGAGATACCTATTGTGCCTACTCTAATTATACCACTCTTACCCCTTGTTTTACCTATGGAGGATCATACTTTACCCATTCCTCACCCACATATTAAGGGAGCCATAATACCTATGCTTTACCCTCTTGAGTAACCTTCTTCACCTACCTCAACTCCACCCATGGCAAACCATCTCTCTTCTCCTTTCTCTGTCGAAGAGGACCCCATTGTGGTTCTTTCTCATCTTTTGCCCAAATTATTAGAAACCAATAATATCCCTCTTTCCCAAACACCGTATCCTTCTAAAGACACAACTATAAGGCCTATGTCAACTTCGTCTAAACCTTTCTTGCATTTGGTGAAAAGTCTAGAATTTCTTGACTCCATGAAGCTATACCATGCAACATTTTAGGACCAGCTTATAACTCCTTATCCGACACAATGAATGTCAACCTTTACCACCAATCCCCTTATTACCCTTTACCCCAAGGTCTTTGATAAAGCTAGAGCTTCTTCACCAAAATCACTTAAAGTTTAGTCATCTATGTTAGAACCCTCACCCTTATAGGAATCTACCCCATTAAAGTAGATCAAGCCCTTAGGTGTACACCCCATTTCTAATTTAATTCATCCATAGGTGAAATTAGATTTAACTCCTCAATCACAAGTTAGAGTTTCATAGCCTAAATTATAGAAAACTTTTAAGCCCCCTAGATCTTGTTGATCCCTTATTCAACCCTCAACTTTACCTTCCATTTTAGGACCACACCCCTCTACCTTAGTTGGAATATTTCCTAACCAAGTAAAACATAAGATTAATCTACCTTCACTCCTACCTTTGGCATTTGTTAGAACTCTCACATCTAACACTAAGAAAGTGACAGTAAAACATGTAACTCCACTATCACCAAACAAGGTACCATGTAAAATTGCCTTTTCAGCACTAAAACACAAGAAAGTGTCCACTCTTGTTAGCACAACAAGTGTGAGCCCACCTGTAGGCTCTCAAAGCTTTTTCCTGCATCAGCTATTGCAATCTTCTATAATAACTCTTCCTCCCATTAAGCCTTATAGTCCTCTTAGAATGAAGCCATATTGGTTTAATGATACACAAGTGTGTTTATACCATCATTCACCTAGACAAGTGTGTTTATATCATCCTTATTTCTATTTTCCTTTAGACTTAAAATAGATAAAATTTAGTGAAATAACCCTAACTATAGGGAACTCAACAAATACACTATCAAAGATAAGTTTCCTAGTCTTGTCATTGATGATTTTCTAAATGAATTAAATGGGGATCTTTATTTTACCAAGTTAGATCTATGTTCTGGGTATCATCAAATCCAAATCCATGATGAAGACATACCCAAAACTACTTTTAGGACTCATAAGGGATATTATGAGTTTTTTTTATGCCTTTTGGGATAAAAAATACACCATCTACCTTTCAAAGTTTGATGAATACTATTTTTAGGCCATTTTTGAGGAAATTTGTTCTAGTATTTTTTTATGATATCCTCAATTATAGTAAAAATTGGGAAGACCATTTACACCATGTTAAATAGGTACTCCCAATTTTGTAACAACATCAGTTGTATGCTAAACCTTCCAAATGTACTTTTGGAGCTTATGAGGCTGAGTATTTGGGTCATCTGAGTTCACATACAAGAGTAAAAGTGGATCCTAAAAAAATTCAAGCAATGGTAGACTGGTCGATTCCTAAGACACTCAAGCAACTAAGGGGATTTCTAGGGATAACTAGTTACTATCGCATATTTGTCAAAAATCATGATAACATTGCATCCTCACTCACATCTTTGTTGAATAAAAACTCCTTTGAATGGATTGATACAACTACTAGGGCATTTCAACAATTGAGATTAGTGATATACATGACTCCAATGTTGGCTACTCCTAATTTTTTTAAGACTCTTATGGTTGAATGTAATGCATCTGGGTATGATATGGGTGTTATACTCATGTAATAAGGTAGACCACTTGTATTTGAAAGCTATCAAATGAAGGTTAAAAATTAGGAAAAGCCCATTTATGAGAAGGAAATGATGGCCATTTTGTATGCAGTCAAACAATGGAGGCCTTAATTGATGGTTCATCACTTTCAAGTAAAGATTGATCTTGACAGTCTAAAATATTTTTTAGAACAAAGGTTATCATCTAAAGAACAACAAAAATGGGTAACTAATATGTTAGGCTATGATTTTGAAATAGTCTACAAGAAAGGCAAGACAATATAGTGGCAAATGCACTATCTACGAAGGATGAATTAGTTGAGGCATTGTTATATGCTATGACCATTCTTCAGGTAAATTAGCTAGAGGAACCACAATCAAAATGGGATAAGGATAGTGTTACCCATGATTTTATTCAAAATCTTTAGCAAGGTTTGGGTGGATTTGAAAAATTCACATAGAAGGGTGATGCATTATGGTATAAAGATAGATTATACCTATGTAAGAATTCTCTTCTTAAACAAAAAATCCTTCATGAAACTTCATACAACTCCACTTGGGGGTCATTCAAGATTTTTGAAAACCTATCATAGAATCAAGTAGGATTTAATTTGGGAAGAACTCAAGGGGGATGTCTAGAAATATGTGGTTGAATGTATGATCTATCAACAAAATAAAGGAAAAATCATCAAAACCCTAGGTCTTTTTCATCCTTTATCCATCCCTAGCTAACATTGGGAAGAAGTTTCTATGGATTTCATTATAGGGTTACCAAGATTTGATGGTCAAAATTTTATCATGATTATGGTAGATCATCTCAGTAAGTATGCACATTTTTGTTTTTTATCATAACCATTTGTTGCTAATATAGTAGCTTCTTCTTTTTTCAATACAATTTAAAAATTGCATGGTACCCCTAAGATCATTATTAGTGATAGAGATCTCATCTACACTAGTAATTTTTGGACTGTGTTATTTTCATGTTTGGTCACTTAGTTGGCTCATAGTTTATCCTATCATCCTTAATTAGATGGAAAAACTAAGGTAGTCAAAAAATGTCTAGAAGGATAGCTCCATTATTTTTTTTAATAGCCAGGATAAATAGGTTCATTGGTTAGCACTTGTTGAATGGTGGTATTATACTTATGTTCATAGTTCTTCCAAAATGTCTCCATTTTTATCACTATATGGATATCACCCTCCATCCATAAAATCAACCTTGAATTTCCATCCTAAGGTTCATGTAGTTGAATAACATATTCACCATCAACAGGAGGTCCTCACCAATTTGAATGAAAATTTAACCATGGCCCAAAATCACATGAAACAGTAGGTAGATCAACATAAGAGTGAGAGGAACTTTGACATTGGTTATGGAATCTTTGATCACTTATATCCATATAAGTAGATGTTCTTAAAGCAAAAAAAAAAAGGATAAAAAGTTATCCCCTAAGTATTATGTGCCTTATCAAATCTTGCAAAAAAATTATAATATGGCGTACAAGTTAGAGTTTTCTTCCTCCACTTGCATACATCTAGTATTTCATGTATCATGCATGAATAAATTCATTGGACATAAATTTAATACCCAAACTAAGTTACCAGAATCGGATGAGGAAGGAAGAGTTATTCTTGATCCTGAGGCAATCCTTCAAATGCGCACTAAGTAGTTACAGTCTCAAGCGATTAAGGAGTACCTAATCAAATGGAAGAATATGCCCTATGAAAATTATACTTGGGAGGATTAAATACTTTGTACAACAACATCTAGAGTTGACTCAACACTAAGGACAATTTGTTTTTAAGGGGAGGGGCATGTTATGTCCTTAACCTTTGGCATGTCTTGGGATATGTGTGGCTAACTTGTGGTTTGCATACATCTTTTATATTCTTGTTACATTTCTCTATGTTCTTGGTTAAGTTGGCCTATACAATAACCATGGATAATTAGACTATATATAGGAGGTAGTTATTATTCATTGAGGATCATGTTAAGTATTATTCTCTTAGTACATTATTGTGGAGGTTTCCCCCTTGAATTGGCTTTGCTATATTATCCAGTATTATGCTCTGTTGTCAATTATTGCTATGTGATCTCTCATATTTGCTTATTTTATAAAATATAAAATCATTCTATATGAACATATAATTAATTTCATAACATAGAGTTTGTTTTGTAATTTTTTTAAGTCCACTAAGCATGATGAAAAAAATTGTCAATAATTGCAAGAGTTGAAGGAAGATATTAATAAGAATGTCTTCACAATTGCAACACAACAAATACCAACTAAAAATTAGGAAATTCTAGGACTATAAGTGGAGATGACAAATGTAACTCAAGGTAGTCCCAAATGGATTCCTTTGTTTCCCCAATATCAACCACAGGGTCTAGCAAGCTAGAATAATACATCATCTCCATCATATCAATATTTTGGTTAGTATCAGCAACTATGGACCAATATGAATATCTAGAAGTGACAGTCAAATTAGGCTTTGAGTTCCCCTCAACACCAATATGGGGGTAATGATGCATAGCAAAACCAATAAGGAGGGTATGTTAGAAAGTAGACACAAGGTTGGGGGTACCAAAAAAATAGAGGTGTATATAGAGGAGGTTATAAGGGAGGATATCTAGGGGATATCAAGGAGGTCATAACAATGATATCAACAAACTTGACAACCTATTCGATTTTATTTATGTGAATCATATAATCACTATGCAAGGAATTACCCTACCAATTTGCAAAGATAAATCTATAGCGTATGTTATAGAGTTGAAGGCCAACATCAAATGAAAGATTGTATAGTGGTTGAGAAATAAAGGAGAGGCCAGTGTTCAATGTAAACATAATCAATGTGAAACTATAGGAGAATGCATTTATGTAAACAATCACCAGGTAATAAAGATAAAAATAAAGATTACTAACATAAAAAAATGCCATAGGATCAGAGGATTAGAAAAGTATAGTAGGACAAATATCCTGATCCTACTGATAAAAATAATTTGATGTAGAAAGTTTTGTAGGTTTTGAAAGATATCCAACAACAACCAGATTTTAAAGGTGATAATACATCAATTGATGCTCAAATGTATGAATAAATTATAAGAATCATGAGACAAGATGGTGTTATGACTACCCTGGTAAAACTAATGAAGATACTCATCACCCTACGTAATGAATATATTTCACATAACATCACTAATATCCTATATAATATTCTAAAGTACATATAATGATGTCAATAGTATCTTGATAAAGTAGTATGGGTATGTTAAGACTAAGAAACTTTAAGATGTTGATTCTCATATGGACATTGAGCTGGCCAGATATGAGATTATAAATGCAATGTTTATTTTGATAGCACAATCCATATGATTTTATGATCAAATTGGGAAGCCATTGATTGATTGACCTTGAGCTATAGTCTAGTTCCTCTTAGTCTATAAGATTATGGTAGGGTGGATCCCATTATAATGATAAAGGATGTTGAGATTAAACTATCCAATCTAAGTCTATGAAGAGATTTTGAGTTCATTTATATGGAGACAATAGAGACCTTATATCCTACCTTAATCAGTAATAAATGGGCCTATAATGGCCAAATTACCATTAACACTATGTGCAATCAATTAGAGGTGCATTAATGGGATAAGATAGTGGTCATACCCATTAATATGTATGATCAAAATTCATATATCATCCCAAAAGAGCTAGAGTTCCCTTATGCGTATGGGGATAATAGTTGGTTTAAGGTCAAGACAGATGAAAGGAAAATTTATTTGTAACTTATAGAGTATTAATCTTGGAAATTGTATACTACATAGTAGGAAGAGTGACTGGTATACAAGCTTATTCTAACAAAATATCCAACCAAGCAGGTTTGGATAAAATAATGTGTTTCTCTATCATTATGCTCTCCAAAAAAATATAAAGTATACTTATATATAATATAGGTTTAACAATGATTTATTACATAGAACCTACTCCAAAGGGTGTTCTACCTTGGGAAATAACAACATCCATAAGTGGTGACTCAGATACTCATATATTGAACTAGGCTCAGATAGATCATGAGATATGGACTTTGTGCATAATTTTCACTATTAAATGTTAGATACCTCAATACTTTATGACAAAATACCTTAATATAGTCATATTGAGGCTCAAACACCATGTGTCATAAGTGGATCAATGAGTTAACACACTCAACTATGCACTAAAATGGACTATTGTAACTTGGTGGGTAATGCACATAAATCCAAAAATTCATTAGGAAGAAGCATGTGAATTTTTATGTAAAATATTCTAGCTATCAACTACTATGAAATTAGAATTTTCTTTATTATAATAAGGTCAATGCCCTGAGTTGAACATTCATCAGTATGTGGATATATGGACTACATAGGAAGTAGATCCAAGGTACTGGGTGCACATTTTAAGTCATACATTAGCACCACTATGAATGACCTAGCATATACACTAAGAGAATAGGAGAGAGACCAAACATTGAGTGAAAGTGTAGTAATACTTCATTCAAACTTTTGTGTTTGAATATGATAATCCATTGGTGCATAATTACTTATAGAAACTCAAAATATTTTTATATCATGGATAAGCATAAGAGTTGGCAATTATAGTTGAATCATTATCATAGTAGGAATTAATGCAAGATTTGAACTTGTTAATACACAATTATAAGTTTATTCAACAATAATAATCTCTTGTTAAGCCACATAATATAATAACATATGAACTAACAGAGTCCAATGATAGTGGTAGAGATCTAGATCTAGTAGGTTTATTTGAACTAGAGTGTGAAGTTAGACCAAAACTAGTTCAAAGCATAGAATAAACTAAATAAGAAAGACTACACAACATAAAAATTCCAAAATGAGAAGGTAATCACATCTTACAATAATCTCCACCCAGTAGATCCAACAAAGTATATCAAGAACCCTTGAAAAAGACTGAGGGAAACATTGGAATAGAGGAGCTACCTAAGCTTATGATTGTGGGTGACTAATGGGTACAAGAATAAATCTCAAAAGCTTTTAAATTACTTTGAGACTATCATGATGTATTTCCAACCACATTTTTTGAAGTAAAAGGTGTGGATCCATCCTTGGGGGAGATGCATACAGAATTGAAATAGTGCACTCAACCCATCAAAAAGTGTCCATATAGACTCAATCCTAATATGAAGATCAAATTAAAATCCAAACTAGATCAAATTTAATAAGATAAAATTATTTATCTATTTAAAAAATTAGAATGGGTAAGCCATATAGTTGTGCAACTAAATAAGATAGGTAGTTTGTGGAGATTACCATGCACTCAATGATGCCTACATCAGTGACCCATTTCAAATACCATTCATAGATGAATCCCTTAAATTTATCATAGTGAATGAAGTGTACTCATTCATAGATGTATTTATTGGGTACCATCATATTCTGATTGCAAAGGAGGATCAGGATAAGACTTCATAATTGAATGGGTAGCATTCATATATAAGGTAATCACCTTTGGCCTAAAGAATGCACTGACAATGTTTTTTAGGGATATAGTAAATGCATTCAAATATTTAATTCATGACTTATATAATTTTATTTGGATGATTGGGTTGTTTTCTCTTTGTTTAAATAACATCTTTCAAAGTTTTGATTAATGATAGAATGGTGTCACACTTTGCGCATTTATTTGAATTTAAAAAAGTGTTTATTATTTACACCTTTTGGTGTTGTGCTAGGCCATGTCATATGTATTGATAGTATTTTTGTTGATCTAGATAATATTTTTTTGATAGTAGGGATGCTACCTCTAACTAAATTTATATAATTTCACACATTTCTTGGTCATATGGGATATTATAGGAAGTTTATAAAAGGGTATGCAACCATATTAGTGATAATGGATAAACTATTGCATAAAGATACAAGGTTTTAGTGGATATTAGAATACCAATAAACATTCATTGAACTAAAATAAAGGTTGGTAACAACACTAATTCTAGTTTTTCCTAAATCGAATAAGATATTCTATGTACATGTGGATGCTTTTGGTACTATAGTAGGAGTTAGCTTAGTGTGGCTAGGTGAAGGTGGGTTGGATCATCCCATATATTTAAGTAGTAAAAAGCTATCAAATATATAAAATAAATATATAACTACATAGAGAGTCATTAGTTATGGTGTTTATGGATCATTAGGTATTGTGTTGCCTGGTTAACAAACCAATGTTAGGAGGATGGATATCTTGATGGCTTATGTTGTTTCAATAATTTCAATTCCACATTAATGTCAAGTAAAGCTAAGAAAATGTGGGGCTAGATCATCTGAGTAGGTTACATAATGGGAAGGATCTAGAAGAAATATAATATGAATCCCCATATGTGTACTTATTCAAGTCTAATGCAATCCGAAATAATATGGAAGATATTGCAAACTTCTTAGAGTAAGGAAATTTTATTGCATACTATATGGAATGGGATAAAACAATGATCACCCAAGCTATACCATATGTTAAGCATGGGATATATCTTTTACTTAATCAAATTACTTTTTCTTTAACCACTTAATCATAAATTCAAGATATGTAATAAAACCGAAAGCAATAACATGCACCACATGAGAGAGAGAGAGAGAGCATATTTTACGTGGAAACCCAAAGTGGGAAAAACCACAGAGACCAATCTCAAGTATATAAATGAGCACGAACTCAATTTACAAAGTTTGAAAGCACCAAATTGTAGGAGCACCAACCCCTTTATTGAGCACCAACATAGAAATGATTTGTGAGCACCCACCCATAGGAGCACCAACCCCTCTTGTGTATAAAACACCACTATCTCTCAATGTTGCTTTCTCAAAAAATGATATCACACTACTAAATATCTTATCTTTTCTTTACTCTCCTCTGATCTTCTTATCTAGATAAAATAATTTGCTTCTATATTTATAAATGGCTTCCCAAGCCTTTATTTATAACTTTCCAAATGACCTTTGGCATTCACCCTTTGAGACCTTTCAATTCACATAGAAAATGGTGCCAAACTTACATGACCCTTCAAATCCTTTCTTTGTCTTTACCTGGTGACTCTTTAAATTCCTCAAGGTGACCCTTCATGGTAAAATGCATCCTTTCCCTCTTTTGTCTTTAGTGATGACTCTTTAGATTCCTCAAGGTGACCCTTCATGGATAAATGCATCATTTTCTTCTTTTGTCTTTAGTGATGACTCTTTAACTTCCTCATGGGACCTCTTTTGTCTTTATGCAACCAAAAATATATTTGTTAATATTTAATTAATACTACCACACTTTTAGCCAAGATATAAACATTAAAAACACCTTTAGACATTAAATGCTAATTTGACATCAATGACAATATTTCCAACACCATATAGACTTATCAATGGGTTTTTATATAAGATGGGTAGAGATGATGTGTTACGTAGAGTATCACTAGAGTATAAACAACCATAAATTCTTCAAAAAAATTGATAAAGGGCACCATGGACACAGGAGATACATAATTCAAATCAAAAGGCATGGCATGATTACAACTTATGATCTAAACAATTCTATACATGGCAAGCAGTATTACTATATGATAGCAGGTTTAAGACATTCTTGGTAAAATTGTACATTAGATAAAAATAACCCTATATTATACATGAAGTTTCATTATATGGTATAATAGTGTTAGAATATATACAAGGAACCATACTACCAAGATAAATAAATAGTTATAGGCTTAAGCCTTACCACCTTTAACCTCTATCAATATGTAAATAACATGAGTGGGTGTTGAGTAGTACCATGTAGTTAGGTTTTTGTTTAATATTTTTTGTTTTTTTAAGGTTGTGTATTTTTACAGTGTAATCTTTGCATCGTAACACATCATAACTAGCAAGGACTAGTTACAGTCATAAGGTGTGATCAAATTCTAGAGATAGTATAAGGATAGCTATCACTAACTACCAAAGATCATAAAATAAGTATATAAAGGTAGCAATGATAAGATAATATGATGAAAGGATGAATAATGGTCATTCAATATCATTAATGACAAGGAACTTAGTAGATTGCATTATTCCCGAGGTGGATTGCATGTCCAATTGATAAATGGTGTCATAAAATAAATAGGGTAGATGAAAAAATATCACATCACATCAAATAACTACCAAGGGATCAATCAATAATTATAGATTAGAAAGGGTCACTATGAAATCAAATTACACCAAGTAAGATTAAATATGGGAAGGAAAACTCATGCACAACTATTCAATTCATTTAAAGTAGTTAGTGAGACATATTTGAATGCCAAAAGCTATATAAGAATGGGCATGGGCAACACATAGATATTACACACTTCCAACAATAAGCAAATTTTGTGATCTACTTTCCAAACATCTTCAAGCACACAAATTGTGTAGTAGAACTTGAGCAAGCAATGTAACTCTTCATATTAGGTAGAAACTATAATGATGAAGCAAGGTTTACTATTAATCCCACTTATAGATGCACAAAAGGAGGATATGGGAATTTATTTAGGTATATGATAAACTAAATATGATGACCCTAACCCTTTCAACTTCATGGATCAAGTGAAAGAAATTTTATTTGCTCTTGGGCCTCAAAATCCTACACAAGATAGAGCCCTAGTGCTCCCACATCTATTGCAAAGTTCAAACATGGAAATTTTGATCAAGTTGCCCACATTTGGTCAACTAGATTGGGTCATGCTTACCCTCCTAAGTAGATATAACCAAAGGTCTATTTATTTGTCCTAAGATGTTATAATTTATATTAATGCCAAAGCTATCGTATGAGCTACATGTCTCTCAAATGATAGGAAATCCATCAATGCATAAAAGACCATTTATCTTCCCATTCATTTACACATTAGGTATTGAGTCCATAACAAATGCTTTAATGAACATTTTATTCTAATTCATCACAAAGACATTTTGGCAGACAATAAAGTAGGCTAAGTAGGAAATAAAAAGGGTCATCAATATCACATATCACATATTACATGATACACCTATGCAAATATTTCAATTAGTATAAGTTTTTGGCATTACATTTAAATACTAATATTGATAAGGTACTTTTAGGTAATTCACAGACTTTTCAATATAAATTTTAGGTCTTACTTTTGTGTTTTATGCATTGGAAATCCCTATACAGACCCATTGATGTCACTACATATTTTTTGGCCTACCATCACCTTCATAAACATCACATGGACAAGAATAGGGAAATATTATGAACAATTAGGTAGATTTAATTCATGTTGAATTGATTTCCTAACCTTAATCAATTTTCACCCTTGAATCCCTTAGGATGTCATGCAATATTTAGGGCAGTATGCATTAGTAATAAAACTGCACAATAGGGTACAAATCAAAGTGTATGAACTAGTAACTCCAATTATGATTGCAATGCCATTTTATATCACAATGCTAGATTTGAAAGAAGAAGTGTAGAGGTATATATCTTTAGCTACAATTTCCATGTAACCCTTATAATCTATTCCTTTATAAAAATAATAACCAATGCCAAAATAAGCACAAGCACAACCACAAACCCCATCACAAACATCAACAACCTAGTCATAGCAAGATAAAGGCAAAATAAAGGAACCTACATGGTGAGCCTCGCCATCACCACTAAATAAAAGGATGCATCACACAAATTCATGGTTTTAAAAGCCAAATGTCCCAAGGATAGTAGGTGAGTGTGACCTATTAGAACTAGGAGTGGACAATCAAGAAGTCTTGAAGACTATGTTGGAAGACATCAACAATGATGTATATGAAGGAATAAGAAAAATAATTATTTTTTTGGAAAGTAGTACACACATTCCATGTGTGTAATCAGGTAAGGAAAGATCTTTGGGTCGATATTAATCAACCCCCATCCTCTATTATTATTTATACCATAGGTCAAGAAGAAACACAACATAAGTTGGTGGATAAAATATTTCAAGTAGACCCAACTATAAGATCATCCATTATGAAAATGGTTGATGTACCAAAATAGGAAATCCAAACACAACCATTGATGTACAAACCACACACACACCCATCTTCCTGACCATCTAAAATTGTAAAGAAAAAATGGTGTCTTTTAGGGAGCTAACAGTTATGAGTAGTGAAAAACCATCATAAGTAACATAATAATGACCTCCAACTTAGGCTATAAAGAATTAAAAATAGATTCTCACTCCTCTAGCCACATCTAATAAAAATAGATTTGTGTGTAAAGGTATGATTAAGGAATCATAATCTTCTAAAGAGACTAAATTAGCTATTGAACTTGACATCCCTAAAGTTAGGGAGGATCCTCAAGAAATAATTATGCCAGAACTAGCATCTAAATAGGAAATTGCATAGTAAACATAGGATCCAAATGATGCATAGAAGAAATAAGAGAGGAAGCAAAAAAGGAAGAGGAGATGTGCAAGAACAAAGAATACAAAGAGAAAACAACTGCACATGAGGTGTAATGCAAATAATAAGAATCTACATGTGAATAATAACAAAAAAATAAGCTATAGAGGAAAAGTGCCTAAATCACATTGAAGAAGTAGAGGCTGCAAAAAATTAAGCTAAAGAAGTAGAGGCTTTGAAGAAGCAGGCTGAGGAAGTAGAGGTTACAAAGAAGTAGGTAGAATAAGTGAAGATAAATAAGAAGCAGTAAGAGTAATCACAAATAAAATAACAAAAACTACATGGTGCACAATGAAATAAACATGAAAAAGAGGAAAAATCTAGGTCTTAGGCCAAACAAAAGGACAAATACAAAAAATTAGCTACCAAGTAAGTAGCTAGAGATAAAGCTAAGGCTGAGAAGGAGTGCAAAAAATAAGAGCAAGTCAAACATGTAGTTGAATCCTAAGTAACTAAGGATAAATCCAAGGCTAAAGATAAGTTGAATGTTTTTGATGTGGGTCTTGTAGACACCCCTAGATTTAATGAGGTAGGTTATAATGTTTTAGGATCTCAATGGAGGTAAACTCCTCTCCAGGGCATGAGTTGCAGGTATGGGTTCAATAACTAGGTGGTGTAATAGCAGGCTGAGCATGCAATTTTTTAACCAAGTGTGCATGAATAAAACCTAAAATAAAATTAAAATATAGTTGATTTGGATGGACCTTATTCTAAAGTAGTAGATTTTAATCAAAGAAACTCCAAAAAAAGAGGGAAAGGTAGGGCATAACAAGAAGCTCTATGATTCAAAGAATAATTACTTTCTAGTCGGTCCCTTTATGGACAAATTTTCTAATACAAATGCTTGAAAATAATATCTATTGCACACTCACATGCAAACACAATAAGAGGATCTGGGGAAGCACTAATATAGTAAACTCTAGGATCTCAACTAAATGTTGTTACCATTATATTTGTTGTTTTACACCCTTATTCAACATATTATAGCTCAGTTCAGAGAGGTATCTAAGGTAGCTATGGATCACACCTAGAAGGCTTTACCAAATAAAAAACTTATGCACACTTAGAGAATTGAAATAATATACCTAATTTCATAAAGTCAATTATACTTGATAATTCTCAAATAACTATTGCACATCTTAAATCAGCACATATCAATAATAACAATAAGGAATCATCATTAGCTTTTGCATAGTTCAAATTTTTGAATAAAAAAACAAAAATACAAAAATACAAATAATTATATAGAATTAGAATGGATAAACATCAACATAATTTCATGACAATCAAAATATTTCTTTTTGTATTGATACTTGTCCAACCCTTTGAAAAGATGGATTTACATGTATACATAGATTTGGGGAGGAGATGCCTTATCCCTCAAATACATGAAAAATTCTAAGTTACATGTCTATAATTAGAAAATGATTTCTAATTGATGCAAAGCCTACATGTACAAATACAGTTGATCATAATTGTATTTCCAAAATAAATTAACTCATATAGTGCAATGTAATGTGTGCATGCTTTACAAAGTCTTTTTCTTATTTTTACATGCATATAACATAAATAAATAGACTTCAATTGTGTCTGTCAACTCTTCATGCATGGTTTAGTTAAGGTTGATGGTTGCATGGTTGAGCTTGAAGTAGTAGGAGGAATAAGAGTGGTTGACTAAGTTGAACTAGATGGTGGGGCCATAGGCACCTTTTTATTTGCTTCCAACTCTTAGCAATATTTGAAACTAACCCCATGCTAAAACCTAATGATTTCCATGTTCAAAAGAGGTAACTGATGTATCTTGTTTTCTTGCACCGTTAATCATGCATGTTCAACCTTGGTGGTTCTAAAATCCACCCAAAAAATATTTAATTCTATAACCTTTTTCTTCATAGAATTGAGTTTTGATTAAATTTATTCCAACTCCAGCCCTTGAATATTTTACTTGAAATTAGAAGAATCTTATTGAAGCAACTAGTTAAAATTGGCTCTAATTATTAACTACCTGTAGAGTTTTTAGCTTGGGAAAGTTTCATCTCATCCAAAATATATAAAATTAGTTTCTCATGTTCTGTAAACTTTGGTATTAATACCTCTACACTAAAAACCTAATCTCAACCCTCTTTAATTTGGATGAAAACCAAATTGAGGGCATTGGATGCCTTCAATGGTGTCATCAAGTTTGAATGGCTATAAGCCTTATTGGTTGTATACAAAAAAATAAATTTCAATTTGTTTTCATCTTCATTAAAATAATTAAACAATTTAAATGTTTCAATAATATGAAGAGCTAATTTGGCTCTCATTGAAACAATAACATCGAGGGAATTTTATAATCTAAGGGTCATGTTCTGAACATCATTTTCAATTTCCACAAGGACATGAACAACTTGTTGTTGTTCCCTTGCCTATTCTAGCTCTTTTTATATCTCCCTCATAGCCTATTCAATACCCTCATGAAGCTCTATCAAAGCTTATACTTGAGTCTTAAAGTAGGACTTGAAATATTCTTTATTAGGGGTCTCACCCAGCCTTTTATTTTTCTTCTTTGACAAAGAGAAGACATCTTGTATCTCTTATAAAACTATGCCCCTACTAGAATCATCCGCGATCTTCCTATTTTTGACTCTTTGGATGGTAATTGTAGATTGTTCAAAGATGTAACTTACCAAAGTAATCTCTATTATTATTATATTAGGCCTTTGGGAGGCCTAGGCTTCTATGTTAGTAGCCTATTAAGGAATCACCAGCTGAGTGGAGTCAATTAGGTGAGTGTCCTCAACCGTAGTCTCATCCATAAGATCCCTTGAAGATTAATTCAAATATTCTACCTATAAGGGGTCTGGTAATGATGTTTAAATGATCTTAGACCAACCAATACCACTAAACTGAGACATTAGATGGACTATATACATTGTCTTCTTCTTCTAGTTTTCTTCATTAAAATAACAAAAGTAGATTGGGTAGAACTTGAACAAGGCATTGGTAATTATAATTGAGTGGAGGAAACATGTAACTAGGCACTTATCATAACTCATTTATTTTCTTAAAATGAACTTTTTTAGTCTTGGGAGCAAAAGGGTAATGGTAATTTGAGTGTCAATAGTGTAAGTGGAGGCAATAGGTGTTGGGTAAATAAACCCAACACTAGAAACAACTAGAACTATAGAAACTAAGGGATTGGTTGAAACAACAAAACTTTTTGATAATGAAAGAATAATATAAATAATTGGGATGGTGAAAACTAAACTAATGCTAAAAACACTAGAAGCTAATGAAATAATATTAGTAGAATAAATAGTAAAAAGTAAAGGGATGGAAAAAATAATAGGGATTGAGGTAGTTGAAAGAGCACCTTCCTTACCTAACCTGCCACTCTCATGAAGTGGTTCTTTTACCTTAAATCCCTAGAGATTTAGGACTTTGGCCTCTTTTATTTATTCATCCTCAAACTCCATTTGGATGGACTCTTGTCTAAGGTCCATTGGTGCTTCCTAAAATGGAGCTTCAATAATTACCTCTGTAGGGGTTCCATGAACTCTAGGCTTTCTTCTATAACAAATTATGGTTTTTCTAGTCTATAGGAAAGTGTATTGAGTGGAAGAATAAGCAACATCTAAAATTATTCCAACTAGACTTGAGTAAGTTACAGGAAGGTCTTCTTCATCATCATCAAAAAAATCAATACAAACTGGCTCCTCTTATCCTCTGGGACCACTAGTAAAAGTTGTAAGTTCTTCCACTTCTTGCTCTTTATTTATGACCCTCATTACAAGTGGTGGTATATGAGATGGTTCTCCAAGTAATGCACCACTAGATACCATTAGAATTTACTCCACACCCTATTTTTTATTTAAAACTATCAAAATAGGAGGCAGTGTTTGAGATGGTCCTCCTTGACCTAATGGTTGTTATTGAGGCCAATAATTCTATAAGTCTATTGTTGCCCATCCACATAGTTGTGTAAGCCTAATGGATGGTTTTTCAATTGTTAAATTAGGTTCTCCTTGAATAATTCTCAATATTTCCTCCATCAAACTAGTTGTCTTTGCCCACTTTATAACTTCATCGTCATCTTTTGCATTAAAAAATATGAAATCATGGTCATAAGGTTCATGTTCATACAAGATGCCCATGCCTTTGATGTGCTTATGGATTAGGCCATGAGGATACCAATCTTTGTGTGGTAGAGTAACCAATGAATATTATTCTCTGAACTTTCTAACCTCTCTAAAATGCTTCTAACTGACATATCACATTTTGTTGATCATCATATAAATTCCATGAAATACACCTTTCTTATTCTTCCTCATGTCTTCATTATTACTCCACCATATCTAGTAATAAATTTCTTGTTTAGCTAGTTTGATTGGGACAAACTTGGGGAGATGCAATGGGGCAACCTTGTTCCCAATTACCATGATAACTATATAATCAGGCTAAATCTAGTAATATCCCCTTTGCCCAAGTGTCTTGCTAATACTTTATAATACCCTTAGTAGGAGCTATTCATTAATTGATCTCTATATTTGTGGATATACATTTTCAATAATTCTAGCTATATTCCTTGTATATTTTTAGAAATGAGAAGTCATATACATGATTTTTAAAGTAATATGGGGCATGGCTCCAGAGTGATCCATTATGTATGTATACAATTCCAATAATTTCATCTAATAGATATAAAATCATGTAGAAATGGCCACCCATGGGACTCTTATATTTTTTAAATGTTTTTTTTCTTACAACCTTACATTGATTATCTCCCCCAATGCAAAGGTCATCTTGTAATTCATCATTAAATCTAGTAATGGTACCCATTCAATATGAAGATAATGGATGCTAGGGTAACCATATAATTTGTTTAACAATTCCATTCTAATGCGCATTCCCATCCAAAACTTAGTGATAGGGACTAGATCTCTAGCCTTTAAAGTGACCACATTTCTAAGAGTAATCCACTTCCTTAGAGAATTCTAAATTATGGAGGTTTTATTCTACATCTCTACTTAGTGTCTATTGAAAGTAGCATCTACAACTAGTAGTTATATATACCTCTAAAAGGCATCTCCTAAAATACAAGTAATGACTATCTTTTGTTCCATGTGGTGTAGAAAACCACCACTAGCTACCTTACCCACAAAGAATAAGTATCGTAATAGATCAATGTAGGGCATGACCTAAAATTTGGCTACTATAAATTGTAGCCTCTAATGATTTAATGGAATCAATTCCATCACCAATTGCTTCTACATGACTGTTAGACTTTCTTCATGTGAGTGTGCATTTGCATCCTCTACTATGCCACAAAGAGATGAGTAATTGGTGTGGTTGTTGTTAAATACAATCGAATCAAAGAAAATGTTTATGTATTCTATCAAACCTTTGATTGATAATTTAGAGGGTGTCAACACACTTATGAACACTTTGGATGAGGAGACCATCATTACCTAGTCTAGTCATGTAATCTTAGTCTTCAATTCAACTACTTTCTTTCTCTCTAGAAGTATTTTGTAATGAATGTAGGCAGTTAGGACTTTAAGTTTTATTTAGATTGTAATTTACTCAAGTTCATCAGTAATCAATAGGCTCAATGTCACTTTACAGTTTGATTATATGGATTTGAGTTCAATAATTTAATTCTAATTCATGCACCATTAACGTCTCCAAGATTATTTTGCTCATTTAATTAAAATTTTTCCATTCACTTTGGTAGGTATACCATGTAAAATTTTCTATACATTCAGAAGAATTCCACATTGTTGTTTTGGACAAGTGTCATCTTGTCTCTAACTTCACATAATACTAACTACGCCACATAGTCTACCTTCAAATTTTGAGTTTTAGGTTTGTCATTTAAAACATAATTCACGAACATAAGTTTTGAACAAAATATCCAAAGACCAATTCATGCGAACATAATCTATAAATAAAACCTTTCACGAACAAAACTTATGAACACTTTTAGTGAAATCCAAATCTTGCACACAATCCTTGAATCATAAATTATGAACAAAACCTACAAAGCATAAAGTTTACAAAATGTGACAATTCTGAATAAAAATTATGAAGTGTAAAATATGTGAAGGCAAAGTTCTGACAAAAGATGTGAACAAATTTTTTGAAAGAAGCACAAGTTTTAAACAAAACTTTTGAAGACTAAATCCGCAAACAAAACTCGCCATCAAAAGTTTTGATGAACATTTTTCATGAAGGTCAAATAGATGTAAAGGATCAAAAATACCAAAAATCAACTTCTGATTAAAATTTTTGAAAACCAAAAATATGTACAGAAGATAATTGACAAAAGGTAAAATATACAAAGCCTAAAATTTTATAATCATTTTTCATGCTCTGAAAACCTATGTATATGCAAAACTTCCTTAAAAGTATTAATACATTAGTCTAAATAAAATAAACATGCTTTTATACCAAACATTGAAGTTAGGTGCACCTATAAAGATCTATGAAAGAATATTTTCAAAATAGACCTAGGCCTTTCAAAATATAGTGGGTCCTTATTTAGAAAAAAATAGAGAATGGAGGTCTGTTGAGTACAATAAATGGTGACTCACAAGACAAATACTCTCAAGAATTTGAGAACCCAAAACCTTTGGTTAGCAATTCTAAATTGAACATTAACCATTTCACCAAAGAATAATTGAATCAAAAGCATAAAAGAGACTCCAAATAAATACATACAACATACTTGCCTTATTCATACCCTAGATCTATGTGTGATAATGTGATTTTCCTTTCACTGAGGATTTTAACAAAGACTTGGAATAATTGTAGGTTTTATTTTACTTTCTTTGAAAACATATTTAAAACTAGGGAAGCTCGAGTATTGCTCTACTACCAACTAGGTGTCCATAGCCCTGATAGAGATTCCTTTAGTTCCTCTTCTTTTCTCCTCCTATATTCTTGTATGATATGTGATACATTGATCTTATTTCATCATGTAAGTCTTTGATCACCTTTATATTTTCTTTAGGTTTATTTATCACTCTTTTAGGATGCATTTGTCCTCATTTTTTTTTAATATGGTTGGAAGAAGATCATAAACCATAGTGAGCTAGTGTATGTAAGGGCATAATTTTATCATATTATCCCTGTCAGCTACATCTGTATCAATGGTTATTAAATTAAACAAATATTAATATGAGAAATACATTTGATCTAGTGAAAATGAGAAAACTTTATTAATTTGTATAGAGTAATGAGAGAAGCTTTTATATACCTAATATAAGTATTCAGTGGTAACATAACCATGATGAATTTTTTTATTGCATACCTGAATTCTAAAAATATCAAATACAAGGGTGTAAAACTTGTAAACAAATCAATTTGTGTGCTCCATTTTATGTCCTTCCCATACTAGTTATTTCTTTTGGAACCTTCTTCATAGAAAAAAAATTTAGTCTCAAACATGGATAATAAGTCTATTGGATTTAGTACTTGCTTGAATATACCAAGAGAAGTCAATTAGATTATCACAAAACAAAAGACATCTAATCTAGAAAGTAGGGAACTAAACTAAGGAAAGTAAAATGTTGACAACAAGAAATGCTAACTTAGAAAATATTGAAATTAACTATGAAATCAATAATCTATTCTACTCCTACCTATACCACAATACTTGTTGTTACTCAGGGACATCTTCAAATGGTACAATCATGATGTAGTGCTTCAAAAACTATCCATTGACCGGATATATCAATTTATTACCTTGGAGGTCCCTTAAATGGAAAATATTGTTACCTAAGATCTCTAATATCTGATAAGGTCTAATCCATAAGGGGGTAAACTTGTCATGTTTTCCTTTATTTTCATGGTATTTGTCCCATATAAACACTATGTCAGATTTTCTAAATGCTTTAAATTTTTCTCTTCTGTTAAACAACCTTTTGACTATGTCCTAATATTTTTTATGAAATTTTGTAAGGCTTCAATCTTTGAATATTCCATCTCTAGTATATCCAATAATCAAGACTCCAATTTTTCACTTGGTTCCATTTACTCCATCATAAATTGATATTTTAGAAATTTGAGCATTATTGGGAAAACTAGTTTTCATCTATATACCAACAAGGTAAATCCTTGAGGGCCTATTTGTACCTTGTTCGATCAGCCCATATTATATAATTTAGTAAATGATGCCACTCTCTAGGTTTATTTATTGTTGAATTTTTAATGGCATCAATCAAGTTCTTATTTTTTGATTTAGCTAATCCATTTCCATGTGGTTAATGGCTAGAAGATGACTTGATGGTGATTTGATTATCATGGACCCATTTAGTGAATTTATTTGATTATAATTGCTAACACTTAGATTACACCCAATAAGAAAAATATCAGTTTTTCTTATCCAAGTGACACAATGGAGTCATCTCTTTTGATGTGGGTAATAATTATATTGAAATGAATCTCTAGTTTAGGGGCTAGCTCCCTTTGATGCACCTATGAATCTCTTCTAAACTATATGTTTTGTATGAAAAGGGAGAAAGAAAGTAGTTAAGGGAAAAAAATGGTGATGCACCAAATATAAGATGTCCTCTCTATTGACTGTAAACATTACCTAAAGGTAAAAAAGGTATCTCAAGAAAATCACAATAAAGGCAATGCAACATCAATGTTTCATAAGTTAGATTCATAGAAGCTTCTGATGTTTAGGAGGGTGAAGAATGATCCTACAAATAGAATACAAATATACCACTTCTAAGACATTCATACACTTCACAAAGAATACTCACAGAGACCTACAACATTATCTCTTTTGCACATTGGTAAGTGACCATGGATTGACATGCTAGAAAATGACTTTGATAGTCATTATCAATAAGATTCAGACTTAACTCAATAAAGAAATGTGAAAATGATGAAATCACTTGTATATTTCTTCAAGAACTATCAATACAATTTTGGCTAGAATTTACTCATAACCAGTAGAGGCTCCCCAAAATGAACTAAGGGAACAGATATTTATAGATTTTCCAAAGGGGAAAGCTAAAGAAGTTCAAAGGTCACTTGAACATGTGTCACTTCAAAGCTAAAATAGCTATAATGCCATCTGCAAGACATTTTTTTCTAGTTGTGCCAACAAAGTCAAGATGTTCTAGACTACATCTTGTCATCAAAGTTTCATCAGTTGGAGATCTATTTGGAATGATAGTTGTTCATTATTGGCTTGTTAGACTATGAAATAGTGTAAGATTCATCATGCTAATTTGTCTATCTTCATCTACTTGAACATGTTCAAGAATTTTTCCATTTGTCACTTTCATTCTCTCTTTTTGGTTTCAATTGAGCTTTCTTTCAAACTTGAATGGTTGTTCCTTGTGGCTGAAATTTAACGTCTTGTGGTAAATCATTCCTTGGTATTTTATTGAGCTTATTTTCTTTCTTTGCAAAATAAACCTTTAGAAGGATTGGATTTGACTTTCCCAAAATGAAAGTGCCCTTTGGGTCTTTTGTTATAGACCTTCCTGAAGGGAAAGTGACCCTTCAATAAAATCAAGGTGGTCTTTATGTCCTTCAGCTTTATTTTGGTCTATTTCCTTTAGACAAAATGTCCAAAGGAATTTTTCCTTCTCAGCCTTCTTGGAGATGATTTTCCCAAAGGGTAATTGTCCTTCAAGTTTTTGCAATGGTCCTTCGAGAAGCTAGAAATGGCCTTTCAAACTTTATGAAAAGTCCATGTACCCTTTGAAAAATTTGAAGTGTCCCTTTGGCTTGTTGAAAACATTTCTTCAAATTTCTTGCAACTGCCTTGTTGATTTCCTTTTGTAGAATGATTTTCCTGAAGGGTAAGTTCCCTTTGAGAAGATTAAAAACACCCTTTGAAAAGAGAAATTATACCTTTGAAAAAGTTACAAGGGTGAACCTACACTTCAAAAGAATGGAAAGGCACCCTTTAGCCTAAAAAGAGCCCTTCAGTAAAGTGAGAAAGCACCCTTCAGACTTTTGAAAAGTCCATATACCCTGGCTCATTTCCTTCAAACAAATTTTTTGAAGGATTTCTTCTTCTTGAAAAAGACCTTCCCAAAGGGAAAGTGTCCTTTATAAATGTTGAAAATCCCCTTTCAAAAGAAATAACATACCCTTCGAAAGGAGAGAAAGCACCTTTTGGAAAAAACAAGTGTCCTTCAGGGTCTTTAGTAGAAAAGACTTCAGACCTTTTGGAGTGAAAGAATTAAAATTTATCAAATGGAAGATTTTGATTTTGTTGAAGCAAGCAACTGAATGACAAAATCCCAAAGTAAGTGGTTGTCAAAAACTTGAATTGGTCCAACTTCATGAGTAAGTCAGGTTTGTGGACCTGACTTACTTTGATTGATAAAACTTTATAAGCAAAGTCATTTGGAAAACTTGATTAGGTTTGGGGAAAGTAAAAGCACTTACAAAACCTTATTCAATTTGGGAGGAGTAATTTAGGGTTGTGAACCTGAATTTATTCTTCTTCATGAAACTTTATAAGCAAAGACTCTCCTAAAACTTGATTAACACTGGGATAAGTAAAGACATTTGGAGAACTCGATTAGGTCTAAAACAAGTAAAGACACTTCCAAAACCTTACTAACATTGGGACAAGACAAACACTTAGTTTTTTCTTCTCTACCTTGCAATTTTAAATCCCTGGCAATGACTTCATAAGATAAAGGTTGTATATAGGGGTGCCTAAATTTGATTTAGAGGGTCAAATTTCGTTAATAAAATGGTGAGTTACAGGGGAAGTATGTCTACCATACTTGACCAAACTAGTAGCTTTATCCATCCTAGGGCCAATAGAGTCAATGGATTCTTGAAGATGACTATCAAGGATTTTGCCAGCATAAACATAGGGGAAAACATAGATACAAACAACTAGACCCAATAGAAAAAAATAAGACACACACATGTGCATAAGCACTTAGGAGAGACAAAAGACAACTACTATATATAACTAACTATAAATGTACCTCCCCCTAAATCAAAAGGGAAGATTAATATTCTTATTACTTCATGGCATGAAGGATTAGATGAGTCAACAAGCCTTTTATCTCTTATCATTGCTACCTCCATGCTTTTCACAAAGTTTACCAACTTCATTAGCATGATGCTCATTAGGAACTAAGCAACTCCAAACAATATAACCAAGGAAATGAACTCCTCTCATACATGATCACTTTTTTCATATTTCTTCCCCTTCACTTTCTCATGATCAACTCCCATTCTCTTTATAGACATGATTTCAAAAGGATTGATTTAATGTTCACTAAAAACTTTAGGCCAATATGATCCTTCTCCATCTTTCAAGAGCTGATGATATCCTTGTAGAGGATAATATACCCTATTGATGAATTCTAAAATATCATTCCTAGATTCACAAACCCCTTAAAATAATAAACATGAAGGTTTGTTTCTCATTTGCATACTTACTTGAGTCCCCATACTACCTTCTTCATGCTTGATCACCTCATGGTCTCCTTGGAGAGTAGTATAGATTACTCCAATGAATTCAAATAAGTCATCCAAAGATTGATTATGAACTTTTTCATATTCATCAATGGTTTTTTGCAAGGTGAGAAAGGAACTAATGATCATTTCTTGTTCTTTAGAAAAAATAAAACACCCTTCTTCAAAAGTTTGTGAATTGTCTTTCTGTTCACCAAGAGGGGTACTTATGATGATTTCCTCCTCTTCCACACTCATGAAATATCCTTTATCAGTCATGAATTGAACACATTCCTCTTCACTTAACTTTCTCAAGATAGGCTCCTCAACACAAGGAAAACATTCTTCATCACCCAATCCAAGAGGTTCAACACAAGGACTGTCAAAATTAGATTGGGAATGACATATGAGAGGTTCTTTTGATAACTCATGAGAGAGAGGAGGAAAACCCTGGGCCAAAATCACTTTATTCTCTTCTTTACACTTGACCAACACTTTATCAATATCAAAACTAGCTTGAGGACTCTCTTGATGAAAGGTAGATGGGATGTGTTTAGGCATAGGATTTTCTTTTAGGTCTAAACCTTCCATCTCCTCTTGAGTAATCAGCTTCATCTTTTCCTCTAACTCCTCAATTTGTTTATCTATATTATCTTATAAGAGTCTTTCTTGAAGCTCATAGGAATCATCATGGAGATGGGGAGTACATGAGGGCTGCCATGATGTACAAGAAGTTTATTGAGGAAGGGTGGGATGGATTTGAGAAGGACTAACTTTATTTTCCACATCACACTCTTGAGCAATATTCTTATCTTTTTTCTTATCCCATGATTCCACTATTTCACTCCAACACATGACCTTAGGATTGGAACTCTCTTCTTGAGGATAGGCAGCAATTTCATCTTTCTCAATGTCTTGAGCTGGTTCATGATAGACATTTTCCCAACTTGGAATCTTGACATTAGATTGGATTACTTCAGGAGGTTGAGGGAGATTAGGAAGATTTTTCAAATGCATAGGAGGAGTTACTTGAGGATGATTATGTTGGTTTTCAAATGAAATATGATGACTCTCTTCAAATAAGGGCTCAAAATCCAAGGAATTGAAATAGTTAGTCTCCATAGAAGACTATTCTAATATCCTTTGATGTTGGATTGCTAGGTGCAAAGGATTAACAACAAGAGTAGTTAGTTTTGGTATAGGAAAAGATGCATTAGATGGGATAATATGTTGGCTCACTTTATTTTGGTGAGCAAGTTCTGTTTGGTAGAAAGGATTTGGTTTACAAGAGGAAGGTTTATTTTGTATGGGAGAAGGTTGTCTTAGGATGGAAAAAGGTATACAAGGTTAATTACCTTGAGTGGGTTGACTCCTCCCTCTTACTAGTTTCTCCTTCATGGATTGAATTTATTGATATTTCCTAAAAAAATACTCTTCCTTGTACATTAGCTCTTGTTAATATCTATTTTTCTCATTCACCCTATCTATCTCCAACATTTGCTTTTCAAACTCCAACATTATCTCCCTAGTACTCTTGGATTGACTAGGAGAAGGACAATTAGGAGAGTTACTTGAGGTGATTCCATGACAACATCAGCTTGATAAAAACTATATGAAGTAACATAAGGTCCATACTACTCAACAATGGGATTATACATACCAAATGTGATTTCTTGATGCACTAGGGTTGCTTGACCAATTGATTCAACTTGAAGTCACTATTGGTGTTGATTGAAATGCCTCTAAAGGATTATTAGTTGAATAACACACTAATAATTCTTAAATTCCTTGGATAAATAGTCCCACTGGATGTGCCAAAAATGTTGACACTTGGATTTCACCCAATAAGGAAAATATCAGTTTTCCTTATCTAAGCGGCATAATGGAGTCATCTCTTTTGTTGGGGGTAATAATTGTATTGAAATGAATCTCTAGTTTAGGGGCTAGATCCCCTTGATGCACCTATGAATCTATTCTAACCTATATATTGTGTATGAAAAGGGAGCAATAAAGTAGCTAAGGAAATAAAATGGTGATGCACCAAATATAAGATGTCCTCTTTATTGACTGTAAACATTACTTAAAGGCAACAAAGGTATCTCAATAAAATCACAACAAATATAATGTAGCATCAATGTTTCATAAGTTAGATTCATAGAAGCTTCTAACATTTATGAAGGTGATGAATGATCCTACAAAGAGAATACAAATATACCACTTCTAATATGTTCATATACTTAGCAAAAAATACTAACAAAGACCTGCAACATTATCTTTTTTGCACATCGGTAAGTGACAATGGATTTACATGCTAGAAAATGATTTTTCTAGTCATTATCAATAAGAATAAAAATTAACTCAATAAAGCAACATAAAAATGATGAAATCACTTGTATATTTCTTCAAGAACTATCAGTACAATTTTGGCCAAAATTTACTCATAACCAGTAAAGGCTCCACAAAATGAACCAAGGGAACACATATTTATAGATTTTCCAATGGGGTGAGCCAAGGAAGTCTAAAGGTTACTTGGACATGTGTCACTTAAAATCTGAAACAATTACAATACCATTTTCAAGACATTTTTTTCCAGTTGCACCAACAAGGTCAATATGTTCTGGACTATATCTTGTCATTGAAGTTTCATTAGTAAGAGATCCATATGGAATGATAGCTCTTCATTATTAGCTTGTTGGACTATGAAAAGGTGAAATATTCATCATGTTTACTTGTCTATCTTCATATTCTTGAACCTATTCAAGATATTTTCCATTTTTTGCTTTCATTCTCGCTTTTTGGTTCCAATCAAGATTTCTTTCAAACTTCAATGGTTATTCCCTGTGGCTGAAATTTGATGTCTTATGGGACGTCATTCCCTGGTATTTTCTTGAGCTTTTTTTCTTTGTTTGTAAAATAACCCTTTAGAAGGCTTGGAAATGACTTTCCCAAAAGGAAAGTTCCCTTTGGGTCTTCTACTCTAGACTTTCCCAAAGGGAGAGTGACCCTTCAATAAAATTGAGGTGGTCATTATGTTCTTCAGCTTTCTTTTGGTTTATTTCCTTTGAGAAAAATGTCTACAATAATTTTTCCTTCTCGACCTTATTGGAGATGATTTTATTGAAGGTTAATTGTCCTTTAGGAAATTATAAATGACCTTTCAAACTTTATGAAAAGTCCATGTGCCCTTCAAAAAAGTTGAAGTGTCCCTTTGGCTTGTTGAAAACATTCCTTCAGCTTTCTTGCAACCGCCCTATTAATTTCCTTCTATAGAATGATTTTCTAGAAGGGAAGCGCCCTTCAAGAAGATGAAAATAACCCTTTATAAAGATAAAATATACCTTTGAAAAAGTTGCAAGGGTACCTACCTTTCATAAGAATGGAAAGGTCCCCTTTAGCCTAAAAAGATCCCTTCAAAAAAGTGATAAAGCACCCTTCAGACTTTTGAAAATTCCAAATGCCTTGGCTCATTTCCTTTGGATAAATTGTCCAAAGGATTTCTTCTTCATGCAAAATACCTTCTCGAAGGGAAAGTGTCCTTCAAAAATGTTGAAAAGCCCCTTTTGAAAGAAAGAACATACCCTTCGAAACAAGAGAAATCACCTTTCAAAAAAAATAGGTGTCCTTCAGGTTCTTCAATAGAAAATACTTTAGACCTTTTGGAGTGAAATACTTCATATTTCTCAAATGGAATATTTCAGGTTTGTTGAAGTAACTGAATGAGGAAAGCCCAAAGTAAGTGGTTATCAAAAACCTGAATTATTCCAAATTCATGAGTAATTTGGGTTTGTGGACCCAACTTACTTTGACTGATAAAACCTATAAGCAAAGTCATTTTGAGAACTCGATTAGGTCTTGGGCAAGTAAAAGCACTTACAAAACCCAATTCAGTCTAGGAGGAGTAATTCAGGGTTGTGAACTGGAATTACTTCTTCTTTATGAAAATTTATAAGCAAAGACTCTCCTAAAACCTGATCAACACTAGGATAAGTAAAGACATTTGGAGAACTAAATTAGGTCTAGAATAAGTAAAGACACTTCCAAAACCTGACTAACACTGGGACAAGACAAACACTTAGTTTTTTCTTCTTTACCTTGTAATTTTAGATCCCTAACATTGAATTCATAATACAAAGGTTTTGATTGACCAAGTTTTCATATAGGGGTGCCCAAATTTAATCTAGAGGGTTAAATTTGGTCAATAGTAATGATATCCCATTGTCATAAATGAAGGAAATTGGGGTACCAAATCTAGTTGTGATGTTTTCCTCTAGTAATTTTATTACATCTTGTGCTCTAAAATGCCTTGTAGCTACTAATTCAGTCCATTTGGTGCAATAATTTGTGGTAATGAGTATAAATTTATATTTAGCTAAAGATTTTAGTTTAATAACACTAATGAAATATAAGCCCCATTGAGAAAATGGTTTTCCTTCAATAATAAGTTATAATGGCATTGTTGAATGTAATTTTATTTTTTATAAGACCTAGTATTCATGTCATGTTCTTACATGAACATGTGTGTCCTTAAATA
Source organism: Torreya grandis (assembly GCA_037957365.1). Classification (NCBI taxonomy): domain Eukaryota; kingdom Viridiplantae; phylum Streptophyta; class Pinopsida; order Cupressales; family Taxaceae; genus Torreya; species Torreya grandis. The sequence goes on along the minus strand of JARHVA010003698.1, from coordinate 1,478,286 downwards.
TTATTAACCCATTCTGAAGATCTTATAGGTTGTTGTGCTTCCATACAAATAACAACTACCTATATTTTGGTGTAATTTTTCCATAATTATTTGAGCTTCTTCTCATGATATGCATATCAAATAGATGTCTTCATAATTTATTCTATAGAGAATCTCCTTTCTAATCATGTAGTAAGCAAATTTAAGCCTCAAATCTCTCCTTTGTTCTCTATTAATTTTTGGTGAACAAGTACTAGTGAGTAAATATTTAATGATGTTAATATACCAATCTCCTCTAGATACCTTGGTTTCATAAACCTACTCAATGGTTCAGGGTCAGTCATAAGTTGAATGATGCCTTATCCTCAAAAAATTTTGATATGCTTGATTTCTATGTCAAACTCCTATAATTTGTGCATCCATTTTCTTCTATACTATCCTAATTTTTTCTACCCTAAATTTATCTTGATATTAGGGTCTGGTACAATGGCGATGGTCTTATTCCTTAAGACGTAGTGTCAAAAAAAATTTACTGCTTTGACAAGGGAAAATATTTGTTTATTTATTATGGAATATTTGAGCTTGACTTATTTTACATTTGTGCTCATAAATGAAATAGGATGTTAAATTTCATCTTTATTTTGAGTAATCACAATGGCAATTGTATGTTTTTAAGGGAACGAATACAAGTAGAAATCTTTAGTGAAGTCTAGGCTAATTAGTATCGAGGCCTAAGATATTTCATCTTTGATGTCTCGAAAATAATTTCAAGCCTCCAATGTCCACTCCACTTTAGCATATGTATTGATCATTGCATTTAGAATTCTAATAATTTTTTTAAAGTTTGAGATAAATTTCCTCATGAAATTTAGATTTCCAAAGAAATACTCAAACTCCTTATTGTTGTTTGGGAACATAATCTTTGAAATCCCCTAAACTCTAGTTGGGTCAATTGTAATTCCTTATTTGGTGATAATGTGGCCTAAGATATTACCCTCAATAAGCCCAAATATGCTCTTTTTGAGATATAGAGAGATGTTAAACCTTCTACATATTTCAAATATTGACTATAAGTGGCCTACATGATTACCTCTATTCTTTGAGAAAATGGTGAGATCATCTATGTAAATGATTATGTATTTACCTATCATCCCTTAGAATGCATGGTCCATTTCCCACTAAAAGGTATATCCTACATTAATTAGGTGAAAATGAATCATTTTATATGAATAACTAACCCATTTTGTGGTAAATACAATCTTCATTCTATCTTAAGATTCAACCAACTTATCCTAAAAATCTGTCTAAGAAGGATATCATTCCATAACCACTTACTATCTAGATCATCTCATCCAAAGAAAGTAAAGGGTAGTTATCTTTCTCAGAATCCTTATTTAGGTTCTTGAAATTGACACATTATTTGATTTCCCCATTCTTCTCCCTGACTGGAACTAGGTTGGTAACCTAGGTAGAATGTCTAATAAGGAACACTATTTTTTCACTTAGTAGCTTTTCCACCTCCTTCTGAATAAGAGGCTCCAAGATAGGATTGACTGGCCTTTATCTTTGCCTAAATGGCCTATGGTTTGGCTTCAATAGGATTATATGGGTGATGACCCTTAGGCTAAAAACCTTCAAGTATTCATATATGCATGCAATCACATATTTATACTGGGTGAGTAAATATTTCACCCTTTGTTTTTATTATAGAGTGGAGTGGATTCCAATGTTGACATGGCACATATCACACTCATCCCCTAAATTATCCTTCTTGAACTAAGATTAATTTAATTTAGGCTACCTTTACTATTAAGCACGAGATATACTGAGAGGGGGGATGAATCAGTATATCATATATCTTATAAAACTTTCCCTTAACCAAATTCCACTTAATAAAACATCCAAGATATGCAATAAAACTCAAACAATAAACACCACACAAGATAGAGAGAGACACTAGATATAACGTGGAAATCCGTTGTGGGAAAAACCATGGAGAACAATCTCAAGTATATGAATGAGCACTAACCCAAACAATATTCACAAGCACCAACTTGTAGAAGCACTAACCCCTTTGTTGAGCACTAACCCAAAAATTATTCATGAGCACCAACCCATAGGAGCACCAACCCACAAGAGCACCAACCCCTTTTCTGAGCACCAACCCAACAACAATTCATGAGCACCAACCCACGGGAGCACCAACCCCTTTGCTAAGCACCAACCCAACAACAATTCATGAGCACCAACCCCTTTGTGTATACCACACACCTATCTCTCAATGTTGCTATCTCAATAAATGCTATTTCATTAAAACATCTCTTTCCTCTCTCTCACCTTTGCTCTTCTAAGCTAGATATAAAAAATACAAATCATATTCATCTCTCACAATTGCTCTTCTAAGCTATATATTACAATATCAAATCAGCCTCTCTCACACACTACAAAGGGCTTCTCAAGCCTTTATTTATAGCTTTCCAAATGACCTTTGGCCTTCCCCCTTTGTGACCCTTCAATCCTCATGGAAAATGGCAGCAAACTTGTATGACCCTTCATATTCTTGCCAATGAAAATTCATGTGGTGACCCTTCATGACCAAAAATGTCCTTCCCACTTTTGTCCTTATCTTGGTGAATTTTTATATTCCTCAAAGTATCCCTTCATGAGAAATTGTGCCCATCCTCTTTTGTCTTCACTTGGTGACTCTTGGAATTCCCCAAGATGACTCTTCATGGGAAAATGCATCCCATCCTTCTTTTGTCTTTACCTCATGGCTCTTTGACTTCTCCATGGGCCATTCTTTTGTCTCATATGCAACCAAAAATATATTCGCTAATATTAAATAAATATTAACTCACATTAGCCAAGATATATCTATTACAAATAACATTAAATGAAATGGGGCCTTTATCACCAATAATGCTAGACCTTTGACATCAATGACAATATTTCCAACATTTACTACTTAGCTTCGGGATCCAGATCAAATGCTCTTTCCAAATAAATTATTCCTAAAGATAGATGATTTTATTTCAACTGAATGACTCCTCCCAATTCCTCCAGACATAGATAATTGATATCCTTATCATCAATGATCTGAGACTCAAATTGCATCAAATTAGTCAGGAATTGGACAATCTTATGGTCATCATTAAAGACCCATTAATTTTCCATATTATCAAGAATAGATGGATAAGGTACTATCTTGATAAAAAACCTATGCACCTTTGACTTTTGCAATGATGCTAAGTTGGCAGTTGGAGTCACCAATGAATCAATAGCCTAATTTTATTCCCTAGTAAAAACCACTACATTAAAGGCCTCAAATGACTCAATCAAATCCAAATATATGTGTTTATACCTCTTCAAATATGATAACTTGTTTTGGTATTTGTTTTTGAGCTGATTAATTACTAGCTCTAAATCTTCATATATTAGTAGTTACTTGACATTATTTATTAGAGCAAATTGCAACCCTAAAATTAGTGCCTCATACTCTACTATGTTTTTGGTGCAAGATGATGTAGAGGGAACACAACACTTGTCTAGTTAGATATAAAAATGATCCAAAATAGATAAACTTTACCTCTATTTCAACATCAATCACTCTTTTGTCTTGTTTCCAAAATCACTCCTTTAATAATGGTTAATAAATTAAATATGCATTCCATGACTTTTGAGGTTAATGTATTAGTTTTTGAATCTTTACATCCCAAACATGATTATTCCATTCATTTAGTTCTCCCAAATAAAATCATAACTTGTTATAAATCAAATAACTCATTTCTATACAAATCTGACTGCTTTTTTACCAATCTTTGTAGCTTTTTTAGAGAAAATATTGTTAGTACAGAACTATACGATATAATTATGAGAAACTAAATATTATTTCAGATACCCCTTTCCTTGATTCAACTTTGAATGGATTAACAAGGTCAAAATTTTCTTGTAGGTTCTTATTTTAGACCCTTTTAGGTACTACCCAAGCCTAATTAGTCCTATTTAAGCCCTAATCATTCATAAGTACTAGTTACCATACTATCCCATATACATAACCAAGTCCAAACCTCCATAATATCTTCAATAATACAAATGGATATCTAAATACAAAATATTGGCAAGTTTCATTGGTGCCATTAATTTTAATTCATGTTTTTGTGAAAAACCCTATAACAGGGTTAACAGTGTACTGCTAGGACTTGAGAACATGTAATTGGGGATTATTCAAATTATAAATAGTCTCATAGGACTTTGAAGGTTCCTTTAGGTCTATTCTAACATTACACTTCTATATCAAACATTAAGTTTCCTCTTGGAAGTCTTTGCGGGTTAAATCATGTGAAGTTTTATTGGACATGCACACAGTCAACAGATTCTTGCCAAGTTTGAAAACCTTTCCTTAATAAATACTCTTATAAATAAGTGAAGATTATTCAAATACATTTAGGAATGTTAAAAAATTACTTAAAAGGCATGAGAGTGCTTCCAACTACCTTTCATAGGAATGTTTTTTGCATAATATGCTTGCTCAATATTCCATCTACTCACACAAGACCTCACAGGATTCTAGCACATGCTACAATTTTATATCTAAAAAAATATCTCATGAACCTTTAAAACTCATTATGTCCATGTAATAAACATCAATCCATTTCAAATTCTTATCAATATAAGCTTATCATGAAACACTTACCTCATCTTAGTTTTCCAAATAGGGAATACAAGGTATTGACACAGTCACTTCTCACAAGCTTTCCTTGGACTGTGAATTCAAACACAAAAAATTGCAAGGTCTTATACTATGATCTTCATGAAACAAGTTTACCTCACAATGAAATGCTTCACGCTAACTTGAGATTTTTGATAATATACTTACAAAATTTTATGTTACCATCAATGAACACTCAGTCTGGAATACAAAATATTAACTAATAGGGTACATAAAAATGTTTTGTATATCTCAGTCACCATCATGAAAACATTCTCAAAGTAGATGAAATAATTAAAAAAAACATTAAAATTTTCTTACCAATGATTCTAAGTTGAGAAAACATATCTTAAACTCTAAAATTACATATTTGCTTTCATTATCTACAAATGATCAAAACTCTTCTTTATTCACTTCTTTGGGGTTTTACAATGTTACAACCTTCAAACCCAACCCCATCAACTCTTATACCAGCCATGACTTGTAACATCCAAAACTATTATTTATTCAAAAACTTCTATAACTACCTCAACTACCTTCCTAACCCCACTTGTACATTGGGAGGGTCTTTAATGAACCTAAAAACTAACAAACTTAGTAAATGACTAACCCTACAAGTTATGTATTGTGTTGGCACACTCTTGACTCATTATTAGCACCTAACAACACAACTTAAGATGTTGAGACCTCTTAAAACAAAATGAAGATATCTTAAACTTTACAAAAACATTTATAAATTCAAGCTAAGGTTTTTGGTAGGAAAATACCAAAAGACCCCTTAATCAAATTTACCAAGGACCTAGCATCTAAAATGGACTTCTACAAAATCCTAAAGACCTAATGACTCAAAATATGAACTGGACTAGTATTTACAAAGAAGCTAGTGATGTTCTTGCATCATACTACTAAGGATTAAATGAAAAATTTCCAAGAAAGTTATAACTACTTTAACTTTGATGTTCTTGTTCAGCACTCTTTGTTTAAGGACACCTCCTCATGGATCCCATGACCTATTTGAGACATAGGCCTTTATGATGCTTGTTGAATCTGATGATGGCTCCTCCTTTATTATTCTCTCTTGATTCCTCCTTTGAAGTCATATTCTTATGCTTTGGTCTCCCACTTGATCATCTTCAGCACTTGGTTCTTGTCCTATAACCATCCTACACATGAAACACACAAATCAGTAAAATCAATCTCTTATTCATCTTCTTGGCAACCGCTCTCTTGTACTTGCATGTTTTTCCTCTCTATTCTTGGATTTATTACTGTGTGTTTGATCTTATCTTCTTTAATACATTTTTATTCATCCTCATGAGCCTCTTCTTGATGTTGTTCACTCTTTTCCTGATCATTACCTTCTCTCTTCATATCCAGTTCCCTCAACATGTTCACTTTCTCAATAAAGTAGTCTAAACTCTCCTTGTTTTGTATGCATGATATGTGATTTGACAAACTTGAAAATAATCCTTTTACCTATTCATCTAAAAGTACCTCATTTATATCTTCTTCTCTCTATTGGTCCTTTATTTTAGGTAGTTTTAATCTCTTAAGCAAGTCTGTTTCACCTTGTTATACCTTAAGCAAGTCTATTGCACCTTGCTCCATTCTTCATCCAAGCTCTCTCCTTGGATTAACTTCTTTGATAAATAAATTTAATTTCTCTTCTTTCCTTGTCTCTTCTTAAGCCTCTCTTGGATTTAAACCTACCTGACCAACCTCTTTCAATCAACTAAAATTTTCTATGAGCAATCTCTTCAAACAACTTTCAGCATACTTTCAATGAATTGATCAAATTCACAAAATGAAAACAAAACAAATTATACCTTTTCTTCATGTAAATCTTCTCCATAGAATGATTTTTGGTCTGATAAAAAAAATTTGTATATGTAACACAAAAATTATCTATTTATATATAAAAGTGAACCAAAATAAATAAACTTTGCCTCTATTTCAACATTAGTCACTCTATTGTCTTTTATCAATGCCTTATAGATTCAATATGCATTCCATGATTTTTGAGGTCAATGTATTATTTATTAACTCTTTAAATCTCAAACATGATCATTGCATTCATTTATTTCTCCCAAATCAACTTACAACTTGTTATAAGGCAATAACTCACTTCTTTATAACTCTACCTATTTTTTAACCAATTTTTGTAGCCTTTTTTAGAGCAAATCCTTTTAGTAAAAAATTATAAGGTAGAATTATGAAAAACTAAATAATATTTAATATACCCTTTTCCTTGATTCAAATATAAATGTATTTACAAGGTCAAACTCTACTTGTACATTCTTCTTTTAGACCCTTTTGGGTCACTACCCAGGCCTAATTAAGCCTATTTAAGCCCTAGTCATTCACAAGTGTTGGTTACCATGCTATCCCATACATAAAAAATTCCAAACCTCTATAATATCTTAAATAATACATATGGATATCTAAATACAAAATCTTGTCAAGTTTCACCAGTAGTATTAATTTTAATTCACATTTTTGTAAAAACCCTAGAACATGGTTAACAATGGATTGTTAGGACCTGAGAGCATGTAATTGGGGATTATTCAAATTATAAATAGTTTCATAAGACTTTTAAGGTTAATTTAGGTATATTATAACATTACACTTCTATATCAAACATTAAGTTTCCTCTTGGAAGTCTCTGTGGGTTAAATCATGTGAAGTTTCATTAGACTACGCACATAGTCAACAGATTCTTGCCAAGTTTGAAAACCTTTCCTTAGGAAATACTCTTATAAACAAGTGAATATTGTTAAAATACATTTATTAACATGAAACAAATACTTACAAATCACAATAGTGATTCAAAATACCTTCCATAATAATCTTTTTTTCATAATACGCTTGTTCAGTCTTCCATCTGCTCACACAGGACCTCACAGGGTTTTGGCACAGGCTACAATTTTATATCTAAAAAAAATATCTATTATACATTTAAAAATCATTATGTCTACATAATAAACATCAATCCATTTCAAATCCTTTTCAATATAATCTTATCATGAAAAACTTACCTCATCTCAGTTTTTCAAATAGGGAATACAAGGTATTAACATAGTGACGTCTCACAAGCTTTCCTTGGACTGTGAATTTAAACATAGAAAACTAAAAGGTCTTATACTATGATCTTCATGAAATAATTTTAACTCAAAATTAAATGATTCGTGCTAACTTGAGATTTTTGATAATATACTTACATAATTTTATGTTGTCATCAATGAACACTCAGTCTAGAATATAGAATATTAACTAACAGGGTACATAAAACTATTTTGCATATATCAGTCACCATTGTGACAACATTTTTAAAGCATATGAATGAATTAAAAAACACATTTAAATCTGATTATCAATGATTCCAAGTTGAAAAAACATATCTTAACTCTAAAATTACACAGTTACTTTCATTATCTGCAAATGATCAAAACTCTTGTTTATTCACTTCTTTGGGGTTTTAAAATCTTACAAAATTCAAACCCAACCCCATCAACTCTTATACCAGCCATGACTCATTACATAAAAAACTATTATTTATTTGAAAACTTCTATAATTACCTCAACTACCTTCCTAACTCTCACTTGTACATCGGGAGGGTCTTTAATGAACCTAACAACTAACAAACTTAGCAAATGACTAACCCTATGAGTAATGTATTGTGTTGACACACTCTTGACTCATTATTAGCACCTTACAACACAACTTAAGACATTAAGACCTATTAAAACAAAATGAATATCTCACAGACTTTAAAAAAACATTTGAAAATTCAAACTAAAGGTTTTGGTAGGAAATGCCAAAAGACCCCTTATTGAAATTTACGAAGGACCTAGCATCTAAAATGGACTTTTATAGAATCCTAAAGACCTAATGACTCAAAACTTAAAATAGACTAGTATTTACAAAGGAGGTAGTGATACTCCTACATTACAAGGGAATTACAACCCATATACTTCCAAGTACTTCTTATCTTGTGTATAAAATCATTCAACACCAATGCTCGATCTTTTTTTGGATCTTACACCATCTAAATGGAGAGTCCATAATTGGGAAGCTCCCTAGACTTCTAACTCCTACACCTCATAAATTTTGGTAAAGGTATAAATTATAGGGTTAAGATATTTGTAGCTTACCTCTTCATTATTAGTATTATACTCTATGATGGGGTTATTCATTCTTGGTTCTTGATCAACTCAAACCGGGTTTACAACACTTATCCATAGCAACCAAATATGAGAGAAGTCTATTACCACATATGCATTCAATGTATTCGACTAGTCTCTACCTAGGTAGAGTCCATATCTCTCCAAGATATCTACCCTAATTATGTCAATAGTCATATGTACATGTGGATCAAATGCCATTTGAATTCATACATCATTTAATTATCCAACTAAGGCACCACTATTTTTCCTAACTGTGAAACTATCCTCTTAGATGGGCTTGGATTCAATCCAAACTATTGACAAATATAAGTTGGCATCATAGTATCCAAAGCTCCATCATCAACTAATAAATTGTGAATATTCCTTCCAAATCCTTTGATAGTTGATAAGAAAGGAGGAACTTCTAGATTTATCTTGTATATGACATTTGTATGAACAACCTTTGTCTTCTTTACACTACACTTTCCTATGTTAGACCTCTATAGGAGTTCATTCTATTCAATGATATGAGCTAATTCATGAAGATTAATGTTTGCTTTAATTTTCTTCATGTCTTAAACAATGTTATATCCTCCTTTGCTCTATTATTTCTTATTTTAGGTATGAGCATTCCCTTTTAGGAGACGTGGATTATTATCAACTTTCATATTCAATGGAATAATGGTATTATTTGGAAGATTAGATGTTTTTAAGGGATACTTGTTCCTTGGGTTATAATGATATTTCTAGTACTATTGGAAGATATGTATCTCATCATAATTATCCTCTAGTACATTGTCATCCTCTCTTTGGAAAGGAAATTCATGAGTTTCAAAAACCATAGTGGTGTTTGAGGAACTAGATTCATGGGGGAATTTTGGTGGGTTATTCATCAAATCTTACCTCACCATCTCCCTTTGGAAAATCTTGAATACTATATAAAATTCAACACATTCAAGTTTACCATGTTGTGGTGTATTATGAACTCTACACCAATTGGGTAGAGCTATCTCTACTATGTTGATTTTTGGCAAATTATTGGGTTGTTATTGTTTTTCATTATTTTCAAACTGATTGAAATGTCTATTATAAATTTTAAACCCATAATTTTGATTATTATTCTAACCAGTATCATTACCCATCTTCCTCTGCATGCCCAAGAGTCATTGCTCAACTTTTGGACCATTCTCTATATAGAATTTAATTTTTATTTGGTAGAATCGACACCCTTGGCAACTAAAGTATTGGCTGGGAATGAATATTTGTTCTACTGATAACCATTCATCTATAAATGATTGTTTGTATAACCATAATTCTAATTTGGTGTCTACTACATCAAAGGAGGTAGTTTATGTAATTGATTCTAGTTGAATACAAGAAAATTTCAATCCACATGAGGAACTTGATTCAAATTTGGGAAACCAACATTGATGTTAGGGGTGTTTGGTATATAAGGATTGAGTTGTCTATCAATATTGATAGCCTCTTCATATGTTAATGCTAGAGTGTTGGCAGTAGTATCTCTTCATAAAAACACTATAATAATTGGATCTAAGGAATTATTGGAGATTTCTAATGCTAGATATTGTTTTAGTTTATATGATAAACTCAGCCAAGTGTACATCTTCTAAAATATTACGTTAAATCCTAGAATGGCTCATTAGGTTCCCTTTTCATACTGGTGAAATGTTGATACACCAAACTAGGTCTAGTAACCTATCCAATTTGGGTGAGAAAAGTGATTTGAAATGAATTCCAATAAGTAATGTAATTATGTTATATATTGAGTTACCAATCATAAGCAACATCTTGCAATGTGAATAGGAAAATCATGCATGTAACATCTTCATCAGTGACATTCATTAACCTCAAAATAGCCTTCAAATAATTGATACAATCCTCTACCAGTCTTCCTCCTAAAGAGAATAAGGAAGGTAGATACTTTTATGGATTCCTTGGTAAATTATGCACATCCCCTAGGATAAGAATAGTAGATCTGAATAACCAAGGTGGTTGATCTATACGATGATTAATAGGCTAGATATTTTTGACTGGAGAAGGTGTCTTGGCTTGAGGTACCATAGGAATAACCAATGCAGATCTAGGCCTTTGATGTATTGAAAAATGTGAAACCAAAAGATTGGTTTACACCCTAGACCTAGAAACTCTCTTGGGTGTCTCCATTGAAACTCAAATGTAGGGGATAACCTCTCACTATGAAAGGCACACAAGTGGCCCTCTTTCTAGCACCAACCTTATTATATTAATGTGGGTCTTGTGTACACCCCAAGATTTAATGAGGTATCCTCTAAAATTGTAGTATCTCAATGGAGGTAAACTCTCTAGGGTATGAGTTTCAAGTATGCCTTAAACAATTGGATGGTGGAATAATGGGCTGAGCATATAGGTTATTAATCAGGTGTGTGTAAATGAAACCTAAAAGAAAATTAAAACCTAGTTAAGTTGGATGGACCTTATTATAAAGTTGATATATTTTAATCAAAGAAAATCCAAAAAAAAAAGGAAAGGTATGGTAGAACAAGAAGCTATGTGATTTAAAGATTGATTAATTTGTATCTAGTCCCTTTGTGTACAAGTGTCCTAATACCAATGTTTACAGCTAATAGTTTTTGCACACTCACATGTAAACATAACAAGAGGATCTAGGGAAGAATTGATATAGTAAACTCTGGGATCTCGAATTATAGCTCATATTAGAGAGGTAAATTAGAGTTGTTGTTTCACACCCTTAGCAAATTATAGGTCGTATCAGAGAGGTATCTAAGGTAGCTATAGCTCATGCCTAGAAGGCTATATCAATTTAAAAAATTCTACATAGATAATTAAAATAATATACCTAATCATATAATATCAATAATACTTGTTCATTATCCAATAGCTATTGCACATCTTAAATCATAATATATCAATAAGAATAATAAGGAATCATCTGTAGATTTTGCACATTTAAAATTGCTTAATCAAACAACCAATAAAATAAAACACAACTAGTTACACAAAATGAGAATGGAAAAACATCGACATAATTACATGGTAATCAAAATACTTCTTCTTGTATTTATACTTTTCCAACCCTTTGAAAAGAGGGATTTACATGTATATATAAATCTGGGGAAGGGTTGCCTCATCCCTCAAATCCATGTAAAATTATAAGTTGCATTTGTACAATTAGAACATGAGTTATAATTCATGCAAGGTGTGTATGTATAACTATAGTTGATCACAACTATGTCTCTAAGATAGATTAACTCATATAGTGCAATACAATAGACGAATGTTTTACAAAGTCTTTAGTTTATTGTTACATGTATATGACATAAATAAATAGACTTCAGTTGCATTTGTCAACTCTTCATGTAAAATTCACATAAAATTAACCTCACAAGACTAAGGTTTAGTCAAGGTTGATGGTTGCACGGTTGAACCTAAAGTAGAAGGAGGAACGTAAGTGGTCGACTGAGTCAAACTAGATGGTGGGGGCATAGTCACCTTTTTATTTACTTTCAAATCCTAGTAATATTTGAAACCAACCCCATGTTGAAACTTTATGATGTCCATGTTCAAAGAGGTGGCCTATGTACCCTATTTTCTTGTGTTATTACTCATGCATGTTCAAACTTGGTGGTTCTAAAATCCACCCAAAATTATCGAATTTAGAAAACTTCTTCCTCACAAAATTGAGTTTTGATTCAATTTATTCCAATTCTATCCCTTGAAGATTTTGAGTAAAATTGGTAGAAGCTAGTTGAAGCAACTGGTTGACATCAAATCTACTTATTATTTGCCTTGTAGAGTCTCTAGCCTAGGAAATTTTTAGCTCATCTAAAAGACATAATATTAGTTTCTCATGCTATATAAACTTTGGTATTAAGTCTACACTACAAACCCAATCCTGAGCCTTTTGCATTTAGATGACAACTAAATTGAGGGCATCAAATGCCTCTAATGGTGTCATCAAGTTCAAATGGATATAAGCCTTATCAGTTGTATATAGAATAAGAAATTTCAATTTATTTTCATCTTCCTTCAAATAATTAAATAATTTAGATGTTTCAATAATATGAGGAACTAATTTATCTCTCATTGAACCACCAACATCTAGGACATTGTATAATCTAAGGGTCACATTATGAACTTCATTTTTAATTTCCATAAGGACATGAACAACCTATTATTATTCCCTTACCTATTATAACTCTTGTTCTAACTCCCTATTGTCTTATTCAATCCCCTAATGAAGCTCTATTAGAGCTTTTGTTTGAGTCCTAAAGTAGGACTTGAAATATTCATTATAATGGGGCTCACCCAGCAATCTAATCTTCCTCTTTTACAAAGATAAGACATCTTGTCTCTCTTCCAAAATTATGCAATTAATAGAATCATCTTTGATATTCCTCTTTTTGACTCTTTATATGGTCCATATATATTTTTCAAATATGGAACTCACCAACAAAAGCTTTGTTATTAATAAATTGGGCCTTTGAGAGGCATGGGCCTCCAAATCAGTAACACATTAAGGAATAACCAACTAAGTAGAGTCAATTAGGTGAGAGTCTTTAGTCATAGTTTGAGCCATAAGGTATCTTGAATATTACCTCAAAGTTTCTACTTGCAAGGGGTCTAGTAATGATGTCCAAATTATTTTAAACCAACCAATACCACCAAACTAGGGCATTGGATAGTCTATATAGACCAACTTCTTTTTTTCATATTTATTCATTAAAAAAATGGAAGTGGACTAGGTAGAACTTGAATAAGGAATTGGTAATCCTAATTCAGTGGAGGAAACATATAACTAGGTACTTTCCACAACTCCTTTGGTTTTCTTGAAATTATTTTATTAAGTCTTGGGAGTAGTAGGGGTAATGGTAATTGGATTGGAAATAGTGGAAGTGGAGGTGATAGGGGATAGGTAAACAATCCCAATGCTAGAAACAAATATAAATATAGAAACTAAGGGAGTGGTGGAAATAATAGGACTTGTTTATGATGAAAGGATACTATAAATAATTGGGATAGAGGAAACTGAACTAGTGCTAGAAACACTAGAAGCCAATGAAATAATAGTAGTGGAACAAACAATAAAAATTAAAAAGATAGTAAAAACATGGATTGAAACAATTGAAAGAGCACCTTCAATACCTGACCTACCACTCTCATGAAGTGGTGCCTTTCCCTTCATTTCTTGAAGACTTGGGACTTTGGCCTTCTATAGGTCCTCATCCTCCTCTTCACCCTCAAGTTACCTATAGATGGATGTTTTTCATGATTTTTTGGTCCTTCCTAAAGTAGAGCTTCAATAATTGCCTCTATAGGGATTCCATGAACTCTAGGCATTATTTTTAACAAATTTCAGTTTTGACCATCGAGAGGGATGCCTACTGAGTGGAAAAATGAGAAACATCTCCACTTGTACCAAATGGACTTGATGAAGTGATAAGAAAGTCCTTTTATTCTTCATCAGAAGAATTAATATAATTTGGCTCCTCTTATCCTATAAGACCACTAACAATAACTATAAGTTCTTCCACCTCTTGATCTTGCTTTATAACTCTCCTTACAAGTGGTGGTGTCTAATATGGTTCTTCATGTGATGAATTAGATACCATTGGAATTTCCTCCACACCTTAATCTTGCTTTATAGCTGTCAAAATAGGTGGTGGTGTTTAATATGGTCTTCCTTGAACCAACAGTCACTGGTGAGGCTAAGAATTCTAGAATTACATTATTGCCCATCCACCTAGTTGTGGAAGCCTAATGGGTAATTCTATAATTGTTAAATTAGGTTCCCCATAAATAATTCTCAAGATTTCCTCCATCAAACTGGTTACCTTTGCCTTCTCTATAACTTTGGTGTCATCCTTCACATTTAAAAATATGATGTTATGGTCATAAGGTTTGTTTTGGTGCAATATTCCCATGCCCTTCATGATATTTTATATTAGACCATGAGGATCCCAATCTCTATGTGGTAGACTCACCAATGAATAGTACTCCCTAAACTTGCCAATCTCTATGAAATGTTTCTAGTTGACATATCACATTATATCAATCATCAGAGAAGATCCATGGAATAATATTTCTTCTTCTTTATTTCTTTGTTTATACTCCACCATAATTGATAATCAATTTATTTCTTAGCTAGTTTGTCTAGGATAAACTTGGGGAGATGCAACGGGTAAACCTTATTTGTGGAAGAAGCTATTTTTATCTTGGGAACTTTCTAGAAGAAGCTATGGTTGTCTTTGGCACTTTAGTGTGAGGTTATTATTTTTTAACTGGTTTGTATTATTACTCTTCTATTTGAATGAGGGTATGAAATATTCTTAAAGAAAATTTGAAGGGAGTCTAGCTCTTGATTTTATCAATATTAAGATAGCCTTGTCTTGCTTATCAAATGGATGATCGTCAATGTATTAACCTTGGTTTTATCCCAAAATAGGATGGATTTATTTTTATATGACCAAATGTTATTTTCTATCATAAAAAATTTCCTCCTCATAACTAGGGACATAAGAGATCCCACTATGAGTGTATCTCTGCATGGTTAGAATAGTACCTAGTTTTTAACTAATGTTTCAAACATAGATTTGGTTCAATTTGGAATTTTTAAAACACTATAAAATGTTCCTTTTATATCATAAAATTTCACCCTAGATAATTTAAGTATACCTTCTCAATTTTAAGATAACATAGAACTATCTTTCCTCATAGACAAGCCATTACAAGAGATAGATCTCTAGGTTTGAAAGGGATAGATCCCTTAATTTATTTTTTAAGATCAAACTACACTAGAATAATCACTATTGAAGTTTAAAATTGAATAATGAGACATAAAATAAAACTATGCTAATGAGGTGATACACCAAATATAACTCCACATAACACACTTGTATCTGCACCAATAAAAGAGACTATTAAAATTGACCTTAATTCTATGTCTTTCTAGCATAAGTATTTATCATAGAGGTAGATTGATATGTCTATCTAGAGGTGGGTGAAAATAATGTTTGATAGAATATACTACTAGTCCCTCTCACACTTTAAGACACACTTAACAAATAATACACTGTATGAAACCTGTTAGAAGAGATATCACTCGCACAAACATGCAAGAGCAGAAATGGAAGCAAAGAGAGCATATTCATCACTTATCAAAAATATAAACCACTTAACACACTTAGATAATATATTTCATATAATGAATCAACTTTAAAACTAGGTATCAAAGCTAGCAAGGCTTCACCATACCAATTATGGATCCATTGCAAAGCTAAACAGGCTTGAATATATAGAGCATTGAAGAGGAGAGGGAAGAACTGAAGATGAAAGGCCACAAGACCAATTTTCAAACTATGAGAAATAGTTACAATTCAATAGAATAAGTTGTAAAATAGGTCAAGAAGTTGTCATGAACATGTTTCAGTCTGAAATAGAGCATCTTCTTCAAGTTAGCATAGAACTCTTCATTATCTTGATTTAAAACTACCTTGATGATGAGTCATCCAATTGACTATATAAAAATTCAATAAGAAACATTGAAACATATGATACGACATGATAAGGTGAAAATTAGTTCATTAAAGGTCATCTATGCCTCTCCAATTGATGGACTCATCTTTGTCACTTATCATTCACTATCTATAGTCATTCATTAGCTCTTCTAGACTTGCCTTCACACTTATCAATTGAGTGACCTAAAATTGTTCAAGAAGATACATTTTATCTATGTTATGACATAATTTTAAATCATATTTGTCCTCTGGTATATCAAATAGACCTTAAAACATTCAAATTCACCTCTCTCACTATCACACTGGGTAGTCACATTGTCTTCTCACTGTCTATTTAGACTACCTGTAATGAATGGTCTAACAGAGAGTCCTCCATGAAAACTAGGGTGAGAATTGAGTTTTATGATTTATGAAAAGTCTCTAAATACCTCCCATAATTTTTTTCACTTTTCCATTCTCCTTTATACTTGTAACACACTTCAAATACCATAAAAAAATATAGAATTAGGCCTATCCGTACAAGTGATGGTATGACAAAATTAGATGGTGAAGAGCCTATGGGAGTGTTAAGTATTTCCAAAACACTTTGTATGACACTTTATGACATTTTAATGCATCATTTTCCATATCTTATCCATCAGGTTTGCATAAGGGTTTTGAGAGGGTTTTGGTTATTATGACTCTTAATGATGATTCATAAAAACCAAATGTCTAACTCTCAAAAAAAATCACTAAAAATAATTTAGATACCCATTTAAACTATCCCCAACTCATTGAGGCACCATGCACACTGTCCGTACATATGTGAGCATAATAAAATGGCCTCTCAAGCTCTTGACGGCATTCTAAGTAGTTCTAAGGTAGTTTTAGGCCTGAAAGACCAATTTTTAATGGTTTCCTACAAATGAATGGATTTTACTAGATTTATAATCTCCCTTAAAATTAATCATATATTTTATAAAGTTACCATGGTCATATTAATGAGTTTAGGCACCTGTAGGGATTAGGTCTAGTTTTAGGCCTAATAGGTCTAGTTTTAGGCTTAGACTATGTTGATTGTGTGTTTGACCCTTCCTGAGGTTTTATATTGATTTTTGGGTCTTATAAAACCTTTTTAATCTTACTATAAAACTTATACAACATCCCATAGTCACTTAGTATTCTCATCTTCATCCATTTCTCTTTTCACATACCAAACCTGTAGGTTATCTTGCTCATGGAGTGTCCTCTTTTTGAGACAAAATAGAGGGTACCTCCCTTATTTTATTATCCAAAATAGGGCAAATGAGGAATTTATAAATTTATTAGTACCATATGTACAAATATTCAATTCTTTATTCTACTCCTAAAATTCTCAAACATCAAGTTTCACAAGACTAGTTTTCTAGTACTTATGACTGTGTACAATGTACTTAGTGGACCTAAAACCTTAAATAATGACTATAGGTTGTGTGTCCTTGAATATAAGAATATTTTTAAAGTTTGATAATATCACTATGATAGTTTTTTATCATGTATATTTTCACATTACCCCTCTTCACATTAATCACATAGCATTTTTCATTGCTTAGGATAGTCTACATTATAAACCAAGTTATAGGTGTTCATTTGGGGAATCATACGATTCCTGTAAGTGTTGGTTTAGGTCTTAGTATTGTATTTAAACCCTTTTAAATTTATTTATTTCATTAATACCATATTCAAACTTTAATTTACTTGTCTCTACCTTGAGATCATGTTCTCATCCCTTCTACAATTATTATGTTATAGGTCTGCAGTCAAGATGTAGATGTTACTTGAGATGTGGGACCTTCTTGTAGGTGAAGATAAGTGATTAAGCATTGTATTTAACTTTTATTGGTTTATATAACATAAATAAGACTATATATCACCTATATGATCTCATCTCATGCCTTAGAACCATGCTCTCATGTTTCTATCACCAACCTACTAGGTGTCAATTAAAGAGTTATGAGATACCTATAGGTGGGCATTTTATTATTTGAGAATAAAATACTTTATTATATTCTAGTTATTAAATACATCACACTTTAATAGGATCACTTATGCTTGAAATCCATGTCCTCATACCATTATCATCAATGAACCAATTGTTACTTGCAAGTTGTGTTGCCACAGGTTCATTTAGGCCTAAAAGGCACTATAGCTTCTGTTATCTTCAATAAAAACTTGACTAAGTGGAAATATCACTAAATCATCATAATTTCATGAAAATAAACCTCATCTTGTGTTTAATATAAAACCTATAGACATAAGATTCAATTATGAAACTGTTAGGCCTATCTAGATCCCATATGCCCTCACCAATAAATGACATTTTGTATGAGCAAATACCTCAGTCAGAGAAGTTAAGGTAATTCAACTCAATTACACTTTTATCAATTTTTATTGACTTACATATTTTATTTTACTAAACAATCAACACTAAGATACCTAAATGACTTTATAAAATCATTCAAGTCATGAATTTTACTTCAACTTATGTCTTGGGTTTGAATAGCCTAACAATTATCTGTACAAACCTACAGGTGATTGTAGGTGACTGTGCATATTATGAATTTGATTGGTCCTCACTTAGTATCTTATAAATGTATTTCATTCAACTTATAATTCCTCCAATTGGAAATATGGACAATCCATTTTATTCAAGATGTGAAAACAACATATTGGCATTGACCTTAAACAACTTATAGAGATATAAACTTTATAACTATGGAAATATTGTTCTACAGACTATAATATGTTCGCCCTTAACACAAGGAGATGATACTATCTACCTTCCATTAATACACATGACAGCTATTTTCATTTAGTCATGAAATGAATAGACATTATATGCAAGACCATATTCACTACTTGGTTTACTTAGATCAAAATAAACATAGAAGAAAATTGAATCCAATGAGAATGTGTAAGTAGATTAGAATCATTATACTTATTAAGGATGATTAATTAAGAACATATCACCATTATTTTATATTTCCATGAAAATGAAGGCCATAGAAACTAATTTCATCCACCAGAATTATTCATCTCAACCCCTCCCCTTTTGTTCATACTGAGAGTAAATTGATTGATCTATTTGACCTTATCTAAGAGAATGATGAGGGAGATGGATTAGTTTTTACCAAATTTGAAACTTTTGAAGCTTCTCAATCCTATAAAATACTGATGGGGGCATGTAGACATCCTCTTAAAGCTTCTCACATGCCAAGTGTACCTTTTATGACTCAAACTACTTAATCTTCTTGGATGGACATCGAACTTACATCATGTCATTTATAGAATAGTTTTGTGATACTCAACTAACACCTTGTACATTTTATATTCTCTTGACACAATTATTATCTTATATAAACTATAAAATTCACCTAGAGTAACCAAAAAGGTGACATAGAGGAATGTTAAGACAATGAAACATATGACAAAGATGTCTAATGCGACCCTAAAAATGAGTATGTGACCCCTTTTATGATTTAGTAAGAACCTATAGAAATTTTTACTATATATGCAGTTTACTTAGTTTGACCAAGGGTCAAATTTGGTAAACATTTTAGTAATTTCCTAGGGATAGCAAACCTGTTATGCTAAAAACTAGTTGCTTTCTCTTATCCTTGGAAAATGGAGTTACCTATACACTATTATTCACATTGAAAAGTCTTTAAAAATACACCAAACACACAACACACAATAAGGAAAAAAAAACACAAGATAGACACTTGTGTTCTCATGAACACTTAGGAAAAACACACACAACATAAGCAAAAACACACACATATCCTAGTATGTATAATACCTCAAGACACTTGAGGTGAAGAACCACTTTCCATTTCTTCAACCAAGGTTAAAGACTGCTCCTTGCATCACTATTGATCTAATAAAATAATTTATGATATGAGGTGTATTTGTCAATAGACACTTGCTTTTAGAGATAGTCAAATGAATTACCATAGTTAGATCTTTTGTTGATTGCTTTTGTGTCACTTAAAAGCTCTAAAGAACTCTCCATCCAACTCACTAAGGGACTTGTTAGAGCTATTATCTTGCATAGACTTTATCATGCTCACTTGATGGTATTCAATATGATCATTAGATATCATCACAACCTTTTTAACTTTAAGTGTTTTTAAAACATGGCATTCTTCTTGTTGTAAGTCATCAAGACTATCCTCTTTGTGCTCATCAAACACATCTTGGTATGTCAAGGTTGATTCTTTCTTTATAGAGATCTCAAGATATTTCATGTACTCATATGGATCATGATTGACTTCATCATTAGGTCTTCATTCTTTTTTTAAAAAATTAGGCTTTCTTAACTCCTCAAATTTTCTCCTTCATGATGTTCATGTTCATGATTGTTCTATTCCTTTGTAGGTAGAATGGGATACTCACTATGACTATCATATTCTGACATAGTTGGGATACTCACATCATCACCCATGTGTATAAGGAAGTTTCCCCATGCAACTTTTGTTAGGATGTTATTAGGATCTACCTCAAGGATTCCATCATGATATTTATGGAGTAAGTAAGTTCCAAGACTAGTCTCTCAAATCCACCTTGCTTAGCTCCCCACTCATCAAGATACAAATCAGATATACCATTAAGGAGAGTAAGAGGCTCTTTATCACTAGGGTGATCATCTTCATCAATGACATTGCAATTCATATTATAAGTGTAAGACACATAAGGCTCAACATGAAAGCTAGAAAGAGGTTCTAATTTGATTGTCACTTTTGCACCATACCTATTCTTAAAACCCATGTAGGACCTGTCTGAAGTTGGATAGCCTCAAATTTATAAGTTAACTCTCTTAAAAAATAAAGTACAAAATGAGGAGGTGCATATACCACTACAACATCCTATGAAATGGTGAAGGTAGGAAAAGTATGGAGAATAATTTGCAAACCTTTGATTATGACAATGGTCTTGGCATCTAACCCATCTAATTGTAACACTCCCTTAGCATTAGGTTCATAATTTAAGTTTAATTTATCATCTACTTACTTGGTCATGACACAATTACTATCTCTACTATCAATGAGACAATTATGTATAGGTAATCTCCATTAATGATGGATAGATAGAATGGAGGAGGTTTGTCTACCTTTTCAACTTTGTTTGACTATACTTTACTTGGATTCATGGTGTTTTTCAAGTTTGCCTCTCTTTGGATAGATTGTTTAGTTGTTAAAATTAGTTTGGAAAACTCCTCTTGAAGTATATTTGTTTATCTAGGTATTTCCAATGTATCCCACATTGACACATTCACATGAGACCTCTTTATCTGCTCTATAATGTTAGTGAAAGGACCATTAACTTTTACTTGTCCACTAGTAGGAATAATTTTGCCTACACTTTGAGAATTATGAGGTATGAAATTAATTCTAACATTCTTATCTATTTGGACTACCTATGTATTTTTAATGACATTAAACATACCTACCCTTATGCTTATTTGAACATTCATTAAAGAACCATTAGCAGCCCCTTGAACTTCTTCAACTACCTTCCTTTTGCTCCTTGTGTTTGTTGCTATAGAACTTACATCTATGCTTGATTGCCCTTGATAATTGACTGTACATGAGTCATCTTGCTACCAATTTCCCAATGTAGACCCCATTTGAGCACCCTTCCCATCAATCACTCCTCCATTTGGTACTTCATCTTGAGTCGTAGTTGGCATAGTTCCTAAATTTTTCATGAAGGCTTGATTGAAGGACTCGTTAACATAGGGATATGGGTCATAAGGTTGATCTAATTAAGGTTGAATGTTATTCTCTTAGGTAAGGTTATTTAAGGTAGGTACTAGTGTCCTTGAGGTAGAAATATTATTAGGGTTATATCCACCATATGGATTTGATTGAACCAATTATCCTTGACCTTGAGGATGACCTTAGAAATGAGGTCCATTGCTTTGATAGTTGGGGTAGTATTGATTAGGATGATAGTGAATTTTTATGGGGTTGATTTGATGTTGTTGGATAATTATCATTAGACCTAGGATCTCTTACTTCATATCTTTCATCTTATCTACCTCATTAGACTTACTTGGTTAAATAGGGGAAACAAACTTGTGTTTAGGTGCAGGAATGGGAGAAATAGTAGGTGTAGGAGTTTGAAAGTCAAGGAAAAGAGGCATGGGAGTTCTTGAGGAAATCTTCCCAACCTAAATCAAATAATTCTCTACACTAATTTCCATATCATATGCATTAGGTAGAGTGTTACCTCCCATAGATCGTATCATCATTGCAATATCATTATCAAATGTTTTAAGATAGTAAAAGAAAGAATGATGAGCTATTGGTTGGAATTATATCCCATATCATCTAAAATCTTGTGTTTAAGTCTTGAATGACTTATTAAGGTGTTCTCCTAATGGTGGTCAATTACTCGATTAGTGACAAGTTGTCACTCTTGTCATCAAATCTTCTTCTCAATGCATCTCCCAACTCATTCCATGTAGATATTGATTTAGGTGCCAATGTTCCATAACATTCAAGATATTTTCCTTTGAAGGAGACAATTAAGAACTTGATTACAATTTTCTCCTCTATGATGTGATAGATATTACAAAAGTTAGCAATATTTCTTATGTTATCAATAGGTGTGATAAAAGTCTCACCAATGTATGATGGAACACTTTTGAGGTCAGATATCGGGATATCATCATAGTGGGCAAATCTTATAGGACTATATATATTTCATTCAACAAAAGGATGGTTCCTTGCCATGGTGGCCTTAAGACTTTACAATAATGGGTGAATCAATAACTTTATTATGGAATTGTGAGCAAGATAAGACTTTTTTAGGTAAGGATGACTATTTTCAAATATACTTAATTTGTAAGAATAGTGAAGAAGATCTTGAAATTCAAAAGGCATGTATTTGGTGAGAGATCTTGTGTTTGCCTTAGGCATGAAAGATTGCACTAATCTTCAACTAAGATTGAAACTTTTGAGATGCCAACTAATATAGGAAGTGCACTATTATAGCTCATTATTATCAAATCTAGCATCTACCTTGAATAACCTTCTTGGACTTCATGTCCCACCGAGCATGAAAAAATTGTTATAGATTAAAATTTCACCCTAGAGAATTCAAGTACACCTTACTAATTTTAGGATAACATGGAATTATCTCTCCTCATAGACAAGCCACCACAAGAGATAAATCTCTAGGTTTGAAAGGTCTAGATCCATTGATTTATATTCTAGTCTCACACTACACTAGGCTAATAACTATTGGGGGTGTAAATGGAATAAATATATATAAAATAAACCTATGATAATGAGGTGATACACCAAATATACATCCACACAACACACTTGCATTTGCACCAATAAAAGAGACTACTAAAACTAACCTTAACTCTATGTCATTCTAGCATAAGTATTTCTCATAGAGCTAGATTATTATGCTTATCTAGAGGTGGGTGGATACAAGACACTATTACTCCCTCTCACACTTTAAGACACACTTAACAAATAATACACTGTATGAAACCTATTAGAAGAGATATCACTCACACAAACATGCAAGAGTATAAATGGAAGCGAGGAGAGCATATTCATCACTTGTCAACCATATAAACCACTTAACACACTTAGGAAAGATATTATAGAGAATTAATCAAATTCAAAAAAAAATTATTTAAATTCAATTGAGGTGTCAAAACCATCAGGGATTTTTAATACCAATTGTGTATCCACTACAAAGCCAAAAAGGCTTGAATATATAGAGCATAGGAGAGGAGAGGGAAGAAGTGAAGATGAAAGGCCACAAGACCAAGTGTAATACTATGAGAACTAGTTAAAATTCAATAGAATGAGTTGTAAAAGAGGTTAGGAAGTTTTCATGAACATGTGTCAATATAAAATAGATCACCTTCCTCAAGTTGGTGTAGAAATCTTCATTATTTTGCTTTAAAACTACCTTGATGATGAGTCATCCAATTGACTATCTAAAAATACCATAAGAAACCTTTACACAAATGATCTAACATGATAAAGTGTAAATTAGGTCAGTGCAGGTCATCTATGCCTCTCTAACTAATGGACTCATCCTTTTCACTTATCATTCACTGTCTACAGTCATTCATTAGCTCTTTTAGACTCATCTTCAAATTTGTCACCTGAGTCACCTTTAAATATTAAATAAGATACATTTTATAGGTGTTAGGAAATTTTTTCAAATCATATTTATCCTTTGGTATATCAAATAGACCTGAAAATATTCAAAGTCACCTCTCTCACTATCACACTAGGTAGTCACATTGTCTTCTTAGTGTCTGTTTAGACTACTTGTAATGAATGGTCTAAAAAAGAGATCTTCATGCACAAATAGGGTGAAAAATGAGTTCTAGGAGATATTAAAATTCTCTAAAGACCTCCCCAAATGGTTTTCACTTGTCCATTCTCCTTTGTACCTATAACACACTTTAAATCCTACAAAATATAGAGAATTAGGTCTATTTATACAAGTGATGGTATGGAAAAATTAGATGGTAAATATCCTGAGGGAGTGATAAGTATGTAAAAAACACTTTTTATGACACTTGAACAAATTAAAATGCATCACTCTCCATATCTTCTCCATTAGGTTTACACAAGGGATTTTGGTCATTTTGAGTCTTAATGATGATTCATAAAAACTAGACGTCTAACTCTCAAAAAAATACACTAGAAACAAGTTAGATAACAACTTAAACTATCCCCAACTCCTTGAGGCACCATGCATAGTGTCTATATAGATGTGAGCATAAGAAAATGGCTTCTCAAGCTCTTGACTATGTTTTGAGTAGGTCTGAGGTAATTTTAGGCCTAAAAGACCAATTTTGAATGGTTTCCTATAAAATTATGGATGTTACCATATTTATACTCTCTAATAAAATTCATCATATATTTTATAAATTTCCCATGGTCATATGGATTTGTTTAGGCACCTGTAGGACTTAGGTCTAGTTTTAGGCCTAATAAGCCTAGACTATGTTAACTATGTGTTTGACCCTTCTGAGGTATTATAATGACTATGGGGTTTTATAAAACATTTTTCATCTTTATATTAACCTTATACAACATCAAATAGTCTCTAAATATTCTCCCGTTCATCCATTTCACTTTTTACATACCAAACCTATAGGTTATCTTGCTCAAGGAGTGCCCTCTATTCGAGACAAAATAGAGGATACCTTCCCTATTTTATTATCCAAAATAAGTTCATGGATGTATTTAAAATTTTATTAGTACCATATGTACAAATATTAATTTCTTGATTCTACTCCTAGAAGTCTCAAACATCAAGTTTTACAAGACTAGCTTTCTAGTTCTTGTGACTATGTACAGTATTCTTGGTGGACCTAAAACCTTGAATTATGATTGTAGGTTATACATCATTAACTATAATAATATTTTTAAAGTGTGATAATATCACTATGATATTGGTTTATCATGTATATATTCATCTTACCCCTCTGTTCATCAATCACCTAGCGTCCTTCATTGCTTAGACTAGTCTTAATATAGACCAAGTTGTAGGTTTTCATTTGGGGAATCATGGGATTCTTGTAGGTGTTGGTTTAGGTTTGAGTATTTTATTTATACCATTTTATATTTATTCATGTCACTAATATCATCTTAAAACTTTAATTTACTTGTCTTTACCTTGAGATCATGTTGTCATCCCTTCTACCGTCACTATGTTACAAGTTTGTAGTTAGAATGTAGATGTTACTTTAGATGTGAGACCTTTTTATAGGTGAATATAAATTCTTGAACATTTTGTTTAAATATTATTGGTTTATTAATTTCAATAGGACTATCTCTCACATATATGAGCTCATCTCATGCCTTAGAACCATGCTCTCATGTCTCTATCACCAACCTACTAGGTGTCACTTTAGGAGGAGTTATGAGATTCCTGTAAGTGGGAATTTTCTTATTTCAGAATCATATCCTTGATTATCTTATATTTATTATATCCATAACACTTTAATATGATAATTTACACTTGTATACAATTCCCTCATACCATTATCATCAATGAGCCAGTTGTTACTTGCAATTTGTGTTGCCATAGGTTTATTTGGGCCTAAAAGGCACTGTAGATTTTATTATCTTCAATAAAAACATGACTCAATTTCAACCTCTCTCAATCATCATCTTATCTTGAAAATCAACCTCCTCTTGTGTTTAATATATTACCTCTAGACTTAGGTTTTAAAGATAAAACCATTAGGCCTATCTAGATCCCATATGCCCTCATAAACAGATGACATTTTGTATGAGCAAATACCTCATTTAGAGAAGTTAAGGTGAGTCGGCTCAATTTCACTTTTCTCAACTTTGATTGACTACAAGTTTTGATTTTAATGTAGAATCAACACTAAGAGCCATGAATGACTTGAGAAACTCACTCAAGTCATGAATTTTAATTCAACCTATGTCTTGGGTTTGAATAGCCTAACAATTATCCTTACAAACCTATAGGTGACTAAAGATGACTATGCACATTAGGAATTTGATTGGTCCTCACTTAGTGTCTTATAACTCTATCTTAGTCAACTTTCATTTCTAATAATGGGAAATATGGACAATCCATGATATTCAAGAAGTGAAAATAACATATTAGTATTGACCTTAAACCACTTATAGATATATGAACTTTATAACTATGGAAACCTTGTTCTATAGACTATAATATGATAACCCTTAACATAAGGATATGATCCTATCTACCTCCCATGAATACACATGCCAACTAGTTACATTCAGTCATGAAATAAATAGACATTCTATGTAAGACCATATTTACTGCTTGGTTTACTCAGATCAAAGAAAATAGAGTAAAAATTGGAGCTAGTGGGAATGTGTAGGTAGATTAGATTCATCATCATTATTAAGGATGATTCATGAAGTAAAAACCACCATTATTGTAACTATTTCCAAGGAAAGGAAGGTTACGAATACTAATTTCATCCATCAAAATTATTCAGCTCAACTCCTCCCCTCCTGTCCATACTGAGAGTAAATCGGTTAACCTATTTGACCTTGTCTAAGAGAGCAATAAAAGAGATGGATCATTTTTTTTCCAAATTTGAAACTATAAAATATTATAAATCTTGGAAAATACTTTTGGGGACCTTTAGATATCCTCTTAAAGCTTCCCATATGCCAAGTGTACTTTTTAGGCCATATAATTGCCTAAAACTACTTGAAAATACTTGATCTTCTTTGATAGATGTTGAACCTACATCATTTTAGTTATAAAATAGTTCCTTGACACTCAAATGACACCTTTTATATTTTATATTCTCTTGACACACTTGTCTTCTTATATAAACTATACAATTCACCTAGAGTGACCAAAAATGTGACATATAGGAATGTTAAGACAATGACATGTATGATAAAGATGAAATATATAATTTGACCCTAAAAATGAGCATGTGACCCCTTTTATGACTTATCAATACCCTATATAAATTTTTAATATGTAATGGGTTGACCAAATTTGACCAAGGGTCAAATTTTGTCAACATGTCCTTTAAAAACTTTAGAATTAGCTTGGATAATGTATCAGCACAGATTGAGAAGAAATGAAGTATTTTGAATGTTTGACCTTGGTTGGTCAAAATAAACAAATTATAAAAAGGTAGAACTGTTATAATTTAGAGTTCATGCTAACATAAGAAAACCTAAGTCCAAAATGTATTGGTACTATATAAAAAGACAATGAGATGATGATTGGTCTTGATTGTCAAATTAGAAAAATGTCAAATGGTCCAAGAACTCAGAGCATATGGAAAATGCAAAAAATCTAAGTTCAAACTTTAAAATAAAATGGTTAGTGTAACTTCACACAATAAAAAATAAATTTGAATGGTTTAGGAACTTAGGGAATAGGGTAATGCAAGAAAACCTAAGTTAAAAATCAAAAATAAAATGGCTAGTGTAATAGTAATAGGTGAGATAAAGAATATTATTTTAAATGATAGATGTAATGTTGCAAAAAATGGCCAAGTGTCAAATGGTAATTTGAAAACCATAAAATATCAATGTGTAAAATATGTCAATGTGTAAAGTATGGGAATAGCACTCGAACTTACATAAGGATCTAAAAATCAAATCAAAATCCAATTCAAGTGATGCAACTCAATAATAAAGAGTAAAACACTCAAGCCCAAGTGATAGGCAAGACTCAAGTGCAAACTAAGTGTCCTTAGATCAAATACTTTAAAATGGATTTTAAATTTAGTTTGAGAGTTTTTAGGACCTATTTTTTTTATGTGACATGGTTATTTTAGACTCATAATGAAAGTAAATAAGAATAAGCACCTAAGTGTATGCTCTTACACTAAACTGACACAAGGTATGCATAGTATCTACCAAAAATTCCATCAATATACTAGTCTTGAAAGGAATTATGTTAATCCAAAAATAAAGAATTCATGTAGGTAGAGTTTTTAAATCCCCCTCTATCTCTTAAGAACTAATACATGGCAAGGAATTTAGATTACTAAAGCAACTTAGCATTTGGTAGGATAATCTATAGCAAGTGGGGTCAATTAAGCTAAATTTTTGACTTGGTTTATCTAGATGGACCACAAGTGCTTGGAAACACTTGGGAAAATTAAACATTCATCAATGGATTAAAATCAACTATCTTGTTATAAAAATGCTAAGAGATGAAACCCTAGGTCAAAGTCCACCTTAAAAACCCATGAGGAGATAATGAACTCTCACTCATAAACCAAAAAGAAAAATAAAGGAAGAACTAGGTCATTTCTAAGTCATCCAAGTCTTTATGAATAAGGAGAGAGCATACACAAAATTTATTTGGGTTTTACTCAAATAAAAAAGTAAAAATAATATTTTTTTGGTCACCCAAGTTACCTAAAGGGGACAAGAAGAGAGCATATGCACAAGGCTTTACTGAAATGAAACTAAGTGTTTTGCAAAAATGAATAAGAAAAAAGAAAAGTGTTCTTAGGAGCTCTATGTTTAAATGTGATTGTTCTTTTAAACACTTATGGAAATGTGATTTAAAAATTCCTTGCACAAGTTTTTAAAGCACCAAAACACAGTGTGAAATAGTTATGTCAATGTGTTAAACTCTTATTTTACTTTGTTCCTTGAAAGAAGCATTAGAGGATTGATTTATGCTTGATTAGATGATGAATGTTACTTTCAAATTATCTTAAAACCATGAAAATATCCCTTTTAGAATAATTTCATAGTTACATAGTAAAGTATAAACTATGAAATTACAAGCTAATAAAAAACATAGAAAGATAGAAAGCACCAAAAACTTATAGGAATAATTTCATAATTACCTAGATGATTTCGTAACTCACCTCATCAATTTTTCTACTTAGATGATTTTGTAACTTGCCTCGATGATTTCATAGTTGTATAAGGTAATTTCATAATTTTAGCCTCTGATTTCATAATTTCTAGAAAACCTAAAGGAAACATAGAAACAAAGCAAAATGATTTCATTATTCTATGGCAAGATTTTCTAGTCTTCAAATTCACAATTATGAATTCGTATAATTTTTCAATTATGTATTTCAATTTCAATATTTCTAAAAAGCCTAAAAAATAAAATATAGGGTGGAACAGAATGATTTTGCAAATATAGATAGGTATTTGTTAGTTAGATTTTTTAAACTTATAATTTTGAATAAACACATAAAAACCCTAAAACTTGTAAAATGAATTTTCACTTACCTTTGGTGATTTCATAAATAAAAGCTTTGAATCCACAAATACGTAGTGGAGGTCCAAAATAGGGATGATTTTACAGTTTTCTTAGGTGATTTCATTATTTTCTAGCATTATTTCATAGTTTCTATATTGAATTCATAGATACACAATAGACAAAGTTGTAATTTTGTAGTCAATGGATCGAGAATGAAAAAATCTTGAATTTTTAGCCAAATTTAACAAAAGTTAGCAACCAAAATTGACAAAAGAAGATGTTAAAAATTAACTAAAAGAATTTTGTGGGTTGTGGTTCCATCAAGCATGCAAAAATGTAGAATAGGATTGTAGGTAAATTTAATCCATGCATGTTTAAAACATAAAACAAATGAAAAATATAAATAACTACCGTGTTAGGCCTACTCCCTCACGGGGCATAGATCAATGGAGTCAAGAAACTTAGACAAGTAAACATGGATAATGCCTTCCCCAAGTGGCCCTCCTCCAAGATAAATCCATTAATCATGTTTATGTTTAGATTTGGTATCGTAAGTCTTTGTCAATATGGTAATACAAGCATCTCCATACATCTCTCCTTGCACCAATTACTTTAGGTCTTGCTTTGATCAATTTTTAAAGGATGAGTGAATCTCTCTAGAGATAGTTTTGCATAGTTTTTATACACCAAAAAGAGCTTAAAGGTTATGGCCATGGCCTACGTATTTATAGATTTTATAAAATGAAGAAACTAATTTATGTCATTCCATCTCAAGACCAAGATGGAGGGTCACAAATCCATTCAACTTTGGAGGGACAAACAATAAATATGGTCATAAATATTTGGAATAATGGAGCATTACTAAGGCATGGGTAACCTTAATCCTTATATTTATTTCCATTGATACTTTGTGGATCACCCTTGTGATGATGTCATAGGTGATGTCATGACCCAAATATTTTTAATTATGAATTTACAATAATAGATATTCAATAACTTTTCATGGATTTCTCACTTAGTTCTTAATTTAATTTGATTTTCTTAATGGTTTTACTTAGTCTTTCTGAAACTCTTAGAAATTAGTCACTTGTTTAATTAAAAGGGTCAAAAATGTCAATTTATTTAATCATAATTTGATTGGATTTATATTAAAGGAAGGTTACAATTGTGTATAGGGTAATACCCTAATTAGGGTAGTATAGACATGAATCTACACATGCATGTGACATGTGCAGATGAATTAGAGGATTTTAATGGTATAGAATGTCATTTTACTTGGTCATAATTTGAATCAAAGTGAACTAGGAGAATATATAAATTACATAAAATGCATTACCCTAATCAAAGATACATGGATGAGAATTGACACATGCACATGACGTGTGTAGATGAATTAAATAATTTTAGTGGTCTTGGTCCAGTTTGTGCATTATTATAGAAAGTCATTCAAACTTGTTATCTTGTCATGAAAATGATATAAATTGGATGTCTACAATTTTACCCTCATATTATGACCCATAATATTCCCTTGAGGCCCAATTAGAGACCCTTCAAGTAGTGCCAAAGTCTAGTCAATCTAGTCTTGGAATCGCTCATCCTAAAAGAAGTATAGAAGATGTTATTAGTTAACATTATCTTCTTGGTGCATCATTTAACCTGGGTGGAAAACCTAGTGCCTATGAGGGGAAAAAATGGAGATATCTAACTTTTTTGAGATTTCATAAATCTCAATAGTGCATCAGATAAAGACAATTATCCCTTGCCTTCACTCGATAAAGTCATTCAACAATTTAGTGGTTTAGAGATAATGTCCTTTCTAGATGGATTCTCAGGTTACAACCAAATCTTAATGGATGAATAAGATAGATACAAAAAAACATTCACCACCAAGTGGGTCACCTACACTTATAATAAAATGCCATTTGGTTTGCCCAATGTTAGGTCCACATTTGAACAAGATATGGACACCACTTTCAGAGGCCTAATTGGTAAGTTCATAGTAGTATACATAGATGACCTGACTGTATTTTATAAACATAGATTAGATCACTTAATCTATGTAAATAAAGTTTTAAAATGTTTTATAAGGTTTGGAATATCTATCAACCCCAAAAAATGTGTCTTTTTTACAACACAAAGTAAGCTTATAGGCCACATTATCACCATCAAAAGTATGTCAATTGATCTAGGGTGAGTTAGTGTTATTTTTAAAATCCAACTGCCAAACAACATGAAAGAGATGAAATCATTTTTTGGTAAGATTAAGTCTATATGAAAATTTATTTCTGGTTTCATTGAAATCACTAAACCTATGAATGCCATGCTAAACAAGGAGCTAAGATAGAATGGGATACGTCTTCTAAGAAGGCATTCCAAGAGTCAAGAAAGTAATTATGAAAACACTAGTATTGGTCATCCTAGATTATGCTAAGGACTTTTATCTATATTATTTCACCTCTAATCACATGATTGCATCTATGTTGATATAAAAAAAAATTAATATGGAGAATAGCTCATAGCATCTATGAGCACATATTTGAAATAAGTTGAACTAAAATAACCTATGCTAGATAAACAAGACTATGCATTAGTGAAGTCACTCAAAATGTTTTTTCATTATATCATGAGGAAAAAAGTACATGCTATAGTTCCAAACCCCATGGTCAAGAAAATTATAGGATAGAATGAGCTAGGTGAAAGAAGAGGCTAATGGGTTACAAATATTCATAAATATGACATTGAAGTAAAACCTAAAAGATTAGTATGTGGTCAATGTTTTTCCAAATTAATTTTAGAATTTGATCCCAACATATCCATTTTGAAATTTAATGAGTTCAAGCTTTGATTTAGCCCATGGTATGATTTAATTTTCCATTACTTTCTATATGGAAAACCACAGCCCATCTTGATAGAATGCAAAGAATAGCACTGAAGATAAAAGTTACATGTTATATGATGAAAATAGGATTTTTATACTACAATAATCATGAAGGTATTTACTTAAAATGTTTATCTATGAAATAAACACAAAAGGTGATGAACTCATTTCATGGTAAGTTGGGAAGTGGTCATCCTTCTAGTAATGTCACTACACACATAATTCTTCGAGCTAAATAATATTGGAAAAAATTATTCAAATATATTTATGTACATGTTAGGACTTGTCATTTATGTCAAATATATACTAAGAGGGAAATTTATGCCCCCATGTTTTAACCAATGATAGAGGAATGACACTTTTCTCAATGGCATCTAGAATTCATTAGAGTCATAAATCCTAATTCATATATTGGTCACAAGTTCATTCTCACCATCACATACTATTTTAAGAGATGGATTGAAGCCAAAGCAATAAGGAACAATGCAATTGAAGAAGTTATTTCATTCCTAGAAGAATACATTATAACATGATTTGGGATTCTTCTTACACTTATTTGTGACAATGGACTAGACTTCCAATCAGTTGAATTGACTAAGAGGGAATATTAGAATGGAGTCACACTAAAATTCTCCTCAAAGTATTATCCTTAGGGAAATGGTTTGGTATAATCAACCAATAAGAATTTACTAAATTCCATGAAGAAAGCAATCGATCAAAACCCACACAATTGTCATGTGCTACTCAAATATACTTTGTGGTTTGATATAATAAGGCACAAACAAAGCTTGAATAATTCCATTTTATTGCTTATCTATGGAGTGAAGATAATTTTCCTAATGCAACTTACAAAACCCACTTATCAGTTTATACGAGAATACATGGAATCAGATCCAAGAAATTAATCTAGATTGTTGGACCTAATCCAATTAAAATATAAATGAGATGAAGTTTTAACAAATCTCAAGACATTATGAAGAGATGGTTTAACAAGAAAGCACAATTAAAATACTCATATGTTTCAGACTTAGTCTTGTTATGGGATAAAGCACATGATAAAAAAGGTCAACATTCTAATTTTAGTTCTTTGTGGATTGTTCTTTATAAAATTTATGAGTTTTTGGGACAAAATGCATTTAGACTGAGAGATATTCAAGGTAAGGACTTGTCATTTCCAATTAAAAAATAGTAATTGAAGAATTACTTTATGCTTATTCTATCAATTTCCATATCTAAGTAAAGACACCAGGTTTCCTCTATGTATATATTTTGTATATAGTTTCTTGTTTTAGTAGCTAGTGTTTCTAGCTTTGTTGTTTTCTTTTTCATAGTTTGATTTAGTTGGTTTTATTTTATTTGTTTTGTGTTGTTTTTCCCTCCCCATCTAGTTTAGAATTTTTTATTTTGGCCCTTTGGTGGTGTCTAGTATGCCCTTTCAAAATTGATTAGAGTTATTCGCATGTTTGTAATGAAAAGTAAAGTCCTGAAAGGATAGTCTTGGCCTTATAGCATTTTCATTTCTAAATTTTTGTTGGTCTTTTTATTTTCCCATTTTCATGAGGAATAGACTATTGACATGGTAAGAGAATTGAATTTTAAAATTAGAAAATAGAACTTTATACAACATTATATCAAATTAATGTTGTGTCCTTATACTCCCATAGGTGAGGAACTTCAAATGGTGGACAATAAAGTATGGGAATTATTAGTTGTTTAGAAATTGAAATGTGAATCATCCTTGAATAGTTACATAGGCTAATACAATATTCTTTATGAATTTTCATAATTCTGAAGGCCTGTGATTCAAAAACAAATTTTGAATTTTAGAAATGTTTCATTTTCTTATTGAAGCCATCAAACTGCACTTAATTTAAATTTTGAAGAAAATATGTAAAATGCAAACCCTGAATTGATTTTAACTTTGTCTTAATAGTTATGAATTTTCTAATTCTATCATTACACACATGGATTGGTACCCAACCTTCAATGGACTGAAAAATGAAATATTTTCAAAATAAATAAATCAAAATGAAATCAAATAAAATGCAAAATTCAATTCTTTCCTTGAAAGGGTGATTCAGGCAAACTCTATCATAGGCTTTCCATCCTGGTTGGCAATGGATCAAGGACATGATTGAGACCAGAGGTATCTCTGTTGGATCTATAGATGTCTATCTAGAAACATAGCAATACCCATGCCAACCCCCCCCCCAAGCCAAACATCTAAATTATCCTTCTTAGAAATTCTAATTATTTTAGACAAGTTTAAACTTCTTTACGTGAATGCAAGATCTATAAAAGAATCAATTAATTCAACACACACTCATGGTCTTAGGTAGATTTGAAACTTAGTATGTCACATATTAAGGTCAAATTTAGTGATTTTATTTTTTGGGTTTTTCTAAAGGATTTGTTTGTGGTTTGGTATTTCTTATTTTAATTTGATTACTTTTAGTATAGGTTATGAATGTTGAGTAACATTATCCCCACAAAAGTTGCATGCCATTTTTTGGGTATAACATACCCCATACTCATATTTTCACATAGGGACCCTCTTTCTTTGGTGTAACAATTTTATTTTCATCTTCTTACATATTGGTAAAACTTCATTTATGAATGCCAATCAAATTTTAGATATTTGGTTCCATTTATAATCTCCAAATCATGATCTCGACCTATTTATCACATTTTGGTTTGTTTTTACATCATTGAGATATATTATTCATGTAATTTTAAATGTCAAGTGAAGTTTATATTCTTACATGATCATTTTAAAATATATTGGCTTAGTCTATAAACATTTTTCTTGTGTTTCATAGTTTAAAATGTTCTTTCAATTGTTAAACTAATTTATTTTACCTAGATTAGTGTTTTTTAAGTCATGTTTGCATTGAAATTATGCTTTATTTACCTTTTTGGGTTGAATTTTTAGTAAATTTCATGTTTAATTAGGTCTATTTTACATTGTCGCCTAGTTTCAATTAAGTTATTTCATGTTTTGTTTATGTTTTTATATTCATACTTAGATGGATTTTAGATTTTGACTAACCTACTAATTGTTTCTTGAGTTTAATTTTGCTTTGTTCTGTTCACATATATCTCCAAGATCCATCTATCTTCCTCAACATGTTGAAATATTACAACCTTAAAGAGTTCCATAGTCAAATCTATTCAAAAAATGACTAAATATTTTAAAACCCCCAAAGACACATGACATGAGCTCAGAACCTCAGAACCTGGAGTAAATTAAGGCATTATGTTATGCCCCTAACCTATCACATGTATTGAGATAGGAATAGCCAATTTATGGCTTAATTTTCCCTCTTTGATGTTATTTCACATTTCTCTATGCATTTATTTGGTTAGCAGGTCAGCCTATAGAGTAATCACGGCCTAGGTAGACTATAAATAGGAGGTTGTGGGTAGTTGTTTATCATCATATTGTGATATTTTCTCTTATTGAAGCTTGTGGAGGCTACCCCTTTGAAGTGTCTTGTATTTTATTCATATATTCTTCTATATTTTAGTCATATTGTGATCGATTACTATCATTCTACTTTATTATTGAAGTATTTTCATTATAAGTGGTATTAGAGCTAGAATCTGGTCAATCTTGTGGGTGAAACCCTAATTTTAGATATTTTCTTATATCTTTCAATCCACTACAAATTTTATTGCATTTTTTTATTAAATTTGGGGAATTATTCAAGGATATCATAGAATAAAAATTAGCATTTGGAGGTTAGTTTTATGCTAGTTATTTATATTTTAGTGTTTTTCATAAATTCACTTTATAGTGTAGAATTCAAGAATTTTTTCTAAGTTATTTACATTTTTGGAAAGATTATAAAAATATATCTGGACTATGTTCTTTGTATTTTTTATTTGAGGCCAACATAATAAAAAAATGCTTGGTCAAATTAAGGTCAAAAGTGCCAATTACAATCAACATTGTCAAGCCCTTTTATGGTGGGACTACAAACTAAGGACTTTAGGGTGCCAAAATTGCATGTTAAAATATTCACAAGGAAGATATGGATTAAAAATGGGGAGTTATTGGATCATTTATACCAGGGTTCACTTAGATAGATCATAAAGTGAGTCATCTTGACTACAATGTGAAAGACATTCAAAGTGAAATGCAAGGTATACAATTTGAGATGAAAGCCATACAATTTAGTTTGCAAAATATCATGATGGATTTAAAAAATAATCAATGAAATAATTTAAATATCATTATTAAACAACCCCACCATGGTGGATCTCCCAACCAACCTAATCTTAATCCAAGTACCTTGTCACAGAGGAACTTGTTACCAAAGGTAGATATGCATAAATTTGATGGAAAAGATCCACTCAATTAGATCAACCAAATGGATATTTATTTTTATTTGAATTATCTCCCATGTGGATAGAAGGTTACCATGGAATACTTGTATCTAGAACTTGAATGATTCATTTTTGTGCTCAAAAGAAAAAAATTGACTCTCAATGTCACCTGGTCAATTTTTAGAGAGGTTTCCATAGATTTCATCCCAGGGTTACCTTGTTCTAAAGGTAACAATGTTATCTTAGTAATTATGGATAGGCTTAAAAATATGCCCATTTTTGTTCCCTCTCACACCCATCTACATCAAGTACAATGGTAGTTTTTTTGTTAAGGTAGTTCTAAAATTACATGGAACCTTAAAAATAATTATAAGTGATCGTAATCCTATTTTCACTAGTAATTTTTGGATTGAAATATTTTCCTATTTGGGTACTCAGATAGCTCATATCTCATCTTACTTATCCCCACATAATGGATAAATAGAAGTGGTTAACAAATGTTTAGAGGGGATTATCAATTATTTTGTATGAGATAAGCAATAATGTTGGGTTAAATGGCTACCACTTAGAAAATGGTGGTATAACACATCTTTCCATACATATTCTAAAATTTCCCCATTTCTAGCACTATATGGTTTCCATCTGCATTTCATCACTTCTTCCTTAAGGGTACAAACCAAGGTTTGAGATGTGGAGGAGCACATTCAACATCAATAAGATGTTTTGGCTAGTTTGAGAGAGAGTTTGGCCTTGGCACAAAATAGGATGAAGTAACAATTAGATCAACATAGTAGTGAGAAACATTTTGACATGGGTCATAGGGTCTTTATATATTTACATCCTTACAAGTATTTATCCTTTAAAAAAAAGATAACAAACTTTCTCCTAATTATTATGTCCCTTATCAAGTTCTACAAAAAATTAGAAGTGTGTCTTACAAGCTGGAGTTGCCTCATTCATCTCATATACACCTAGTATTTCATGTTTCTTACTTGAAGAAGGTCATTAGATAGAAATTTTTAGCCCAGACAGAGCTATCATAACTAGATGAATAAAGACAAGTCATTTTATAACCAAATAAAATCCTAAAAACACATACTAAAAGGTTGAGAACCAAAGAGATTAAGGAATATCTGATCAAGTGGAAGAACCTGAGCAGTGAGGATGTAACTTGGGATGGTGAAGAATTTTTGAAATAACATCCAGAGTTATTCAACATTGAGGACAACATTGGTTTGAAGGGTAAGGGCATGCTATGCCCCTAACCTATCACATGTATTGGGATAGGAATAGCTGACTTATGGTTTACTTGTCCCTCTTTGATATTATTTAACATTTTTCTATTCATTCTTTTGGTTATTAGGTCAGCCTGTAGAGTAACCATGGCTTAGACAGACTATAAATAGGAGGTTATGGGTAGTTTTTTATCATCATATTGTGAATTTTTCTCTTGTTGAAGTGTACAGAGGTTTCCCCATCGAAGTGACTTATCTTTTATTCATATATTATGTTATATATTAGTCATATTAAGATCTCTTGATATTATTAAAGTAATTTTATTACACATTAACATGGGAATCAATCAAATATGTAAATCTCTATGGCTTTGTGTACCCAAGATTATGTTGTGTGTCATCATTTCAAAACCCTAGAAGCCCAGAGGATTGATAACATTAACTCAAAATCTTATAAAATTAGCAATATTAACCCATCAAAGGATGAAGAGTTTAAGAACTTGAGAAGAAGCCATGTGGTGATGATAGAGGTAGATAGCAAGGCAATGGCTAAGAACACTGACAGACAAGTTATAAGCATGTCACCTAGTAAGTGAATCCATCAAGTTTAATGAAGGAGAAGTAGTAGAGAGTTGAAAAGGTGACAAGTGGAATCAAATAAAATATGTAAGCATTCCCCTTAGTCTATATTGATCCTAAAGTTGACAACTTATCAAAATTCCAAAGGGAAAACCAAGAACTGGTTATTCAAAAGGAGTAATTTTCCCAATTGCATAACTTGAAATTTACCAAGGATAAGTAGAAGATGTGAGCTTATACAACTTATTGAATCAATCAAAACATAGAACTCAACAAGAGATATGAGAGTTAAAATACAGATATATCTTGAGATAATTTTGAAGATAGCATAGATAAGTAGTAATAGTAGCATCTACAAAGAAATCAAAATGCATAATAAATGAAATTGGACCTAGATTGAGGAAAAAATAAGATCAAAGAAAATGTGCACAACATGAGTCTTCTTCATTAATAAGAAACACCAAATAAGTTATTCTATGATAAAATATGCACCCATATATAGACTAAAATAATTTATTATTCCAATGTTTCTCAATTATCAATCATTCAATAAATAAATCATGCATCTACAAGTAATTATGTTCCTTTGAGATAAGTATAATAAATTGGGAATGAGAAAACAATAGCATGAACCAACTATGCCATCATTGAGATTGGTTTAAAATGAGGTGTATCTTCCTATTTAGATCAATGATTAGTCATTGGAAGAAATTAAATACTAGAGAGTCCTTATTGATCATTGGATTATTGGATCGCATTGGATATTGAATCCACTTCCATCTTAAAAGTTGTATCTAGAATTATGCCATGACTTGATTGGTCTTATCTTCTTTCTTCTTGATGTATATTATAAAAGATTAATTTTTAATCAGTTGTTTCATTAAATTTTTATATCAAGTCCATTCAATTTATGGTTTTGCATCATAGCCATGATGGACTATCATTGTCTATGTAATCAACATTGCTTACTATTATAAAGGATCGATAAATTTGGTCCCAAAACACTGTTAGAATCATGCCAAGATTACACATGTTCTTTCCTCATGATTTTTGAGCTTTGATTTTCTACCAAGGTTGATATATTTGAGTACCAAAACTTCATGAAGATTGAGCTAGAATTTCACCTGCCCTTCCTACCAATTTTATCTTAATGGTTTGCTAAAGATCTAAAATTAAGAAGTAATCTATGCAAATAAGTTTTTTAATATTATTAATGTGTAAGTGTATATAAAATTATATTGTTTAATATCTAGTTTAATTGGATTTGAGTACTCATTTTGGTTATTTTGAGGCTTATATTAGTCATAGTGTGCGAATAGTTATAGACTGTTGTATTAGATTTCTTTTGAATAGAGTTCTAGATTTCATCTTCACATAATTTTCCTTGAGTCTTGATCATTATGGTATTTTATTTTGTGCATTATCTAGACTTGATGCCTAATGATTATATTACAGCCAACAATGATCTAATTTATGAGTACTGGTAAACCTATCTCAAAAGGGGATTTATCTCTTTTCTACCCCCCTCTTTCCCTCTCTTTTACATTTTTATGAGA
The DNA here is from genome assembly GCA_037957365.1 of Torreya grandis. Lineage (NCBI taxonomy): Eukaryota > Viridiplantae > Streptophyta > Pinopsida > Cupressales > Taxaceae > Torreya > Torreya grandis. Next base: position 1,437,601 of record JARHVA010003698.1, on the reverse strand, counting down.
AGTGATTTGACCTTTACATTATAAATAGTCTATTTCTAAAGGATTCCAATAATGAGATCTCAAATATCCTAAAGAAATCAAATGAACCTTTGATGGAAATAATCATATCCTACCCATGTTATACCATTTGGAATTTCTTAGCTCTTGGATCACTATCAGGTCCTAAAAATAAGGGACTCTTTGTTCCATGAGTTGTTGACTACTTTTGTTCACTTAGATCAATTAGCTCCTAACTATGTTTGAGTGAGCCTCAATTTCAACCTAATAGGAACCCCTGCTAATAATGGTGTGCTAAGTGTGAAATATTAAATAATGTTAAAATGGTTACTAAGATAGAGAAACCTATAAATTGATGGCTTGATGAAATAATTCACAATTTTTTATAAGTAACAAAAAAAATAGGAAGCTGTGTGTAAGAATTTATTCATGAACATATATACGGTGAAATATATGAAATATTTTGGTATGAATAACCTAGAATACTATTTGTGTGGTTATCAATATTTGAATATGTAGACACTCCTTTTTGGCCACTTTCATGTCTAAACTATCATTCAGTTCTATTTTTATCAAATGACAGATTTCAAGCCTAAAAATCACCTAAATTGCCCAAAATTATCCATGTAAGGGATTTATTTTCCAAGAAACATGATGAGGTTAGCTTATTTGGTGTATTACCATGTATTCATCATAAACCTAGTTTATTTCTAACCCTAATCAATTATGACCTAATAATTTGACACTTTTGGCATGTCGAGCTATTAATTCATGACATTTAAAACAATTGCCAAAAGCTAAAAATCACTAAGCAAGACTAATTATATTATAAATCATAATTAACTTGCTTAAACAAAAATTCCAAATCAAATTAGTCAATTTCATTTACTAAAAATTATTTTTTATCCAAAAATGAAGTCAAGAGTCAATTGAGCTAATATAGTGATTTATTGTCTCATAAATATTCAAAAATACAACTCACACCTCAAAAATATCTAAAGTGAATTGCCATGCCTCATAAATATCAAAAATTGAGATGTCAAGATTTCATGAGTGTCTCAACCCTACCCAAAGTTAGACTGACTCAACCTAGGTTAATTTAAACTTAACACAAGTTAGAATTTAACTTAACCCACGTAGGGTTAGAGTTAGTTATTGGAGATCTATAAACACAAGTGCCCACATCACTGATAAATAATCTTTTGTAATTAAGGTTATTATATTGTAATACCTTCTTGAAGCCTTTGGAGAGTAGTGTTATAATGCTCAATGTATGCCAAACTTCACACCAAGTCACAAGTGACTATTAGAGAGATGCCACCACCATGGAAGAGCATTGTTAAAAGACTAAAATCATCATAGGCTGAGAATGAACATCCATATGCCAATAAGTCAGCATCAAATGCAATAGAGGTAAGAAAATTATATTATCTTCATCTTTATTTTATGCTCTTGAATATTGTGGTATGTTCCCCTAGTTCTTAGGCAAGAGGGTTTAGTATTAATGAATTATTATTTTTGATGCTTTCTCATTTGGACTAACAAGAGACTAATATACATATTATTTCCTCTTTAAACTCCTAAGCTATAGAATACTACTATTTTTAGTTAAGAAAAATAAAATATTAGTTTTGATAGAAGAGAGACTAGAAAACCTATAGAATTTGGATATTGGTTAGACTCATGCAATATATCATTGGGTAAAAACTACTATTGATAGATACATCACTAATTTTTTTGTATAGGGTTATCTTACAATAGATTTTGCACAAGATCTATTTTTTAGAGGCATTGGAGGCAAGTTTATATAGCAATTACCTACTCTTATCAAAATGTCAGTTGTAGAAAAGGCCATGGTACCTACTCCTACCAATATGGAGTAGTCACTCTAGGTGCAAGGTGATGTGTGAGATAATGAAGTGAATGATGAGGAACTAAGAATGAAAGCTTAAACATATACCTATAAGATGGATGGCACAAAGAGGCAAAGTGAAAAGTGAGTTGTAGGGTTAAAACAAGACTTGTGACAATGGAGAAGATGGAATAAACAAAATAATCCTAATGTATCTATAAGTAGAAGTAGAACAGGCAGTGTAGAGGATAGATAATGAATGGGATCTCAAAGGAGAGCAAGAGAATTTGGAAAGCATGAGGATAAGGAAAGGAGTGGGTATGAGAGAAGAGAAGGTGTAGAAATAGATAAATATGTTGAAGTGATGGAATAAAGTGGAAAGGTAAAAGAGAAGAGAGTAGATTAACTATAATTTAGTTTTAGATTATAACTAGAAGAGAGGATATTATTTTTAGAAGAGAAGGAAAAATATTTTAAAGAAGATATGCTAAGTCATAGGATTAAAATAGGTTCAAGTTATATTTCAATAGAAGACACAAACATGGATCAGTCATTTCAAGGGTACACATCCCTTGTCACTACTTTATCATTATAAAGAAGAAAACATGTATAAGTTAGTAGATATAGTACCTAGTTTAACTCTTTCATAAATAAATTTGGGAAGTATAATGTATATACCAAGAAAGTTTTAGATAGGAAGAAACTAACTGAGGTAATATTTTAGGTTTCACCAAATCTTAATATATTTCTCAAGTTTAGTCCATCACCACCAACAATTTCAAGTGTAAACACAAGAGGAATGGCTCTCAATGCAAGATGTTTTTCACTCTAACACTATATGATGGGTCTACTAATCTTGAGTAGTGTTTGCTAACTTTCAAAATGAAGTGGAAGATTAAAAATGTAACTACATATGATGTATAGAAGTGTGAGCTCATAAGAACCCTAACAGGAAGAGCTCTAGAGTTCATCTATAAAAGAGATGCTTCCAAAATAAGTTTTTAGGATGTCAAATAATGGCTGATATGTGAATTCAAAGTAAATAAATACATGAGTAAATTAATCTAAGATATGAAAGAGATTCGATAAAAATTAGGTGAATCGGTGTAGGATTATGATCACAAATTTTTTGATGTAAAAAATAGACTAGACTTTATGTTATAAGATAAATATAAGGTCGTATATTTTGTATATGGTTAACAACCTTAGATTAAGTTTGGAATTATTGACACAGTTAAATAATAATTATTAATTGTTATAAAAATTAATACTAAGGGGGCCTATATGTCCCTTAGCCTTGGTAATTATTAAATAATAAAGAATATATTATTTATTAACTTGAGGTATAAGCATCAAGTAAATAAATAATCATATTATAGTTGTTTAATATTTACCAAATATTAATTTATTAGTTTTTATCAAGATGGATGGACCCATTATTTTTACAATAGACACCTCCCTTAATTTTTAAATATAAATAAGGTTTTACCCTTATTGTAAAATCAACCTCGTGAATATGAAACATTTGTAATATTTATTTTAAGGATTTTGTTAAGCTTGTCTAAGAAGAAGTAAGAAGTTAAAGATTGTATTGGGTATGGAAAAATTTATCTAGTTATGAAATAATCATCATTGGTAGTTTTTTTACCTCTTTTAGGTCTTTCCACGATAACTTATATATTATGTCAATTGATCTATGTGATATTTTTTACTTACAACTAAATTTATAGTTCTTGTGTATGCATCTATATTCCTACATGGATTATATCATAGTATTAGAGCTTGATTGAATGTTGGTTGATTAGCATATTATCATGAGGATCAAGAAATCCCCTTCTAGATGACATGTAACCCATGAGCTTACCAATGCATTTCAACAAAAACTGCAAGAAGCTATGTCCATTATCTTGTGGAGTGTTAAGGATGAATTCCTTGTCCACATTGGTAATCAAGAACCTCCTAGTGAGTTTGTAAATTATTTAATTATATGCATGAAGGCACTCACCTTTTAAATATCATTAAGTTAATATTTTAATTCCTAACTAAACCTATAAAGGGTGATGAAAAGGTTGTTAATTTTCTTGCTAAAATTAAGAACATTAAAGCTTAGTTAGATGGATGTAATTGTAATTTGATTCAAGATCAATTGATTTATTTTATCATTCAGTTAAATATTCATGAAAAGTTTAGAAATTTTGTTTCAATTTTAAATTTTAAATATTAAAATGAGCAAGATATCCCTAACCTTACCACCTTGTCTACTCTCTTGATTTAAGAAGAGAAAGTGATGACCAATTTTGATTCTAAAGAGAATGCCACTCAAGCACTTCTCACTCTTAATTATATTTCTAAGAATAATAAGAAGCATAAATCTAATCATAATTTTTTTAATGGCTCAAATAGGAATAATAATTATGGTAATAATAATTATAACCCTAATTTAATGGAAATTACAAGTTATGTGGTATATTCGGTCATAAAAAAGAAAACTATTATAAAAAAAAAGACAGAGTTAATAATCAAAATTTTAAAAATAATAAAGGAAAGAAATATAATCAAAACAAGTAGAAGAATCAAAACCCTAATCATAATAACAATCAAGATTCAAATGTTATTTCTTTATAGGCTAATTTATTTACTTCAAATGAAAATGAATGGATCTTAGATAGTGGTGCATTGCACCATATGACATGCTTATCTAATATTTTGTGTGATTCTAGAGATATCTCTAAAAGAATTTACTTATGAGATAATTCACTTTTAGAAGCAACTAAACATGGAAAAACAAAGTTTTCAAATGTTGTTATTAATGATGTTTTATTTGTATCTAAGCTTAAAAATAATTTTCTATCTTGTTCTCAACTTATAAATGTAATTTCATTGTAATATTGCTTAAAGATAGTTGGTCCATTAAAAATCAATATAGCTCATTGATTGTTGAATGTGTTCAAAATAATGGTTTATATATATTTTCTCTTTCTTCTATATGTTTACTTTCATCGCATAATAAGAATAAATCTTAGTTTGGACATGAAGGGTTAGGACATGTTAATTTTATAAGTTTACATGATGTTTGTAAACAATCTTATTGTTGGACTCCTTTGATCCTTTCCCATCATGAAACTTATGAGGTTTGTTTATGTGGTAAGTAACATACTAACCCCTTTCACAAAAATCATGATGAGAATTCCTCTCATCCTTTAGAATTAATTTATAGTGATTTTGTATGACCTCTTTAAGTTGTATCTCTTAATGGTTTTTTATTTACTATTACTTTTATTGATGATCATACTAGAATAATTTAGTCGTATTTCATTAAAACAAAATATAATGTTTTTCTAAGTTTAAAGAATTTAAAGCTTATGTTGAAAATGCATCTGATTTTTCTGTTAAGAGATTAAAAATTGATAAGGTGGTGAATATGTTAGTAAAAATTTGATTATTTTTGTATTAGTTTTAGTATTCAAAGGGAATTAACAACTCCCTATTCCCCTTAGGAAAATAATATTGTTGAAAGTAAAAATTGCACCGTCATAGAAATGGCTAGAATAATGTTGTAATCTACAAATGTTCCAAAGTTATTATGGGCCAAAGCCATTAATGTTATTTTTCATATTCTGAATAAAGTCCCTACCAAAGCCTTGCATCTCTCTACCTCATTATAAATGTGGTATAAAAATAAACCTAGTGTGGCTCATCTCAGGAGCTTTGGAAGTCTTGCTTCTATCTTTGTTCCTAAAGTTAAGAGAAAGAAGTTTGATCCTACTTCCTATTTTTATAGGTTATGGAAGTAATACAAAAAGTTTTAAGAGTGTATGATCCCTTTAAAAATTAGATCATTGAGAATAGGAATTTTCTTATTCTCAAAAAGTATTTTTGTGAGCCCTCTGTGGATACTCCTTGATATTATTTTATTGATAAACCTAACTCTCATGTTTCTCTTTGTTATGAAATGGATTCCTTTGAGGAAGTTGATCTAGTTATGGATAACTTAGAGTCTAAGGAAACCCTTGAGTTTTAAATTCAAGACCTAAATATAAAGAATTCCTAACTCAATATTCTAATGTTGATAATGTTAATAAATTAACTAGAAGTCAACATTCATATCATGCTTTAATGATTATGTATGAATATGAACCTCAATTATTTGAGGAAGCCACTCAAGATGATAGATGGAATGTTACTATGCAAGATGAATATAATGTCTCAATTAAAAATTGGACTTGGGATCTTGTCCCTCCTCTACTTAAAAGGCATATTTTCAGTTGTAGATGGCTTTATAAGATCAAATATAATTCAATTGGTAAAATTGACAAGTTTAAAAGCTAGGTTAGTTACTCATAGATTTACTCAAAAACTTGGGATTGACTATGTTGAAACCCTTGCTCCTATAACAAAAATTAGAACTATTAGAATTATTGTTACTCTTGTATCCCAAAATGGTTGGGTTATCTATGAAATGGATCTCAAGAATATATTTGTAAATGGTGATTTAGAAAAGGAAACCTGCATGACTCAGCCTAAATGTTTCAGTAACCCTAATAGATAACATTATGTATGCGAGTTAAAAAAATATTTGTGTGGTTGAAAACAAGCTCCTCAAGCTTGGTATTCTAAAATTAATTTTTTTTTAAAAGAATTAAGTTTTTATAACTGCTATTAAGTTAATTATCTTTTTGTTAAATTTGAAAATGGTTATTTAATTCTAATTGTATTATATGTTGATGATTTGTTGATTATTGGTGATTTAACTAGTTTAATTCATAAATATAAGGATAAACTAAGTCAAATTTTTGAAATGACTAATTTAGGCATTCTACATCATTTTTAATGAATGGTTATATTTTACAATAAAAATTCAATTGTTTTCTCACAATCTCAGTATGCACATAATCTTCATGTTAAGTTTAACATATTTGATTATAAATCTATTTCTACTCCTAGTGAAGTTAGTATTAAACTTGATCCTAAACTTGCATGCGAAAAATATAACCCTAATTTATATAGAAAACTTATTAAAATTTTGATTTATCTAACCATTACTAGGCCAGATATTTCATATATTATTATTGTTGCTTCTAGATTTATGCAGGATCCTTAGTTGGATCATTGTAAATTAGCAAAGAGAATACTTAGGTATATAAAAGGAACTATAAACTATGGTTTATTTTATTATTTCATTTATAATGATAATTTATATTTTTATTGTGATGTTGACCATGTTGGTGATACTTGTTGGCCAATTTGGTCCACATACCAAGCTTTTATCTAGATAGAGAGGATGAGCAGAGTTCTTAAAGGAGTAAATGATCAAATGGCTTAAGAACAGGTCTAGAATTACAAGAGAGAAGATCCAATATATTTCCATGGTTTTCATGGTATTTAGATATTATTAAGTAGGTTTTATCAAAGCCTTAAATCCTTGAAGAGAGAAAAAAAGACTTGCATAAGCCTAGAGAAGCCAAATTGTCATGACACGTCATGCAAACATGAACAAACTAGTTCACTTGTGCATTTTATAAGTATGCTTAGGAAACCTCTCAAAGCCAAAATATCACATGTACATGATTATTTTTTTCCCATAAACATCTTATGTAAATTTCATATCTTGATGAGTTTTTCATCTCAAGATATAAGGATTCAAAAGTGATCTAGTAGTCTAGGATGTGCGCATAGACATCAAGTTAAAGATATAGAAAATAACCATATGGATTAAAATATTATTGAGGGTTAACACAAAGCTAATAAGTGTCAAAATTGAATAATATTGAGTCAATATCTAATGATGAATGATGCTCTAATGAGTCAGCGGGTCTCGAAGATCTAATGGTGCACATTTGATCATGCATCGAAGATCAACAGTGAGATCACAATCAAAAGGTTAGTGTATCCTAAGATTAAGTGTTAATATATTATATACCTAAATAGAGATCTAATGGTATGTAGTGATTGACAAAACTAGTGGGTCTAAGCTGATCAATGGTGCATGATCCATCATACCAAAGTAGATCGATGATAAGTAAAAGGTCAATGAATCAATGAATCTCAAATATAAATGCATAGTTGTAAAGTGTCATGACCATGGTAAATATTGGGTAAATCAATGGTACACATTTAAGCTATGCAAAGGAAGATCAATGGTATGCATAAGGTCAAAACAATAATGATCTTAGAATGAATGAGGAGTTGACAAATGTCACGATCTAGGAGCTCAAATTAAGATCAGTGGCTAAAATCAAAAGTCAAAAGCTAAGGGACTTAAATGGAGAGAAAATTCAACCTATGTTCAAAATAAAGCAAATATTTCAAGGGGATGATACAAAGGTAGACACATTGGACAAAGTATTTTGCAACCTCGAGAAGGTAGAATATATAAATGCAAGATCAAACATGATCTAAGTTGTAGGAATAAACCATACAAAACCATCTAACACCATTAAATCTTTATAAAAATTTTAGAGAACTTTTAGACATAGGTTTTATATCTCATTTAGATTTAAAAAACCCTATCCTATGGATCTTCATTTGTAATCATGACTATATGAAAACCAATAAGGTGATTGGTTTTCATCCATAATAGATCTATATTTAGGATTTAGAAGTAATGGAAAAATGGTGAATACACAAGGAATGTTAGAAGGAACATTAAGGAATGAGCCCAAGTAACTACCTATTAATGTGAAGAACATCAAGCATGATTGAGGAAACCATTGGGGCATATAGTGTTTCAATTTCCTTAAGGACTTATTCTTGTTTGATGTATTATAGCTCAGCATCCTTGAATTGATGTTAATTGATTAAAGGTGGTTGGGTCACATTTATTAATGGATATCTATTTAGTTCCACTATCTATCATCCCATTATGCTATAAATTCAATCCTTGAGTTCTTGATTTAGGATCCCTCGGCTTGATATAGCAAAGCTCTACCAAAATCACTTTGTAAAAATCTTTTGAAGCAATACAAGACATCTTAGATTCTAGTTGAATGCTAAGTGTGCTTTATTGAAGTTTGATTTGCATAGTGTATGTTTCTTATTCAGAATCTATATATCCTTCATGCACCTTGCTTTAATTCTATTGGTTTCTTGTAGGTTGTGTGAAGTGTTAGCTAGTGAGGTTTCACTTGAAGTGTCATAAGTCCATAGTGTTTTGCTTAAACCTATCTCTTTTTGTTCTTCAAGTTGTAGGTCTCTTTTTAGCTTTCATATAAAATACTCATGTTTGTAAGCTTGTTATAGAATCTAATCAGTTATTTTCCTAATTGGATTCATTAGTAGTCATAAAAGTGTCTAAGTTGAGAGTGGATCATTGAAGTGCATCACCATTTAGACTAGGTTTTATTCTTTTTAGCTTTCTTCCCCTTCCCTTTTCCTTGGTATAATTATAGGTTTAGGACAAGAACTATATTATCATTTCAGAGGAGCTAGCCTCATTAAAAAACCTAGATGTCTAACCCAACATTAGGTAACCCATAGCCTAGGGTCATCATTCCCATGTTGGACTAGGTTTGGGTAGAGGACCTAAATAATCCTTTGCTTAACTAGGGTAAAACCTAGGTCTACAATAGTTTTTGCATGCCTAGTGAGACACATTATCTTTGGCATAGACAAATTCTAGAGTTGATAATAAGTATTTGTAGTAGAGGGAAACATCCAACATCATCAAAATCTAAAGATTCTCTAAGTTACAAAGTTCATAACATCATCTAGACATCACCTCTCATGCCAAAGGTTACTAGAAGGTTAGTTAGTAAGTGTATTCCCTTTGAATTCATTGAACTACCTTATATTTCATATAAAATAGCAATATTCAATAGGATAGGTCCTTATCCCCAAAATAAATATTCATCTCTTGGTCATCCTATTGTTTTAAATAGTTCAACCCCCACTATGCAAATGATAAGGCCCAAAATGCAAGATTTTGTACCCTTTAATGGTGGTAGCCCTCTTGACCTTTAGTAATATGATGATATCACTATTTCCTCTTTAAAGAGTCTACCATAATTTATAGGATAAAACTCCACCACCCCTATAGATCACATAGTTGGCATTGTAAACCTTTGTTCAGTACATAACATTATGTAAAAAAATATAGCCATGAGACTACTAGCCACATCTTTGAAAGGCAAAGCCCTGCAATGGTATAGGGGTCTAGCTCTTGCCTCAATAAATACCTAAGATGAGTTTGGTGAGTGCCTATGTAATAATTTTAAGGATAGAAGTGACTATGTGTCACTTGTTGAAAAACTCACCTCAATCAAGAGGGCATCCCAAGAATCTATGGCTGATTTCAACTATAGGTTCCAAAAGACTTGGGATAGGATCCCTATCATCATTATAACACCACCTAATTATGCTTTTAGTTATTATTTAATATCATTAAATTTATTAATTGCAGTCATGATCTAATCTATGGGTGGGACAACTCTATCTAGGGCTTATGAGATATCTATAAGGGCATAAAATTGTTTGATACAAGCAAGGAAACTCATGTTAAAATCTCTCATGCCACTTTATCCTGAGCTTTAGCCAACCCCACATACCATTGATCCATTTCCCACTCCAAACAATCAATCCCAACTTGATGATGGTCAAGTAGACTAATTTTTAAGGATTGAAAGCTTATTAAAGGCACAAAACAACAAGCTAGTGGCTATAGAGAGACAATAGTAGACTTCTCATAGGCCATACTAAGGTCTCTTCCAAACCCAATACCCTACTCAATCATAAAATAGACCCCCCCATCCATCAAATCAATAATCCCAAGGCTAAATTACATAAGGTAGATCTCGTAATAGCTACAATCCTACAGTTGTAACTCAAGAAACTTGGTCCCCACACAAAATAACCTTGCACAAGAGGGTCAATGGTAATCAAGAGGGTAGTCTCATGAGATGGTAATGGCTATAAGTGGAGAAATGTATCAATATCCTAGTTGGTAGCATGTTCTTTCATTCCAAGGCCATGACATAATGCCTCCTTCACCACAAGGCCCTCCAATGAATCAAGATAGCATGCCATCCATGGCATCTTTAAAATCTCAAATTCAATAGCAAGGGAACATGGGTAAGGCACAATTTGACACCATGTGTATAAAATTTCAAGAGAGGGATCATATGTTTAATTATATAGTATTAAACATAGGGCAGACTACACAAAGGGCAAATGAACTAGGTGTAGCCAATACAAGGGCTAAGAGGAGGATTTTGGATGACAATTTTGGGTAGCCTAAAGATTCTTTAACACCTCCACAAGTTAGTCAATATCCTACCACTTAAAATATATCTACTAAATCTCCTTAAACTCAACAAATACCTCAACATCATGGATAGTAATAGAAGTCTCCTTTTGTTCCTCATGTCACTCAAGTGTCAAGTGATACTTCTACTTCCAAGGTGTAGTTCAAAGGTACTAGTCTTCCTTTCAATATTTTGGATCATATGAAAAAGGATAATGTCACAATGTATATGTATGATGATCTATTTATTCTAGGATATAAATAGATCCTTTACCAAGATCTCTCCAAGATTTCTCATGTGAATAAGATAGCTGATAAAGTGAACACTATTTTTACAAATAGTAGTCAACCTAGTCAAATTCAAGTTCCTAGTCAAGGTCAAGTTCATAATGTTGTTCATCCCCCTAAGTTTATTAATCCTCCTCTGTTCTATTTTTCAATCATCATAGGGGACTATTTAGTGCACAATTGTATGATAGATTTAGGAGCTTCAACCTTAGTTATGCCTAAAGTCATAGTAGATAAGCTTAAGCTTAAGTATGTGCCTAATGAAAAAGGTGTTCTCCATGGTTCACCCACTAAAATAGTATGTATATTGACAGATATTAAGATCACATTGGTAGCTTTCCCAAATTATGTCATCACTCAGAATGTAACGGTTATAGACCTACCCCCATATTTTACCTTATGCCTATCTAGGGATTTTACTATAAAAATTGGGGGTTATTTGTCCTCTGACTAGTCATACAGGGTTTTCAATATTAGATATGGGACTAGGGTCACTATTAGTTCATAACCTATCTCTAGGTTCCATCTAGAGTCCTATAAGCTTAACCTTGAAAATGTCAACTATACCATATTAGATAAGGATGAAAATGCTAGTGAGCAATAGCCTCATGACCATCTTGAATACATTTCAAACCTATAATTGTATAAATAGACAATTGAAAACATAGATTTGATCCCTACACTAATATTAAATAAGTAGGCTTTGGGGTGTATTGTATGTATGAGGAGGGTGTTGTTATATGTTGCCTAACTAACACCACTCAAGAAGAAAATGGTCTATAGACTTTATTCTTTGATGGGTCAAGCTCAAATAATGGTAGTGGATTTGGAGCCATGCTAGTTTCACCCTTAGATCAAAATTAATATTCATATACAAGATTTTAATTTAGTTTTCCTTTAAACACAACTGAATATGAGGCTCTTTTACATGGTTTACAAGAGGCAAGAAGAAGAGGTGTCAAACGTCTTCAAGTCAAGGGTGATAGTAAGCTTGTTGTAAAATATTTTAGAGTCATAAGTGCAGTCAAGAACAATCATTTGAAAGCTTACAAGCATCGTGTATGAGATCTCAGTAGAGGATTTCTTGGCATTTAATAAATAGTCCATACTAAGAGAGGCAAATCAACATGTAGATAGGCTTGCAACCATTGGATCTCAGTATGAGATTTTGGAAGGAGTCAAAGGTGGTCAAAGTAAAGATAAGGTAAAGGTCATATGCAAGCTAGTTGTACCTAACAATGAGTTGAGTTGGTAGGTGTTTGATAATGATGATCAAATTATATGTTTTTTGATGTAGGAGGTAGAATTCTACCACAAGAATCAAAAGAAATTCTAACATCAATATGATGATCAGATAGTGCAACTGAGATCTAACAAGCTACCTAAAGGGATTGTGATATTGGATTTCATATTCAATGAAGATGACCAAGTGAGAAGAGGCAAGGCATGTATCTCATCCAAGGAGGAACATTCTGAAAGGATAGAGATATTTAAAGATAAATTATTGAAGTTAGGAAAGATTAACACAACAAAAGAGAGAGTTGCATTTGTTGCTTTATGCTAAGAGTTCTCTGATTTATTTACATGGGAATACAAGGATTTGAAGGGTTTTCATCTCAAATTTTCATAGCATACCATTGAACAAGAGAGTAATGTAAAACCAGTTAGGTAGAAGTAAAGGCCTGTCAACCCAAAAATGGAGGAATTGATGATAAGGCAGTTATTTAAGTTGATTAAATCAAAGATAATATTCCCCATTAAACACTCCTCATGGGTGGAAAACCTTGTACAAATGAGGAAGAGGAATGGGAAAATATGATTATGTGTTGACTTTAGGGACCTTAATAAGGTATCTATAAAAGACCATTACCCACTGTCCTCAATGGATCAGATTCTTCAAAAGGTGACAAGTTCTTAGAGATTCTCATTGCTTGATGGTTACTCTATTTATAATCAAATTATGGCCAAGTAAGAAGATAGGCATAAGACTTCCTTCACCATAACATGGGGCATTTATGCATATATGAAAATGCCCTTTGGATTATCCAATGCTGAAGCAACTTTCCAGAGGGAAATGAATGTTGCCTTTAAAGGTTTTATCAATTACATGGTGCTCATCTACCTAGATGACATCACTATTTTCTCAAAGGACCCAACTGATCACATTTCTCACTTGAGGTTAGTATTTGAAAGATGTAGAGAATTTGGTGTGTCATTGAATCCTAAAAAATGTATATTTGGTGTTTAAGAGGGTAGATTATTATGCCATATAGTTTTTAAGTATGGTCTTTCCATAGATCCTAAAATATTTGAGTCCATCTTATCCTTACCCTTGCCCAAGAATAAGAAGGGTTTGTAGAGTTTATTAAGAAATATTAATTTTATAAGAAGGTTTATCCCAGGCTTTATAAAGCTGGTCAATCCTTTTACTTACATGTTAATAAAATATAAGGATTTTACATGGACCAAATAAGGTAAGAGGAGTTTTGGGGCCATCAAGTAGGTGATATCTCATGCCCCTACACTTCTTAATCCTAATTTTAACAAAGAATTCTACTTGTATACCTTCTCTATGTTGGATACAATCTCTGCCATGTTGATGGAGGAGAATGAGCAAGGATTGAAATAGCTTATTGCTTTCATTAGTCAAGCATTAAAGGAGTATAAAAAGAGTTATAGTTTTGTATAGGAACATGTGGTTATATTAGTGAGAGGTTTGAATAAATTTAGGCACATGGTCTCCAATAGTAAGATCATACTCATGGTGTTACACCCAAGTATTAAAGAGTTTATACTCAACAAAGATCTCAATGAGAAAATAACTAGATGGGTGATAAAATTCATGGATTATGAACTTGAAATTAGAGTTACAAAACTTTTAAGGGGTATAAGGTTATTTGAACACCTTGCAGTAGAGGAAAAATAAGATAAAGATCATGTTGGAAGTCTATGACAGCTAATAGGTAGCTACAGATAACACACCTTTCAGTTGGACACATGATATACTTATATTTCTTGAATTAGGCCAATGTCCTATGGGACTAAATAGAGCCAAGAGAAGGCACTTTAGGTTGAAAATTATACCTTATATCCTGATAGATGGAGTACTTTTCAAGAGAGACATAGGAGGCATGCTTTTGAAGTGTATGAAGTCATGCCAAATAGACAAGCTATTTGAGTAGTTTAATGATGGTCTAACAAGTGGGAACTTTGATTTGAATACTCTTGGATGTTTGTAAATGATGTATCCAAGGTGACCAAAGATGTTGATTCGGTGTCATGTGTGTTAGAATGACAATGACAAAGTGTGATTCAATGAGATTCAGTGTTCTTATATGGTTATTCAGTGTTTGACTTAGTAAGGCATTTTATGTATGATATTGATAACATGGACATGTTGTATAGACCCTATGAGGTGTTTTGAGTGCTTAGATTGCTTATGAAAGTGAATGGAATTCATTAGAATAGCCATATGAATGTCTAAGCTCAAGTAGTCATCTAGATAGATAAAACTAAGTGAACAGATTGATGATGCCATATTTCACATGTAAAGGTTTAAAGAGCATATTGATATATGGATGGATTCCCCTATGTGAGGAGATCATATGGTTCAAATTTTAGGTCATGAAGTTGAGCGTAGTAAAAGTTATTAAGGTACAAATTTGGATTCTCAAATAAATTTTAACAATGTTCAATAAGTTCCCATACTTAGCCAATTCTTTGATATCAAACATCTATGATGATCATTAATTAGATCTCAGATCTAATGCTGAGAAATTTATCTGATTAGATAAGGATCTAATGGAGCATGAGATCTTGTCAGATAGAGATCAATGGCATGTGTGAAGTCAAATTGTCAAAGGATGTTGAGTTTAAATGTGTTTATGACAAGTGTCTCTATCTCATTGAGTTGATAGAAGATCAATTGTTCATGAGTGTTTGTGCTGATAGATATAGATAGTGTTGTTTGAGTCAAAGAGTTAAATGTGTAGAAGGCACATAGCGCTGCCAAGTGGCATAATCGTAAGAGCTCTAATCTAAGATTAATGGTGAGTATTGCAAGGTAAAGATTAATCTACTCAAAGGAGATCAATGGTGTGTATTTATCCAAAGTTTCCAAGGATCACAAGATGAGGTTAAGATGCTCGATGGTGTCTGAATAGTGACTATTAGAATTCAAATATTCAAATGAATGAGGGAAAACCAATGCTTAATTTTTGAGCTATAACTTTTGATCGAGGATGAATGTCTTGATGCAGTAAAAAGAAAAGTTGTAGATAACTTCAAGGGGCATCCCTTTAATCTAGTTAAAAGTTTTGAATATTTGTATATTCAAGGTTATGGAGCTTCAAATTGTATTATTTATTCATTCTTGGCATTACTATGTATAGAATAATGTTTGAGCAATTTGTGCTTTAGCAAAAGAGTGTTTTGGTGAGAGCAATCACCTAAAGATGTCTTATAGATCATATTTAGTGTACCTATTTAATTAAAAGTGATCTTATGTTCTTATTTTACTTGATGAAGTGTTAAATGGGTGAATAGGTCTCCATGAGACCTATAAGGGATAATAAGGCCTAATTAAAAGGTGTGGCTACTTAAGTGTGACCCATGGATGCTATGGTTGACCTATGAGAATGGTATTGAGCTATATGTTAGTTTGTTAGATGTCTTAATGGTTAATTCAAGTATTATGGCCAACCTAGATGATGATATTAATGAAGACTCTATAAATAGTGGAGACCAACGTGATGGTTTCTAGACTTGTATGTGCATGTGTTGAGAGAGTAGATGTGATATTAAGTGAAGGAACATTTAAAAGAGAAGGTATAGGTCAGTGAGGACCATCAGAGAGAAAATAGGATTAGTCATGTTTATCTGATAAATTTGATGAATGTGAACACATGGTCATTGGACTTAATAATCCTAGAAGAGATAGATTGAGAAAGTGTGCTTAGTGGATGGATTGAAGAGCTAAGTAGGTTGAAGAGTGTATGCATGACCTACAGGTCATGTTGTTGATGTTGCGATAGAGTTATTTCATTTTTTTTATTATGTATATACTTAAAAGTGAAGAGTGATCCAAAAGAGTGTTTTACATGAATTGCTTGTGTGTGTAAGTTTGTGAGAGTATAAAGGAGAAAGAGTAAAAGTAAGAGAATTCCATCATTAGGTATAGAAGACATCAGATCAAAGGTGGAGATTAGATCAAGGTAGTTGAGTGGGTGCTTGGTTACCTAGGGGTTATAGCCTCCTTGCTATTTGAAGCTAGCTAAAGGTTAAGTGGGTGCTTGAATAAATTGAGTGGGTGCTCCTTGATTAGGTTATATTGGTCTAAATGTTGGATCTTATTTTTATAAGACTATAATCCATCTTGTAGGGTTCAATGGATTTTCCCCTAAGAGGGTTTCCCACATATATTATGTGTTCATGCGATGTATGATCTTATGTATGCTTTAGATGTATGTGCTTTCATGTTTATGTTGCTTGATCAAGATTGATGTATGTTGAATGTTTAAGAGCTGGGAATTGAATTGGATTATCTTGCATCACTAATTCACCCCCCCCCCCTCTTAGTGATTATACCTCTAATAATTGGTATCATAGCAGGACCTTCTATGCAAGTTTAACCACTTGAAGGTGATCTAAGGTACAATATGGGTGAAAATATCATCATATTTGATGATGAAGTTTGTTATGATAGCAAGGAAGAAAAATTTGATCTAGAATTTGAGCTCATGAGTGCACATGGTGAACTGAAGGAGTAAAAGAAGAGGAATTATAAAATGAGGAATATGATCAAAGGTCTTGAAGTACAAGTCAGATATCTTGAGGGAAGTTTGTCAGGGAAATCTATGAGAGAGGAAAAGGATAATCAAGAACTGATTAAGTATATGGAAAAGGAAAGCTCAAGATAAAAATATGATCAAGAGAAGATCAACATTATTGAGGATAAATTAAGGGTTACAAAGGCAAATCTGAGTTCAAAAGAGGAATAATATAGACATCTCAAGACTCAATTATAAGAGATAAATGCCAAGTTGAGTTCAAAGCAAGGTAAGCATGATGAGTTGAAGTCCAGTCTTTATTCTACAAATATTATTGAAGAGCAAGCATGTAGAATGAAGAATGACATGGCTAAAGAAGCTAAGAGGGATAAGGATACCATCAAAGATCTCAAAATTTAATTAGAAGCTACAAGTTCAAGCATGAGAGATAAATAAGATAAATGTATTCAATTAAAGACTAATCTTGTTTCCCTAAAGGATAAGCATGAAAAGATCATAGTCAAGATAGGCAATCTTGAAGAAGATAAAATAAATTAGGACAAGACAAAGAGGTTGGTAGCATGAAATTAAACAAGATAGATTAGGTCAAGAGCAAAATGAAGAAGCCAATCAGATAGCTAAATGATTTAAGGTATGCAAAATCTTTTATGGGCCATTGTTTTATTTGTCATCTTGTTGGGCATAAGGCAAAGGATTATGTAAAAAGAAGAAATTAGTCAAAAGGAGATCACTAACATATTAAAACAAAAGGTATGGAAGGCATTGTTTGTTATAGTTATCAAAAATTTGGTCACATTAGTAAGTTCTGCAAGCAAATACCATTAAGTCAAGATAAGTTCAATCAGTCTCCTAGAGTGCAAGAAACAAGACAATCTAGACAGATCAATGCAATGAGATATTCATCCTAGAGTCATTTTTATGAATGTAATCAATTGGGCCACATTGCTAGAGAATATAAGAAGAGAATAAAATAATCAAAGAAAGATCTCAATCATCATCAAGCAAAAGGTATGAATGATCTTGTTTATTTTAGATGTCATAGAATTGATCACATTGCTAGGTATTGAAAGAATAGGTTGAATTAGTTATAAAATCAAAATAAGGTGTATGGAGCTCCTAGTGTGCAAGGAAGAGGTCAAAAATGGTTATGGAAACCTAAGACTATTAGGAGAGATTAGACTGAGACCAAAGATGGTTTGTTTACCATGATAGACATGAAAAAAAGTCCTGAGTTTTAGTTGTCTGCATTTTTTAACAAATTTAAAGCAAAGAATGAATTCAAGGATTGATTCAAAGTCAATCTCATGATGAGACAATACTACAATTCAAATGAGAGTATGGAGATATGGGAGTCTCCTAAGTTTTGGCACTTTTAGTCTCACTAAGTCAAATGGGTGTCTCTCTCTAAGCTTCAAGGAGATACTGTACAAAAAGAGGAAGCATGGTAGATACAAGTTGATTTTTAATTGATATTTTAGGATAAGAAGGGAGAGTTACAAGATCAATTGGTTAAAATATCTGAATATGTTGTAGTTCTAAGTGTGTATTTGAGAATATAGAAGAATTATGTTCCATAAGGTGTTTCTTTGTGTTGAGAGCTTCATTGATCTTTTGGTCACCTCTTAAGCTCATGAGAGTATGTATTGGCATATTATAGAAGGACATGAAGAAGTTCAGTGATCTGTAGGTGATTACTTTCTAAGTTATTTATTTCAAGATCTAGACTACAAGTTTGTGTGCTTAAGTTGTGTTTGGGGTTTTTGGTCCTGAAGGTCTATAGGTAGAGTATGGAGGTTTCCAAGTGTAAAAACAAGAAATATGAGTTGTCAAGATGTTTTTGTTTCATATAAAGGTGTGTTAACTCCATTTAGGTGTGTTATAGGTTATTTTATATTTTAATATCTTTTATGTGCAAGTTGAATCTTTTTTAGTGCTCTCAAGTTTTCCCAGTTTTGGCTTAAAGGCAAGCAGGTCAAAACCTAGTTGAAGGGTCTATGGGTTCCCCAAGGTTTATTACATCACAAATTTATATATAAATTTGTCATATTAACCTTTAGGTGTGAGATAATTTTCAAGTGTTGGTGTTGACTGATAGGTGGTGAGTTGACTAAGTTTCATTTGAAAATCTAGTATTTTTGCCCATGTTGGTTAGTTTATTTCCTAATGGATTTGAGGTCCAAGGGTACTTTATATATTTAAATGGGTTGTCAAAAATTGTTTCATAGTCATTCAAAAGTGTGTGGTGTCTTCCATGGATGAGGTTTTGTGAAAATGGAGGCCTAATTGGCTAGTATGTTTATGGAGCAGCTATGGTGCAGAAGTAGATTTAGAAGATGTTTTTTAGCACGAATGAGGGGATACATGATTTTACTTCATATGTGAATTTTAAATTCTTGAAGGTGCATACATAGAAATATATGGGTATTTTAAGGTTTAGGTAAGGGTTACTAGGCCTCTAGGCAAGGCTAGTGAAGAGAAGAGCAGTTTTTAGTCATTTTATCCAAATGACAAAGGTAGCCTGAAGTGAGAAGGTATGAAGGCAAGTGTGTTATTTCATCATGTTTGGAGATGGTATAAAATTTATCAAAATGGTGCCTAAGCTTAGGTGACTTAGGTGGAGTTCCTCTTAACGTTTTCAAGGTAAGTTTATACAGTTTATGATTTTCATGTTTGTTTTGTCTTCATAAAAGCTTTGTATGATCAGAGAAGAATGTAAGCATGTATCATGTTGATAATATAAAGGTAATAATAGGTATTCAAAATTTTAGGGGGTGTCTGTATCATCTCTCATAGGTGATCCTTTCCTATTATTGGTCCTTGAAGTCTTTTTAGCTCTGTAAGATCAGGAGTTGAGTCCATTTTGTCATTGTGTCAAAGGGGGAGTGGTGTTGACATCAATGACAAAGGGGGATATTTTTGGAGATTTTTCAATGATGTCTCCAAGGTGACCAAAGATGTTGATGAGGTGTCATGTACGCTATAATGATAATGACAAAGTGTGTTTTAATGAGTTTTAGTGTTTATGCATGGGTCTTCAGTGTGTGACTTAGTAAGGCATTTGATGGATGAAATTGATGACATGGAAATGTTTCAAAGACCATATGGGGTGTTTTGAGTTCTTAGAGAGCTTATAGAAGTGAATGGAATTCATCAAAACAATCATATGAATGTCTAATCTCACGTAGTCATCTTGATAGATAAATCTAAGTGGGCATATTAATGACATCATATTTAATACATGTGAATGTTTTAGGAGAATCTTGATATATGGATGTATTACCCTATTTGAGGAGATCATATGCTTCAAATTTCAAGTCATGAGGTTGAGTGTAGCAAACGTTATTAAGGTGCAAAGTTGGATTCTCAAAAAGATTTCAATAATTTCCCATACTTAGCCAATTCTTTGATATCAAAGATCTATGATGAGCATTAATTAGATCTCAAATATAACAGTAACTAATTTATTTGACCAAATAAGGATTCAAAAAATCATGTGATCTTGTTAGGCAGAGATCAATGGTGCATGTAAAGTCAAATTAGCAAAGGATGATGAGATTAAACACACTTGTGACAAGTGACTCTATCTCATTGAGTTGATAGAAGATAAATGATTCATGGGTGTTTGTACTAATAGAGATTGATGGTTTAGTTTGAATCAAAGAGTCAAATGTGTAGAAGGCATGTAGAGCTACCAAGTGGCATAATCATGGGAGATCTAATATAAGATCAATGGTGAGTGTTACAAGGTAAATATTTAGCTACTCAAAGGAGATCAATGGTGCATATTTGTCCAAAGTTTCCAGGGAGCACGAGATGAGGTTAATTTGATCAATGTTTAGTGTTTGAATAGTGACTATTGGAATTCAAATATTTAAACTAATGAGGGAAAACTAGTGCTTAGTTTTTGAGCTATAACTTTTGTTCCAGGATAAATTTATTAACTTGGTAAAAATCAACGTTGTAGAGGACTTCAAGGTACATCCAATGAATCTAGCTATAAGGTATGAATGTTTTTACAGTCAAATTTATGTAACTTCAAAGTTGATTGTTTGTTTTTTTTATGGCATTACTATGTATAGAATAATGTTTGAGCAATTTGTGCTTTAGCAGAAGAGTGTTTTGTTGGGAGCAATCACATGAAGATGTCTTAGAGATCATATGGAGTGGACCTATGCAATTAAAAGTGATCTTATGTCCTAAATTTTTTCAATGAAGTGCTAAATGGGTGAATAGGTCTCCATGAGACCTATAAGGGCTATTAAGGCCTAATTGAAAGGTGTAGTTACTTAAGTTTGACACATAGATGTTATGGTTGACCTGTGAGCATGGCATTGAGCTATATGTTAGCTTGTTAGATATCTTAATGGTTAAGGCAAGTATTATGGTTGACCTAGATGGTGACATTCATGAAGACTTTATAAATAGTGGATACCAAAGCAATGGTTTCTAGACTTGAATGTACATGTGTTAAGAGAGAAGATGTGATATTGAGTGAAAGAACCTTTGAAAGAGAAGGTACATGTCAGTAAGGAATATCAAAGAGAAAAGATGATCAGTTGTGTTTATCTAATCAAGTTGATGAATGTGAACACATACATCATTAGACCTGATAATCCTAGAAGAGGCAGATTGACCAAGTATGTTTAGTGGATGGATTGAAGAGCTGAGCAATTTGATAAGTGTGTGCATGACCTACAAGTCATGTTGCTAATGTTGTGATATATTTTTTTAAAATTTTATGATTGTGTATATGCTTATAAGTGAAGAGTGATCCAAAAGAGTGTTTTAGATGAATTACTTATGTGTGCAAGTTTTGTTAAGTTGTGGAGCTAAAAGCTTCACAGGTATGCAAATGTGGAGGTTGCTGAGTGTCAAAGTAATCAACATCGATCAAGCCAATCGACATCAGTCATATTCAGTGTACATAGTAACCAACATCGGTTAGTGGTCAGCTAGCATCAGTCAGACAGGAACTGACGTCGGTCACCTGTGTGTTTCCAGAACTAGTCTAATTTTAGATAGATAGTTAGTTTGCATGTCAAGATTAATTTTAGTCTTGAGTCTACGTTTCTAATTATTATTTGTTTTGGGATCTATTTAAGAGACCATGGGGCTGTATTGTAATGTAGGACTAAGAAGGATTAGATCCTCAACTTGAAGGCAAGAACAACAATTGGGTTGGTTGTCTCAAGGGGTGTAAGATCAGTTGATCTACAGGTAGTAAGATCAGGGAGATCTACATGGTAAGTAAGATTAGTTAGATCTACAAGGGTACAAGATCAAGGAGATCTACTTGGTGGACTGGTAGTAAGCAATAACAACCATTGGGTTGATTTTCACTGACGGGTGGAGGGAACAACTCTGTGTTTGAGTTGGTTGTAATTGATTGTGAGAGAGAGAAATCTTGAGGGAGAATTACTGTATGCCCAAGAGGTGTGGGAAGAGTGAGATTTCTTTATTGTATTTCTTTCTAAAAGAGTGTTAATACAGATTGTATTATTTCTCGTATCTCATATTTTGTGCTATTTCTAAATTCTAGTTACATGTTACTTCTAGTTCAATTCTGTGTTTAGTTGCTTATACAAAGGTAATCAATTGTACTCTTTAAGGAGAGGATCCTGATAGCTGGTATTAGAGCTGTGTGTTCTAGATCCTGACAAGTGGTATCAAAGCCTGGTTTGGAGTAGGTTAGTGTTTGTTGATTACAAGTCACTCTCAAGGGTTTCTGATTGAGTGGGAGTAAAGCAATGGTAGAAGAAAGTACACTAAGAATGGAGAAATTTAATGGCAAGAATTATCAATTATGGAGGATGCAGATATAAGATTATTTGTATCAAAAATATCTGTACTTACCGTTGGGTGGGGTTGCAAGCAAGCCCACAGATATGAAAGATGAAGAATAGAATGTTCTTGATCAGAAGGCTCTGGGAGCTATAAGACTAAGCCTGGCATCATCTGTGATTTCCAACTTATCGTAGGCAAATAAAATAGTAGAGTTAATGGAATATTTGGCAAATTTATATGAAAAACCCTCAGCTTTGAATAACGTATTTCTTATGAAGCAATTATTTAATTTGCAAATGAAAGAAGGTGGATCGTTATATAGTCATCTTAGTGATTTTCATGGATTAATAAATCAGTTAGTTTTAGTCAACATAGTTTTTGATGATGAAATTAAGGCTCTCTTAATCTTATGCTCTTTACCTGAAAGTTGGGATAGTTTGGTAATGGTAGTTAGTAATACTGTGTCTGCTTCAAATATCTTGAAAGTTGATGATGTTGTTAGTGTAATCTTGAATGAAGAAATTTGTAGGAAAAGCACAGGGGAAACATCAGGGAATGCTTTAAGTGTTGAAAGCAAGGGAAAGCAAAGAGAGAAGAGCAAGCAAGGTAAATCAAGGTCAAAGATAGACAGGAGATCCAAATCCAGAAATGGAGGTATAACCTGTTGGAATTGTGGAAAGAAAGGGCATGTAAAGAAAGATTGTTGGTTGGTATAAGATTAGCATGAAGGAAATAAAGAAGCAAAAGATGCAAGTATTATTGCACAAGATGCTCTTATATGTTCCTTGGATAAAGTATAATCTTGGGTCTTAAATTCTGGTGCCTCTTTCCATGCAACCCCAAATAGAGCATTTTTCCATGATTATGTCCATCGAGACTTTGGAAAGATTTATTTAGGGGATGGTGAGCCTTGTCAAATGGTTGGCAAAGGGGAAGTGCAGCTGAAATTGTAGAATGGAAACACATGGGTGTTGAAGGATGTCATTCATGTCGTAGTCCTAAAGTGGAATTTGATTTTTGTAGGAAAGTTAGGTGATGAGGGTTGCACAGTAACTCTCACAGTGGAATCTTGGAAAGTTTCCAAGGGTGCACTTGTTTTAGCAAGGGGTAAGAAAGTACGTACACTTTATCTATCTACTTGTATTACTAATTCTCCTTCTATTTTATCTACTTCAGATGTAGATTCAAAGATGTGGCTCTGTAGGCTTGGTCACATGAGTGAGAAGGAAATGCATGTTCTTAAGTCAAATGTTAAGAACTGGAAAGCCTTGGTTTTCAATGAGAAGATGATGGACAGAGATCAGCTCAAGAGGTTGAATATTTCTGAGTAGGGCAATGTTGATTTGGACAAGGTTATGATCCAATATGAGCTCGCAGGTAAAAATCATCATTCACAAGAAAACACAGATACTGACATCAGTCAGGTGAAAATCGATGTCAAATACGCAGGAACCGACGACGGTCAGATGGAGACCAAAGTCAGTGATGTCAAGCAGGTGGAAATTGATGTCGGTCAGGTCAATCACATGGAACTGACATCGATCAGGTGTAGACTAAGAGATGATCGAGATCAGTCACTATTAGAATGAAATTTGGGTGGATAGCAAGCTGTCAAGGAGTCTCAAATGCCCATGAGGAGGACTGAAAGGGTAAGTAAGCCTCAAATTCATTATTCCCCTTCTTTATACTACTTGTTGCTCACTGATGGTTGAGAACCAGGAATTTTTGAAGAGGCAATGCAGGTAGAATCCAGGAAACAGTGGGAGCATGGCATGAATGAGGAAATTCATTCCTTGAAAGAGAACCAAATGTGAGATTTGGTAGAGTTTCCAGCTAGAAAGAAAGCACTGAAAGACGAATAGATTTATAGGTTAAAGAAAGGAGAGAATGCATAGGTGAGACAGAAGGCCAGGTTATATGGTCTTGAGCAAGCTCCAGGATAGTGGTATAGGTTTGATAGGTTTATGATAGAGCATGGCTTTAGTCATTGTGTTTATTTTACCAGGTTGGATAATATTAGCTACATTATCCTGTTACTGTATGTAGTGTATATGCTTGTTGCAGGGTCACACATGCAGGGAATTACTGAGCTAAAGGTAAAAGTAGCTCAGACATGTGCCAAGAAGGATTTAGGAAGAGAAAAAATCCTTGGCATGAGTATTTCTAGAAACAGGGAAAATCATAGGTCGATTTTGTCTCTAGAGGATTATGTGAATAAGGTGTTTGTGAGGTTCAATATGCAGGATGCAAAACCGGTAAGCACACCTATGGTTAGACAATTCAAGTTGAGCTATGAATAGTGTCTTGAATCACATGATGAGGTTGAGTACATGGTATGTACTAGACCTGATATTACCCAAGTAGTGGGAGTTGTTAGCAAGTTTATGGCCAATCGAGGAAAGGAGCACTAAAAAGCAGTTTAGTGGATTCTTAGGTATTTGAGAAGGACTAATAGCAGGTATTTATGCTATGCAGGGTCAAGCACTTCTCTACATGGGCATGTAGATTCGGATATGGTAGGTTACTTGGATGATAGGAGAAGTACCACAGGATATGTGTTCACTATTGGTGGAACGGCGGTTAGCTGGATATCAGAGTTGCAGAAGGTTATTGCAATCACGGTGGCTAGCAAGGATAAGAACCCTGGAGATATGTTAACAAAGCCAAGAACAAAGGAGAAGTTGAATCTGCATTCAACTTCTGTTGGTCTTTAAGACTGAACTTGAAGAGGGATACAAGCTAGAAATAAAATTAGAGGATGTTGTTGTACAGGTACAGGTGTAGCTGTTTATCTCCAAGTGGGAGATTGTTAAGTTGTGGAGATAAAAGCTTCATAGGTATGCAAATGTAGAGGTTTCTAAGTGTCAAAGTAATCAACGTCGGTCAGGCCAATTGACATCGATCATATTTAGTGTACACAGTAACTGACATCGGTTAGTGGTCAGCCAGCATCAGTCAGACAGGAACTGATGTTGGTCACCTGTGTGTTTCTAGAACTGGTCTAATTTTAGATGGACAGTTGGTTTGCATGTAAAGACTAATTTTAGTCTTGAGTCTACGTTTCTAATTATTGTTTATTTTTGGATCTATTTAAGAGACCCATGGGGTTGTATTTTAATGTAGGACTAAGAAGGATTAGATCCTCAACTTGAAGGCAAGAACAATAATTGGGTTGGTTGTCTCAAGGGGTGTAAGATCAATTGATATTTAGGTAAAAATATCAGGGAGATCTACATGGTAAGTAAGATCAATTAGATCTGCAAGGGTGCAAGATCAAGGAGATCTACTTGGTGGACTGGCAGTAGGCAACAACAACCATTGGGTTGATTGTCACTGACTGGTGGAGGGAATAACTCTGTGTTTGAGTTGGTTGTAATTGATTGTGAGAGAGAGAACTCTTGAGGGATAATTACTGTACACCTAATAGGTGTGGGAAGAGTGAGATTTCTTCATTGTATTTCTTTCTGGAAGAGTGTTAATACAGATTGTATTATTTCTCATATCTCATATTTTGTGCTATTTCTAAATTATAGTTACATGTTACTTCTGGTTCAATTCTATGTTTAGTTGCTTATACAAAGGTAATCAATTATACTCTTTAAGGAGAGGATCCTGACAGCTGGTATCAGAGCTGTGTGTTCTAGATCCTGACAAGTTTATGAGAGTGTAAATGGGAAAGAGTGAAAGTAAGAGAAGTCCATCATCAAGTATAGAAGACATCAGATCAAAGGTGGAGATTAGATCAAGGTAGTTGAGTGGATGTTTGGTTTCCTAGGGGGTTATACCCTCCTTTCTAGTTATATCTAGATAAAGGGCATGTGGGTGCTTGACTAGATTAAGGGGTGGGTTCTCCTTGATAAGATGGTGTTTGTCTAAATGTTGGATCTTATTTTTATATGACTGTAGTCCATCTTATAGGGTTCAGTGGGTTTTTTTCCCCAAAAGGGTTTCTCACATATATGATGTGTTCATGTGATGTATGCTTTAGATGTATGTGCTTTCATGTTTATGTTTCTTGATCAGTATTAATGTATGCTAAATGTTTAAGAGTTAGGAATTGAATTGGATTATCTTGCATCACTAATTTACCCCCACTCTCAGTTATTTTACCTCTAGAAAATAACATAGCTTCTAAGATCATTATATTTGGGTACTTTTATCCCACAATTTTTATATATGCACACTCTTAGGTAAGGAATTGCCCAAAATGTGCAATGTTTGTTGGCAAGTAGAAACAAGTTTCCCTTCCCTTATAACCCATATAAGTAGAATAGCCTTTCATGAAATGGGGATTATATTTTATAGGGATGATACACACACCTTTAAGTAAAGAACATAAATGGATCATTACAAATATAAACTACTTTACAAGGTGGTTTGAACCTACTGCCCTCAAGGAAGCTAATGAAGATTTTGTTTTAGGCTTTTATGATAGCCTTGTGACCAAATTTGATGTGCCTTCTACAATCATTTCTAACAATGCATTTTCCTTCATCAACAACAAGGTATGTGAGTGGGATCTTTCACATGGAATTTATCTCAAAGCATCCTCTAACTATTACCCATAGGGCAATGGACTAGCAGAGTCCACAAATAAGAACTTATTGAGAATTATTAAGAGAACTATGGAAAATGTTAGAGGGAGTAGCATACTAGACTAAATACTAACCTATGGGAAAA
Organism: Torreya grandis; assembly: GCA_037957365.1. Classification (NCBI taxonomy): domain Eukaryota; kingdom Viridiplantae; phylum Streptophyta; class Pinopsida; order Cupressales; family Taxaceae; genus Torreya; species Torreya grandis. The sequence goes on along the minus strand of JARHVA010003698.1, from coordinate 1,409,973 downwards.
TATAATGACACCTAAGAAAGCTACTAGACACTCCCATACCTTATTATCTATGTTAAAGAATCCAAACTTCCTATATCTCTTAAACTTCTTGCATTAGAGCTTGCACATCAACTTGAGATCATATAGGATGATGTTATACAAATAAGGTTGAATGACCTAAGATAACTAGAGGAGACAAGGGACACTACTATGCACATTATGTGGTCCAATCAACACCAAGTGAAGAGGTCATTTAACAAGAGAGCTTCCTTAAATACATTCCAACAAGGTAATAAAGTCCTCAAATGGGATGAGGACCATGCAAAACTAGGAAAGCACTCCAAGTTTGACAGTCTTTGGAATGGGACTTATGTCAACATAGGTTGCCAAGAAATAAATGCCTTTGAGCTTGCTAAGTTGAATAAAGAAAGCCTTCCCATCCTTGTCAATGGGAGTTATCTTAAATTCTACTACTAGTTTTATCTTATGATCTTTATACATAGGTAGATAGGTCTGTCTTTAACTCCAAGTACTCTTGCACATTGCTTTGTTTGTTGTTTTTTCTATTATTTACGTAGTTGTTTGGTGTGTTTTGTTGCTTTATTGTTATTTGTGTGTGTCTATTTGCTTCAAAGTGTTTTCAAGAGTCAGGAAAAATCCTTTTTTAAGTAATAATTTATTTATCTAGTCATCATGAGCAAGCTTGATCAAATTCTAGGTTTCATGACCAAAAAGCTAGTCAAGCCAACTGAGTTTCTAGAAATGTTGGCCAATTCGGCCCACATACCAAGCTTATTCCTAGATAGAGAGGATTAGTAGAATTCTTGATGGATTAAATGATCAAATGGCTTAGGATTAAGTCTAGAATTGCAAGAGAGAAGATTTAGTAGGTTTCCATGGTGTTCATGGCATTCAAGGAGCATGAAGTAGGTTTTCTCAAATCCTTAGAGCCTTGAAGAGAGAAAAAATGACTCACACAAGCCTAGAAAATCTAGACTATCATGACACATCATGCAAACATAACAAGATAGTTTACTTGTGCATTTTATAATTATGCTTAGGAAACATCTCAAAAATAAAAGATCACATGGACATGATGATTTTGGTCCCATAAACATCCTCTAAAAATTTCATATCTTGATGAGTTTTCCATCTCAAGATATAAGGCTTCAAAAATGATCTAACAGTCTGGGTTATACACACAAACATCAATTTAAAGATATGATAAATAACTATTTGGATTAAAATGTTCTTGAGGGTGAATGAAAAGTTGAAAAGTGTCCAAATCATGGAAGCTTAAGTCAAGATCCAATGATGAGCAATGATCTAACAAGTCAGTGGGTCTCAAGATTCAATGGCACGTATTTAATCATGCATCGAAGATCAATAGTGAGTTTTTAGTCAAAAGGTCAGCCTATCCTAAGATTAAGTATGGGGATGACAAGTGTCAAGATCTTGGGTACCTAAATAGAGATCTAATAGCATGTAGTGATTGAAAAAACTAGTAATTCCAAGCTAATCAATAGTGCATGATCTATCGTACTAAAGTAGATTGATAGTGAGAAAAAGGTCAATGAGTTAGTAAATCTTGAAGATAAATACATAGTTGTTAAGTGTCATGACCATGGTAACTATTGGGTGAATCAATGGTACAGATTTGAGTTGTGTAAAGAGATATCATGGTGTGTATAAGGTCAAGATGTCAATGAGCTCAGAATGAATGAGATACTGACAAATGTCATGATCAAGGATCCTAGATTAAGATTAGTAGCTAAAATTAAAAGTTGAAAGATAAGGGACTTTAATGGAGAGCAAATGCAACTTAAGGTTGAACCAGAGCAAACATTTCAAGGGGATGGCACAAAGGTGTCAGACATATTGGATAAAGTATTTTTCCACCCCAAGTAGGTAGAATACATAAATACAAGATCAAAAATGATCTAAGTAACCAAGAGCAGACCCTGTAAAGCCATCTAACACCATTAAATCCCTATAAAAAATTTTAAGAGATTCTAGACATAGGATTTATGTCTTATTCAAATTCAATAAAACCTAGCCTGTGTATCTTCATTTGTAATCATGACTATATGAAAACCAATAGGGTGATTGGTTTTCATCCATAATAGATCTATATTCAAGATTTAAAAGTAATGGCAGAAGAGTGACTGTGCAAGGAATGTTAGAAGGAACATCAAGGAGTGAGCCCAAGTAATTGCTTGATAACATGAAGAACATCATGTTGGTTCCTAATTGTACACCTCTCTAATCTATCCTTTCACACTTGAATAAAATGGAAACAATGATGAGAAACCCACTAGTATGTCGTTATAGTTAGGGAAGGGTTGGGAATCAAAAATGGACCAGACTAAGAAAGTGACTAAGATGAACTGACAAAGGGTATGGTCAACTCCCTACTACTTGTGGATCTACCTGAATTAAGGTGAGAGGACCTAAGGGGTAGCTTACTCACATGAATATATTATGCAATTCAACCTCCACGGGGATTATTGGCACAAAGAGATGCAAATCTGACCAGAACATAACCAAATTTGCTCACTCCACCCAAGAAAGGTTATCACATAGAATGAGCAAATGTTCTAAGTCAGATACAAACTTACTAAAGATAGATGAAATTATGACTGCAATATTCATTTTAAAGAATCTTTGACAAGATGGGTTGAATGGAAAACTACAGTGTTGGGCTTTAAATCACAAAACACAGACACATGTCAAGTATGCAATATCTTATGCATCTACTAGCAAATAACACTTATATGCAAAGGGTGTATTATTTACAAGGTATTATAGTTAGATATTTATAAAAAGGGAGGATGGTGTGCTAGTGGTCTTCAAATAGTAGGGATTTTGTCAACATTCATGACATCACCTATTGCAAAGATGCAAAAAACTTAAATACAAGTTAATAGAACTACCAAGAGTGATTTGCACTTATTGGTGCCAATGAAATGCATATACCTAAATGATCCTTGAAATCCTAGAATATACATTGAAACTAGAATATCACCTAATTTTTCCTATCAAATCCATAAACCTAGGGTGCATAACAAGTTATTCAGCAACATATTTCCAAACATAATACAGAAAGGGATTTATAATCTAGATCTAAGCCCAAGATGAAAACTAGTAATGAGTATAGAACAAGATATCTAATCAATAGCATTTTTAAAACATATTACTACACCTCATCAATAGAAAATAATAGAGAACCATAAACATTTCATTAACTTTTTAATAAAATATTACACATGTTAGTGTTTCAAAATGCTACCATGGGGACAAGCATGGTAGATTTGTTCCATGTTGGGTAGGGAAGACATATGAACATACTCTCAGAGCTTGTTAATGGTTGAATAACTTCAACCACCTTAGAAGGAGAGGAAAAATACACACAGTAATGATCCCAAAATGTGGAAGAGCCTATATTGAGGAAGACACAAACCAACATAATGACCAACACATTGGCCAACCAACGCTTGAATATATGAGAAGCCCTCTATTTATACATTGTTTACCCATTTCAAATCTAAAGTTGCCAAAGTCCTACCAAGATGATCCTAGATGGAAAATATTCCCTTTCCATGTTTTAAATCTTCATGTAACTGCAAGGAAAATGATTGTTACAACTACCTCTATAAGGAATGATAAAGACTTGGAGCATATAATTTAATATTTTAGCTAAAAATTCTTTTCACATGAGCTAGAAGGAATATATCCATTTGAGGATCCAAATAGATTTTATTATTATATGCAACTACCTAGAGATTCTTTTCTATTAATCGATGTAAATCTAGAATCTTCTAGACAGCTACCCTTTCTTTATACACACCATGGAACAACCTACTCTTGCAATGATGATTGTAAAATATTATTTATTCATGGTTGCTTAAAGATCCCCCTTAGATTGGTCCATATTGATCTCAAAAACCTATAATAGCTTTCCCATAGAGGAGCTTGAATAAACAAATCAGATGAAAAATGCCAAACTTAGGTTAAAATAACTTTTTTACCCTTTTGGCTCCAATCTAATTTTTCACATATTTCCCCTTTTGCACTTTTGTCCCTTTAAAAAATTTGTATTTTTCAATAAATCTATCCTTTTGTGCAAATTTACTTTTTAATTCATAAGTTCATTGTTCACACCATTGATCTACTGGGTAAATTTTGGCCCCACTTGTACATTTGTGAATTGCCAAGTTGTAACTGACACTTATAGTTCCCCTGAGAAGCTTCCCTAGGGAGGTCTTTGAATGAGCACATGAGGGGTTAGTAAATCCATATTGGATTATAATGTGTTGAACACATACTTGTCACCCTTTTTTAAAACTCCTTGTCATATAGGCTTTAACCAAGATCTACGTAGAGGTCATTAATTATATGAGCATAAGCCCCTTTTATATTCTATATATACTACAATCATGTAATATATTTGTTTTATAGTCGCAAATGGGATTTATTCATTATCCAATCATCAAGGTCACACTTTAAAACAATATTTGACATATCTATAAATCCACTCTCCAGCCTAACTTTATACTTTAGCAAAAGTGCCTTTATCTCCTTACCATAAAAAGCTAGTGACATCATAAACATTCAACCTCTATGTTATTCACAACATCCCTAGGGACTACATTATGAGCCTTTGGATAAAGGACTTATGGTTTACAAATCAACATGTGCCCTATGGGTATAAAAGTGCCTTTAAAATTCTTACAGAGCTCCCATGGTTCATTTTAAACTTACCTAGTCAATCCAATTATCACTGGTGAAAGCTCCACGAACTATTCTATATAGGACCATTTGAATATGATGTGTATGCCCATGTGGCATTCACCATGTCATGATGTCCCTTATATTGAAATGTGACCTTTGTCACCCATTAGACATGTTTCATTTTCTTATAGGTTCTAAGCCCTTTAACGATTCAGCTCACTCATACCATTGATCAATGTGTACGGATTGATGTATACCATTGATCTTGATTCAGAAGACCAAGAACTATTAGCTTTTAACTATCTTTGGCCCCGAGGTCATACCACCTAGAAGCCCTATAGGCTTTATACACCCTATTATTTCAGCTCTACTAAGATAACTTATTCTTGCCACATGGTGGTCTTGGATTTTCTTGGAGCTTTGTTGAATAGTCCACTATCATTACACACCACTAATCTCTAAACCCAATCAAACACAATCCATTGATCCTATTTTCTATGGATCTAATGCCACTGATGTCCATTATGGATGAAATTTGACATCTACATGCCCATCATTTGACATCTGCACAAACGTCTTTGAGGGGCATGTGACTATCAAGTTTAAGCTCCAATAGATAATCACTAATCCTAATTTTAACATTACCACATGACCATCAAATATGTTCATGCAACCATCATAATGTTTGGTCAACTTTTTGAAAGCTTTGCTCTTGAAATTCTTTAGACACTTCTTCGACAGCAATTTGGTCTTCAGTATTTTGTCATCATAGGGATAATTATTTTAGACATTTTATCTAAAATAATTTCCCCACAAAAATTAAACTTGGCATTTTTTCAAAGAAATTGAGCTTACACTTTTACTGAAGGAATTTAGACTTGACATTTCATCGAAGGAAATGGAATTTTATTGGTATTTTTATGTAGGCAAAATTCCCAAAGGAAAAGGACCTACAATTTTTTATGCTAAGTATAAAATAAAGGGACCAAGCTTTATTCTAACCATGCTAACAAATGAAGTGGACCACGGCCATTACCCAGACCATGTAAATAAAATAACAGGGACCATGCTATAGTAAATAAAAAGGACTAAGTGTGAATTTTTATATCAAGGTTCGGTCATGTTAATAAACATGGCCAAACCTTAGTATAAAAATTAAACTAAATCCATGGCATTTTTTAAAGTGTTCCTGCTTAATTTGATCTTAAATCAGGGGGTTTAGGTAAGGGAAATTAGAATGATGGTTTCTCAAAGTTCACATACATGAACTCATTTACCCTTTTAATAGACCAAAGGCACTTTAAAATTGGAATTATGCAAGAAACTCAACATTCATACTTGACAAGGGCCCAATTGCTTCAATGCAATTTTGGGCACTTACACATCAATAATGATTAAGGAAGATAGTGGGGCATTTAGTATTTCAAGGTCCTTAAGTATTTGTTCCTATTTGATAGCTTACAATTCAGCATCCTTGAATTGATCCTAATTGATCAAAGGTTATTCGATCACATTTTTTAAGGGTTATCTATTTAGTTCCCATCTTTCTCATCCCATTCTTCTATAAATTCAAGCTTTGAGCTCTTGATTTGGGATCCCTTAGCTTGATATAATGAAGCTCTACCAAAATCACTTTGTAAAACTCTTTTGAAGCAATATAAGACTTCTAAGATTCTAGTTAAATGTTAAGTGTGTTATATTGAATTTTGATTTCTAGAATGCATGTTTCATATTCATCATTTTTATGTTCTTCATGTATCTTGCTTCAATTCTATTGGTTTCTTGTAGGTTGTCTGAAGTGTTGGATAGTGAGGTTTCCCTTGAAGTGTCATAAGTCCATAGTGTTTTTCTTAAATTTATCTATTTATATCTTCAAGTTGTAGTTATATTTTTATCCTTCATATAAAATAATCATGTTTGCAACCTTATCATAGAATCTGATCAGTTCTTGTCCTAATTAGATTCATTAATAATCATAAAAGTGTTTAAACTAAGATTAGATCATTAAACATTCATTGCATCTCCATTTAGACTAGGCTTTTTCCTTTTGCTTTCTTCCCCTTCCCTTTTCCTTGGTATAAGTATAGGTTTAAGAGAAGAACTATATTTTCATATCAAAGGACCCAGCCTCATTAAAAACCCTAGAGGTATGACCCAACATTAGGTAACCCACAACCTAGGGTCATTCTAATGTTGGACTAGGTTTAGGTAGAGGACCTAAACAATCCTTTGCTCAACTAGGGTTCAACCTAGGTCTACAACAATACTTTAGATCATAAATCTACTTTTGGATATGTATTTAAGTTTGATATAGGTGTTATCACTTGGATTAGCAAGAAACAACCTACTATCTCTCTCTTTTACAGAAGTTGAGTACAAAAGTGTTATGGAAACTACTAAAGAATCCATGTGGTGATGAAGGCTATTAGGGGAACTTAATTTGGATTTTTTTTAGAGTACCATCCTTCATTATGATAACCAAAGTTGTATATCTCTAGTGAAAAATCTAGTGCATCACCAAAAAACTAAACACATTTAAGTTCATGTGCATTTCATCTGAAAGAAAGTTCTCGATGGTGATATTAATCTATAGTTCTATCCTAAGGATGAGAAAGTGGCAAATATCTTCAAAAAAACACTTGGTGCTACCAATTTTTGTCAATTTTATGCAATGTTGGGCCTCTCAGAGTTGTCATTAAGGGGGAGTGTGCATGATAATGCCACTTCCTAACGGCCATATGTTTCTTCTTATTCTCAATTTTAAAGCATTGTAAACTTCATGTAGAAGTTATGTAATTGTAAACTTCAAGTGGAAATTTCATTTTTGTACCCAATACAGAAAAGCATACTTTGTAATGGAGGTTCTTATGTTATAAAAGGCTCCAAATATGCTTAAATGATTATTTCAGAGAAACTATGAAATGTAGTCTCATGATCATGCTAGCCTAATCTTACTTTCGAGTATTTTATGGATTATAATTCTTTTTGTTTCAAAATTTGATGTTTGGCATGATAAAGGTTTTTAAATCCTTCATTTATGTTCATAATACATTTTTTTTAAGTGACAATGAAATTTATCCCCACTTAGCATTAAGGGGGAGTGTTAGAATAATTAATCCTAAGTGGGTCTATATGTCCCTTAGCCTTGGTAATTATTAAATAATAAATAATATATTATTTATTAACTCGAGGTATAAGCGTTGAGTAAATAAATAATCATATTATAGTTATTGAATATTTACCAAATATTAATTAATTAGTTTCTATCGAGATGGATGGACCCATTATTTTTAAAATAGTCACCTCCCTTGGTTTTTTAATATAAATAGGTTTTTACCCCTATTGGAAAATCAACCCCATGAATATGAAATATTTCTCATATTCATTTTAAGGATTTTGTGAAGCTTGTCTGAGAAGGAGTGAGAAGTTGTAGATTATATTGGTTACGGAGAAGTTTATCTAGTTATGAAATAATCATCATCGGTGGGTTTTTTACCTCTTTAAGGTTTTCCCAAGTAACTTATGTGTTATATTAATGGATCTATGTGATATTATTTTCTTCCATATACATTTATAGACAATGTGTATGAATCTATATTCCTACATGGATTTTATCATTCATATGCCTGGGAAGTTGTGATCCATGTGAAACATATAGAGGATTGTGGAGATAGCCCATAAGCTACTATGAAAAATAATGAAAATATATATGTTGTGCTATGCAATATGGAGGAGCTACATGAAAATAACATTCGCAAGCTATGTCTCTCATGCATGGAGTGTGGGAAATAAGTTCACCATAGAAATGACTACCAAAAAGTTAGGATAGAATTTTTTGAATCTACCATTTAGTATGGCATATGACTAAAAAAAGTCAATCATTACAACACTACATTCAACAACCTCATAATTTGTACTATAACTTCTACAAATCACACTATCATAATGATAAGAATTATCAAGCACTCAATGAATTGAAGGAAGACATCACTAATAATGTCTTCGCATTCGTAACATAACACATTCCATTTGTGAAGCTAAGAATCCCAAGCCTAAGTGTAGACATGAATTTTGTGACATAAGATATTCTTGGATGGATGATAACCTCACCTCAATAAAAATATAGGATCTCATACGTTTGACACCACAGGCTCCTTAGTCTCCTCAATATCAAGCAGGATAGACTCCATCTTTATATGATCAATAGTCATAAAACTCTTCTCACCTCAACAATAGTAATCAAGATGGGATCCATCTTTTCCTAAGGAATGTATAGGGGATATGATGGATAATAATTATAGGTTTGGGGTTATCCTTAGAGGCAATAAGAATATAAAGGTTTATATAAGTTAGGATGGGGCTTACAACAAAGATAAGATAAATATAGAGGAGGCTATCAAGGTGTATATTAAGGAATAAATCATGGACAGGATGAATGAGTGGGGCATCAACTAATTATATGTTATTTGTGTGGGGAATAAGACCACTTCACATGAAATTTACCAACTAATCCTTAGAGGCAAATTCATTGTTTTTATTTCAAAGTTTTAGAACAATACCACACTAAATATTTCCTAGTATTATAAGGTAGAGAAAAGAGAAGCATGTGCAGAATGTAAACCTAGTCAATTTTCACCACAAGGATCCTACATTTATATAAGTAGTTATGCGACATTATCATGTAGAGAAAGGATTGCCTCCTTTAAAAAGTTGTAAGATCAAATAATCATAAATGTCCATTAGGATAAATATCTTAACCCTATGATAGAAATGGGTTTGATGTACCAAACAACTTAGGTTATACATAACATTTAATATCAGACTACATCAAAGGTAACAATGTAACCATTAACACACAGATGTATGTGAAAATCATGTGCATCATGAGATAGGATGGAGTAGTTACTACCTTAAATAATATTTTGAAACTTCTAATTACTCTAAGAAATGAAGATATATCATAAAATATTACAAATATTCTGCATAACCCATTGGAATGCACACAAAGATGTCATCAATGCATTGATAAGGTAGTATGGTATATGAAGATTAAGAGCCTTGGGATCTTGACCTTTGTATGGATATTGATTTGGCAGGGTATGATGTACCAAACACTATGTTTGACTTTAGAATCACAGTCAATATGATTCATCAATTTACATATGAAGTTATTAGACAACTAACTCTCAATTATAGTCTAGTAACACTAAGCCTCATAGACTATGGGAGGGTATAACCTATTTCTCGATTGGAGGATGTAGAAATTAAAGTTGTAGATCTAAGCTTGTAGGGATATTTTGAAGAAATTGATATGAAAATTGATGAAATGCATTACCATGTATTGATTGGTAATAAATGGACTTACAATGGTTATATGACCATTAATATAGTGTGAAATCAGTTGGAGACACATAAAGGGGATAAAATTACAATTATATCCCTAAATAAAACTAAAATCAAGTCATATATTATAACTAAGGATCTATATTCAACCCTTGCCTATCAAGATAATAATTAGTTCAAGGTAAGCACAAAATATAAATCTAATGTACTATAGATTATCAATTTTTACATATATAATTGGAGACTCAATAGTAGCCATAATAGAGTAAACAACTCTTTTCTAGACCTATGATAATAAAGGCACTGGTTCTGTAGTTCTAAATAGAAGACTATAAGTCACCATCTATGTGATCAACAACTAGGTTTGAAGTGGATTTCTTGTAAAAAGTAGGTGTGATGGATATGGATTATACTGAGCCTAACAAATAATGTATTTTAATTTGTGAAACTGTCTTCAATCAGTGGTGATTCAAACACCCACATGTTAAATTGGGTAAGAGGATATCATGAGGTGGATTCGATGCACATGGTTTTTTCTATAGAATACCAACTACCTTGGTATTTTATAACTAACAACTTAGATTAATTCATTTTTAGAATGGAACATCATGTGCCTAAGATAGACAAAAGGGTGAGTACACTAAAATTAAATTTTTCTAAATTGGTGGGTAGTACATAGGAAACTAATTTCCATAGGATGAGGTTTATGAGTTTTTATGAGAATAATTTAAATTACTAGCTACTATTCGATAACACTAACCATTTTTATAATAAGGTTAGTGTCTATATATTCACATCCATAAGTGCATAGATGTATGATCTAAGCAAGGTATAAACTAAATATTGGGTACATATATTCAATTATACATTGGATACACTTCCAACATCTTGGTACATACATTTAGAGCACAGAAGGGAGACTAAGAATTAGTCATAGGTAAAACAAGACCTTATTTAAACATTTATTTTTTAGGATGATATCCCTATGGTGTACCAAGATCTACAGAAGATGAATATATTGTTATGCCATGGTCGAGTAGAGGATTAGTAGTACACTAGACTCTACTTCATAGGAGGAAGTGGATAAGGACTTGAATACAACTCTAAAAGACTATAAGGAAAATAAATAGAGAGAACAACATATGATAAAACCTTGAAATAAAATCATAGATGAACATGAACATGATGAGTCTATTTATAGTGATGAGGACTTGGATTTGAAGGGATTCTTTGATCTAGAGTGAGAAATGAAGGAACATAGAGCCAAAGTCGCAAACCAAAAGGAAGATTAGCAGCTATGAAATATTAATATTTAAGAGCAAGAAATAAAAATAATAGTGTAATAATCCATTCCAAGTTGTTCCAATAAAATATATTAGCAACCATTAAATAAGTTGGTAGGGAATATTAGTAGAAATTATGTGCCAAAAACTTATAACTTTGGGAAACTACAAAATGCATAATTAGGTATCAGGGGGATTGCAATTACTACAAGCTTACCAAGATGTATTTACAAAAACATTCACATAAGTGAAATTGGTATACCCTTCTTTAGGGGAGATGGACATAGATCAAAAGAAGTGTCCACAAAATATGAAAAATCACCCATACAAATTAAATCCCAATATGAAGCTAAAGGTAAACGCTGAACTAGATCGAATGCAAGAAATAAATATTATATATTCAATGGAAAAATATAACTAGGTTAAACCAATGGTGACAAAGCCTAAGAGTTATAGATAAATCAGTGTATGTGGATTACCATGCACTAAGTGATCCTTGTATTAATGATCCATTACCAATCCCATTTTTAGATGAAGCTCTGGAGTTAGTTATATGACATGAAGTTTACTCTTTTACATATGGGATTAGTGGCTACCATTAGATACCAATTGTATCAAAATATCAAGCTAAAACCACATTTTCAACATAATGAGGATCTTTTGCATACAAAATAATGCCTTTTAGGTTGAAGAATGCTCTTACTATGTTTTTTAGGGTAGTGGTCACTATATTTAAAAGATTCATCCATGATTTCTTGGAATTCTACTTAGATGATTTAGATATTTCTCTTTTTTCAAGGAGAATATATCAAAGTTGTGACTAATGTTGGATTGTTTTTAATTTATGCATATTGTGTTAAACCTTAATAAGTGCTTATTCTTCACACCTTTTGGTGTCTTTTTGGTGCTTATAGTATGCAATGATGGGATTTTGGTGGACCAAGCCATAATCATAGTAATTATGGGCACTATAGAATTTTAGGCATTACCTTACAATAATGTCATTTGAATTTTTTATTAATCATTAGAATCTATCATACCTAGTAAATAAGGCCATGTTAGGAGGGAGGGTATCTTGTTGGTTGATATTATTTCAAGATTATAGGTTTAGAATAAATGTGAAGCATAGGAAGGAAAATGTGGGACCGAACCACTTGATCTGAATATGCAATGGAGAATAAGCTAAATAAATTCAAGATGAATCACTAGATGCTCATTCATTGTATGTCTTTGTAATTCCTAAGAATATGGAAGACATAGATAATTTCCTAGAACAAGGAATTTTTCTTGTGCACTATGTGTAAAGGGAAAAAATGTATTGATCACAAGAACCATTCCATTCAACATCATTAATGGTTTTCTATATAAAATGGGAAAAATTGATGTACTATTCAGAGTGGATTTGGAGCATGAGAAACCAAAATTTATAAAAGAGGCACATCATGGAATTGTAGGTGGACATTTCATAGGAGGATCCTCTATAAGGAAGATATTACAAATCAAACTCTAGTGGCCTACATTATTTCAAGACATGCATCAAGTAGCAAAACACTATGACATATACCAAATGATGGGGAACCCTAATCAAATAAATGAAATTTTATTGAATCCTATTCTAGCTATTCAATCATTTGAACAATGGGTATTCAACTTTTTAAGACCAATCAAGCTACCTAGTAATTATAGTCATGCAAGGTACGTCATTATTGTGACAAACTACTTCATTAAATAGATGGAAGATATTGTGACACCAAGTTGTAATACTAATGACATATCCAAATTTATGTATGAGAATATTATAAATATATTTGGATGTATTTTAAATTTGGTTAGTGATAAAGGAACACATTTCCTTAAAACACCATCGAGACCCTAATAGAAGAGTTTATAATATTTTACTACAGAAGCACACTATATCATTGGTAGCCTAATGGACAAGTAGAGGCATCAAACAAAGTCACTAAAAATATGCTCATAAAAATATACAATATGCAAAGGGATTATCTGGAAGATTGAATTCTTGTAATCCTATGGGAGTATAAAATAAATTACATGTGTGCAAGAATTTTCACTCTATTTCACTTTGTTCATGGACTAGAAGTAATCATGCCAATGAAGTATATAGTTCTTAGTTTATGAATTAAAATGATCATGTGACTAAGAGATTATGTTATCTTTAGGCACATTTAATGGATTTAACAAGAATGGAATAAAATAAGTAAATATTGCACTAGATGTAGGAAGTCAACAAACAAAGTCACAAAGCGTAACATGATCACAATTTGTGATCTAAATATTTTTTTTTCATAACATATAACATTATTATATGATAGTAGATTTATATAATTTATGGGTAAGTTTTGCATATGATGGAAGGGACCTTACATTATTCATGAAATCTCACAGTAAGGAACAATTGTCTTAAGAGATCTTCAGGGAACCATTCTACCAGGACATGTAAATGGTTGAGGGATTAAACCTTAGCATCAATAATCTCTATCAGATCTCATAAAAAAATAGGAGAGCATGTTGATTATCACCATGTATTTTAGTATTTTTGTATAATGTATTATTTTATTGTTTTGTTTTTAGGTTTGTAATGTTTTTATATGATGTGATCTCTATTTGCAGGACTTTATAATTAAGGTGGAAAAGTCAAAGTCATAGAGTGTAATCTGAGAAAAAACCCAACATGGAAGTAAAATTTAAATACAAAGTAAACATGAGGATCACCAATTAATTTTGGGATCAAATAACTAAGAAACAAGGTATGGAGGAAGCACAATCAATGGTCTTTCAAAAATTTGTTAATGACAACACACTTGAAAGATTACATCTTTCCCAAAACTAGATCATGTGACAGACTCAAATTATGTACAATAAAATAAATTAGATGAAGGAAAAGATGGCATGTCACATAAACAACTCCCTTTTGTTGAACTAATTCTATGAGTAACTGAATCTCTAATGTCAGATCATCAACATCTAGTTACAATTAAGTCATCCAAAAAAATGGTACACAAATAGCTCAACACATTCAAAGCAATGTGTTAGGTGGATTCAAGTAGGAAAATCTATATAAATAGGGACATGAAAAACATAATTACATTACATAATGTTAAGGATAAGATCCCTCTATGAATTGTGCTTAAATAATTCAATTTCACATAGATTATTTCTTAGCACCAATTCAACATAAAAAATCATTCAAACATAACTACCACAACCACCATGGATCGTGTATAGGTTATAATTATCCTCACCAATGCACATAAGAAATAAAATGTGATTATTATTATGCTTATAAAAACAAGATATCATGATCCATATATGTTTTGCTTTATTGATGCCATAAAGACCAATTTTTTTATTCTAGATCGACCGACAACAACACAAATAAGATCCTTTATTCTCCAACACCCCCTATGAAGATTTGATGAAGAAATAATCATCAAGATCCCTACATTTTGGTAATTGGACAAAGTAATATTGACACTTATCAATTGGTAGAATTAAAAGGTGATCTATCTCTCTCAGGATGTCATGATATTTATCGATCTATCAACCATAACATATGTAACAAACTTTCAACTCATGGTATATCTCTACTATAATATAAAACTAAGGCTCTTACCATTTACTCAGATATAAGAAAAAAAATATAGTATGGAATTTATGGGGATCCCTATCAGCTATGTGGAGCATATTTTGGTTTGAATTATTTCTAAAATGCATCATAAATCACTTTTGGCATACCATCAAAAGTGTGGGATAGGCTATAAAAGGCATCATTGACATTGCATCTTGAATGATCCAACTAAATGAGGACTTCAAGTAGCTAGAGTTTTTGGTCTCTAATATCATCACTTATATCAATAATGTTGTTAGTGTAACATTATAGGTGTTTTAATATCAATTCTTTCCACCACTCCTTTACTTTACATATTGGAAGTCTCCATATGACCCAGTCAACTTGAATGTGGATTTTTGGCCTATGATCACATTTACCAACATTACCTGGATAAAAATAGGATAATATTATGAACAATTTGACAGATCTAATTCATGTTGGGTGTAATTCTAGAAATTCATTATTTTACACCCTGATGTACCTATCAACATAATATAATTTTTAGAGCAACATGTTATAGTTACTAAACTCCACAATAGGATCCAAATTAGGGTTCACAAGCTTCCCAAGGCACCAATAACTTCTTTACTATTTTTCATCAATATGTTGGATGCATAGGTGAAATTTTTATGACCAAAAGCTCTGGTGCTCACTTTAATTCACCAATACAAACCATACCTTTAGAGGTGTAACAACCATCAAATAAACAATTATGGGCACAACTATAAGCAGAGGTATAGACACTACTAGAAACATAAGCAAACCCATCATAGACTATTTCAAGGAAGAGGAAGGCACCAACATGAAAAGATTCACCACCTTCACCAAATAAAAATATGCCCAGTACTACATCCTAGAATTCTAATAGGAATGTTCCACATATTGATGTTAAATATGATTTGACTCAACCAAGTATCATAGGGGAGGATGTGTATAAGTTGATTATTGAAGACATAGGAATTGAGGTCTATGAAGAAGAAGAAAAAGAAAAAGAGTTTTTGATTTAGAAAGTAGTGCACACTTGTCAAGTATGAAATAATGTTCCAAATATCTTGATGGGGGAGATTTTAACACCTCTTGCATCCATAATTATTGATACAATGGTGGAGGATAAATAACACACATGTAGGATGATTACAATTTTTGAGGGAGCACTAAGTATAGGGTCTTTAGGGGGGAAACAAGCTCACAACAAGAAGGAATCCCACACTAGCCACTAATACAAAATCCAAGGACTCATATTGTGTTTGTGCATTGCTTGATATTATATAGCAAATGGATTCCTTTGTATATCCAACCTACTGGAGGAATTTAAGCTAAAAGAAACTCAAGTTCCATAACAATAGCCACAAGAAACAATTTAGAATTAGAAGTAGCTCAAAAAGATTTTGTTCCCTCAAGATAGAATAAAAGCATTAACATGTAGGCACACTATGATGGATTCAACCTCTTCCTCTTTTAATTCTCACTCACTCTCATATTTGAATTATTCAAATCCTATGTAGGAGCCATAAGAGACTGCACAATCACAACCTAAGAATCCAACCATATAATCAAACATTATAGTGTAAGAGTAAGATTTCAAGGATCAATTTGAGTATGAAAAGTTTAAAAAGAAGGTGTGAAGAAGGCTAGAAAAGATGAAAATAAAAAGGAAAATAAGAAGATGAAGGAAAAAGTGTCACACAAGGATGTCAAAGAGGAGTAGAGGAAGAGGCAAGAGGAAGAATCTATGAGGAAGGAGAAAGAAAAATCATATTGAGAAGCACATCAACACAAAAAAATAACGCTAAATCTGATGAAGAAAAAAAGGCCAAATAAGAAGACAAATTGAAATAAGCCTTACAAATGCAATAAGAGAAAGCATAGAAGCAGGTTGAGGATTAAGTGGCCAAGGAGTAGACAAAGGCAACTACAAAATAAAATGTAGAGGCAAACCAAAAAATTTAACAAGAAGTTGGAGTGAAATAGGAAATAGAGTCTGCCAAGAAGGTGGTGATACCTGAAGTCCAATAGCCATCTTCTACATCAAAAAGCTTGAGATCCACTTAAGGGGGTACACAAAAGGAGGCATTTCATCATAAGTAATAATTATATATCCAATAGTTTTGGGATGTCCATGTACCTTCAACATGACACACAACCTTACCTCTTCTAATGGCAAAAATAAAAAATGCACCTATAACATTTGTAACTTCTAGTTTGGCTCTTGTCCCAACCATGTAGGAAGCATCAGTGGATGTTCCCAGCTACCATTGTCAATTAAAATCAAAGGAGTGGTTGCATTATAGGAGTCAATCTCTTAGAATGTTTTTGCATTAGAATAAGAGGCATTGTGTCTAAGGGTATAAAATGTAGACCTACACCTCCACCTCACCAAAGCTCACAAATTGACTAATAACACCTATCATGCTTTGGTCACTCAAATTTTAGGTGACCAAATCATGTCTAAGGATAATAAATTCACAACCCTCCTCTCCTAACTATCAAAATATTGTCTCACTGTGTAGAATCTACAATAGCTTTGTACACAAGGTTAGAATATCAAGGTAGAAACATAGGCTATTTATAAACTCCTAGAATAATATGATCAAGTTTTGGGCACTATTGTACTCCAAGATCAATATATATCTAGAGGTGTGTTCAACTCAAAACATTAGTTTAACACCACTTGGAGTGAGGCCAAACTAGAGTTTACCAAGGTAAACAAAGCCAAAGTAACAATGAGGGATAAATCAACTACCTCTAATGCATTGTATGTCTCACTCAAGTAGTTTTTTGAATCAAGATACAATGTCATGCATAAGTTATAAACTTTGAAAAATGAGATGTTTTAAAATACAACTACTAGTATTTAGACATACAAGCATGTATATTGATTGAAGGAGATAACACAACAAATCCAGTAAAAAGTTTTGAATGCTATAATAATCCTCACCATCACAGAAGATGATGATATTTAGAATATGATAAGGTGTTAAGTCCCACTATGTAATATGATCAGTATGGTGTAGGAAGTTATCATTGATTAGAAATTTTTCAAAAAGGACTTATCCCATTTGGATAGCTTCATCACAAAGATTATTCAAGAAACAAAATTCATCCCACCCAACCAACTCCAACATGAGTCCTAGTAGATAAGGGTTGTCGTATCTACATAGTTAGCCATCCAAATGTAACCAACACTACTAACACTAAATTTAATAGTTATGACTTATTTGGAAACAACTCTAAAAGCATCATTTTCTCAATCTCCATTAATTCCAGTAATATAGCCTATGTCTCCACCTTCTTTATATGTATTGCACACATTTTAGTTTTGAAATTTTGAATAATTTTTCCATAAGGAAGGCCTTAAACATGAGAAGAAGGATCAAGATTGGTTGAAAACCTATAAAGGGTGGTGACCTAGTTATGATAATCTATTAAAAACCTGAAAGGGTGGTAGATTAGTATGCTACTTAGTTGAAAACTTGAAAAAGTGGATAAGTAGTGCACAAGAGGTGAAAATTAGTAAATGACACCTTATGTGATTACTACAAGTAATGTTTTTCAAATAGTTCCTTAGCACATGCAATTTTCTCAAGTTCAGCACAAACCACACTTCTTGTGACTCTGTCTCAAGATGAGATAATTATTTAAGTCTGGGAAAGTGTTGATATTAGAATAAAACTACAAAACCATAATGTAGATGAATGATAAGTGTGAAATAGATATCATTTGATATAACATATTATATTTTTTATGTATTAGGCCTATGTACGTATTCCAAAAGTTTATTGAATACAAAAATCCTCATTCACACTCAAATCAAAAGGATATAATGTGAAGTGATAATGTATCTTAAAAGTGTATCAATAGTGATCAATTGTAATGGAAAGGAGTTTTAAAAATATAGAGATTAATATAGAGATCTAATAATGGTTTTCTCAAATGTATTTATCTTTATTTTGTGTGCAATGAATGTTATCTTTTACTCAAATCTATTTAAAATTTTAGTAATAATAATGAGCATATCTAGAATTATTTACTTGGTCTTATTCAAATATGCTAGGCATAAATCTTGTAGTAGCAATGCATAATATAGTATTATATCCTAATGTACAACTTGTCAAACAATTAATCTAAAAGATGCATCCCAAAGTAACATTATTAGTTAAGAAATAAATTAAAATATTACTTGAGGCATGATTTATTCAAGATGTTTACTATCCTTCATAGGTATCCAACATAATCCCTATTGTAAAATTAAATTGAGATATCAGATGTTGTATAGATTATCAAGATTTTAAAAAAAAATTGTCCAAAAGATGACTTCCTTTTTCCAAAAATCAACATGATCATAGAATACACATCTAAATATAAAATGTTATCATTCATGGATGAATTTTTATTATATAATCAAATCAAAATTAATCCAGTGGATCAAAGAAAAACTTTGTTTATTACACCTTAGGGAACATTTTACTATATAGTCATGCCTTGTGGATTAAAGAATGTCATAGCTACTTATCAACATGTTATGACACGTATTTTCCATGATTACATACACAAGATATTGGAAGACTATGTTGATGATTTATTGGCTAAATCTAAACAATGAGAAAAACATGCCATCAATTTACAAAAAAAAATTAAGCACGCAAATACAATGTACACTTAACCCCATATAAGTGTGTATTTAGTGTCACTTTTGGAAAATTATTAGGATACATAATATCTCAATGAGTCATTGAATTGGATCTTAAAAAGGTAAAAGATATTTTAGACATGCCTCCACCAAAGGGGTAAAATCAATTATGATCCTTACAAGCAAAAAACCATGTAATTAGATGGGTTTTTTTTTAAATTGAAACCCTAATTTTACATGGATTAGGTGTATAGAGTGATTCTTTGGTTTAGTTCTAAGGACTGAGGGGTATCCTTTCTACCAAATTCTCCTGGGCCATGATCCTAGCCTCATCCCTTTTTTGTATCTCCTAAGATTTATACCTTGGTAGATGGAC